>CM077791.1:12900204-13285204 GCA_039737535.1 Lagodon rhomboides
GGCCGTGTTACAAATGAAGCACTGCTCCACCCTTCTCCCATCCACACACACACACATACCGATAAACACACACACATGCGGGCTGTAACTCACTTCTTGCTGTGACATCATTAATACGACATACTGTCCGCAGTGACATCATTAATAAGATCTGGGGTGCTGACTCTTCCTTAATGGCTCCCTAAATATGACAGCTGTGACATATTGTCCATGAGGTGGTCCTGCGCTTGTGTGTGTGTGTGTGTGTGTGTGTGTATACAGAGAGGCCAATGCATACACTGTAGCCTGATTTATACTGCAGGCTGCTGTTTGCAGGGTGCGAGCAAATGTCAGCCAGAGCAGGCTCCCTGTCTTTTTTAAGCAATTAGGGAAACAGTTTCTGTCCCGCCCTGCGACACATCCTCACGCACGCAAACACAGACAGAAACACACACACACACACAGTCCTTGTTTCCTGGTTGATGGCCTACACTGAGTGGAAGATGGATTCTGAATAATTAGGGAGATAATTGCCCAGGCAGGGGAGAGAGAGAAGATCAATGACTGATCTTTGAGGGAGGTTGTGCGTGTGTTCTTGTGTGTGTGTGTGTGTGTGTGTGTGTGTGTGTAGGTGTGTGTGTGTGTGTGTGTGTGTGTGTGTGTGTGTGTGTGTGTGTGTGTGCGTGGGGAGGGCAAATATATGTATCGACTGTCTATATGTTCAGTTTAGGTGTAGCTGTTTTGGACGTTGGAAATGTCAAGTAGAGGCCAAAATGTCAGCGCCACCTTGCATTGTTAAAACAGCCGAGCTCAGTTATACCATAAAATGTAGCACATGCACTCTGACAGTGCCCTACATAAGGATATATATAAATAGAACATATATATATATATATATGGAAGTGAAAATGATGGTATTGCCACGGAAGTAAGAGTGAAATGTGTTTTGAAGTAGTGTGCACATAAAAGGCAAAGCTACAACAGAGGAGCGTTTCATCCTGTGCCTTTGTTCAGCCTGACATCAGGAGGAGCAGACTTCCTTGCCTTTGTTTGGCAGAGAGAAAAGATGGAGCAGAAAAAGAGAGAGATGCAGGTGGGGGGGCGGGAGCGTGGCAGGTCAGGCTGCACCTGCTAAGCAACGGATATATTGTCATGGCAAGGCTTCTTCCCCTTGTTCTGTCTGACACTCGCACATGCTCACACACACACGAACCTCTGACAAAGGCTTGATCAGAGCTTCCTGCTTCCTCTTAAACTTCTTCCAAATCTTTGTCTTTCTCGCGTTCACACCGCTCTGCTTCGGCACCCCCCCCCTCCTTCCTCCGTTCTCCTCCCTCAGACAAAGGTGAGATCACGTCAGACTGACAATCAGACTCGAGCTCGGAGCGTGCATAAGATTAGCGTGCGCACACACCCGCGACACACACTGACATACATGATGAGTCGCCTACACCTCCCATGGCAGCCAAACAATGAGCCTCGCTGACATTCATCTCCATCATATTTATCTGCTGGCAGACTAGAAAAACGAAGTCGCCCCAGTTGTCTGGGAGCTCTTCTCCTCTCATTTTCTCTTTACAATAAATTTACATTTCCTTTAACGCACAGCCCTATTCACAGCCCTTGAATTTAAAAGCATTAATTTAGTATCAAGACTGCCAACAAAGGCAGACAACTAGGACAGCATCACTGTCACTACTATTAATAGAAGTTTCTTTGCAGCATATATTGTTAATGGTTAGAGAGGAAGAGCCAAACGGAGGAGGAAGCGAGGAGGGTTAAGACATATATTAAAGACAGAGGGGGCAGCTGCGGGTGTAATGCTGTTCCAGATAGGCAGTGGCAGGTCGAGGCCTGGACTCGTCAGACACATCTCCATATGAAAGGAGCTCTGTGCCACTCTAAACACTACATATGCATTTGTAATGCAGCTCAAACATAGGACTGGGAATTCATCCACAACCCCATACGAGTGTGTGTGTGTGGTTAAGCAGGTGCTCGGAGGACAAATAGTAATCAATCTGAATTCAACTAGTCCCGTCTCCACCTGGCACACACAGCATATCCACCGACCACACAGCCATGAATAGGACGGGTCATTTTTTGAGCATCCATCGAGCCATGTAATGCAAATAACAAAGGAAGAGGAGCTGTGATAACTAGGTGTCCACCCCCCTAATTACGGATGTTAAGCAGTGACGTTATGATGTCTAAATGAGTTTTTCACAGCATGCCCTTCCATGTTAGTATTATAAAAGAGAAAATCTCCAGCGGAGCAGGCCTGTCTGTCTTCTTGTGTCTCCCTGCCTGTTGGTTGATCCATGATCTCAGACTGGAACAGGGCAGCTTACAGAAAAGCTGGGAGCTGACTGACAGCTTAAGTCAAAAACATGAAATATGTTATGTTTCAGCACCTCCCGACAGACGACACCCTGGGGAAGGATAGTTAACTTTAATGGTTTGTTTAGTTTGGAGACGTGCGCGTGTGTGTGCGTGTGTGCACGAGCCCGAATGTGTTTATTTTGAAGCGTGGGGGCATTAAAATTGCAGCGGGACTGTGTGGGCTGGTGACTTCACGCTCAGTTAATTGGCCAACTTGGTTATTTCCGTGCAACACTCACTTCCACAGGCGGACCTGGATCTACCACATATACAGAAACACACACCTGCTAAATGCAGAGTCTAAACCTAAAGTCTGCCTTTGCCAGATGCTAGTTTCTCCTTCCAAGTATTAATGCACAGACAGGTAGCTTCCATGAGCATACTGCGAAAAAGGACACTCGTGCTGTGTGCAGTCAAACACTTTGAAGAGGAACACTGTAATGTAATCTGTGGGTGTTCAAATGACAAGAAACTTGTAGCCTGAAAAACATTACATAAAAAGACAAAAGACAACCACCACAGCCAAACAGCTCCCTTCTAGTTGCAAAAAGTGTTTTATGGATCCAAAGCTCCTGCTGGGGAACTTCCATTCATTCACCATGAAAGGCATGCAGCACATTTACTTTTCCGAGACTGAAACATTTTCTGCAAAATGACATATCTGAGTTCTAAACGGTGCGAGCAGTTTCTCTGGAAACTCTATCAGACTTGATGGGTAAATAGCTTTTCAGCAGAGTAATATAACGTGCATGGATGACTGTGTGCACATAAAGCAGGAAGAAATGGTAACCACACACAGTGACAGAAATGAGAAATAACACCATTACGTCTCCTCAGCAAAACACAGAGAGCCATAATGGAATAATCTGCTAAACACATTAACTAAACATTATACTGTCACAAGGTGGTTGATATGCTATTAACTACTACCACTATTACTGAACTGTAGGGCAGTGTGACCATCAGTAGGGGTTCTGTTGCTGCAGACGTGGAAGTCCTCAAGGATTTATACACACACACACGCACACACACACACTTCAGTTTATTAGCTGCTTGTGTTTTTGCCTTTTTCTGTCCATAAACAGATCTATCAGAGCAACAGAACACAACAGACTGGCAAATCCAGTTATCCTCCATCCACAGAGGAAATGACCTGGACCAGGCCATCTGTGAGTGAAGTGTGTGTAAGAGCGTGTATCTATGTGTGTGTGTGTGTGTGTGTGTGTGTGTGTGTGTGTGTGTGTGTGTGCGTGTGTGTGTGTGTGTGTGTGTGTGTGTGTGTGTGCGTGTGTGTGTGTGTGTGTGTGTGTGTGTTTAGAGAGAGCAGAATAGGGTGGGTATAAAGCAAAAGGGAGAGAGTTTGCCGCTGATGCTCATGTGTTATTCATGAGAGCTCAGAGAATTTGTGGAATAAAAGCTCTTTCAAACATTAAGCAAAAGAGAGGACAGCAAAGTGAGGAAGAGTCGGGGGAAAAAAAAACAGCGATGGTGAAAGTATGACTTCACTTGGCTTTTTGCTGTTTTATCCCTCTCCCTCCATCTACTACCCTCTCTTTTGTTTCCATTCTGAGGCTGTCAGACATAGGACAGCGATGTATCGGACTGAAAGGAAAGGAAAGGAAAGGAAAGGAAAGGAAAGGAAAGGAAAGGAAAGGAAAGGAAAGGAAAGAAGATAAACTGAAGATGTACGCTGAGGTGATAGCAGACAGCTGAAGGAGTAAAGAGGAGGCTCAGGGAGGCAGATGGGCTAAACGAAGGCAGTGTAATGTTCCAGGTGCCTAGAGAAACATGTTGCTGCTGTCGCTCTGATCCAGTGAGACAGTCAGAGTAACTGATATTTGAAAAGGAAATTGACAGCAAATTGGCTATTAGCCTTTGGGAAGGCTTACAAATAGAGATAAACAAACAGTTATAAAATGCTCTACAGACGCAATTCATTTTAATATGTAAATGAAATGGGAATATACTTGCAAACACAACCTTGTCTAACCAATTACCAATGCTGAATGTGTTAATTACACGCAACACTGATGAAACAGAGGGGCCAATGGATCTGTTCGTACCTGCGCAATGATTAAAAAAAAACTACTGGCTCTATTTTCTTATGAAAAATGGAGGAATGATGCAGCGTTTTCATTTTAAAAGCTTATCTTGCCCCCCTTTTTTTGAGCTGCTCAAATGAAAATGTATAATTAATTAAATTCCCATTAGATTCCAGCAATCAATTTTGTCTACCCAATAATGGAATTTTTAATTGCAGTGATTGGTCCCAAGTGGTTGCTGGAGGGCATGACGTTCATGACAAATGTTCTTATTAAAGGTTCTGCATATATGAAAACAACAGTAAATGCAATCACAGGCATAATCAATGTCAAACACCAACAAGGCCAAATAATGTCCTCATCCCTGCTGCATACAATTAACAATGTGAGAGAGTGTGTGAGGAGGCAGGAGGCAAATGTCAATAAAGGGGAAAGTCTTGCACCAAGTAGAATGACATTTTGGAAGCGTATTTCTTTTTTCTTCAGCCAGCTGAGCAGAGGGGAGGGACAAGTGAGACACTTCAGGCAAGGTCTTTGGTCTACATTCATCTCTGCCTCTGGGTTGGGTTGACAGGTACCCCCAACACACATCCATCAATATGAAATCAGGAGATTAATGTGAGAAATTACCAATACACCAAGCACGGTGGGTGAAAAGGTTAAAAAATAGGGAGCTTCAACTGTTTGCAGGTGTTAGAAAGTACGACTACAAATGTGAAAGAAAGTTGTATAAAGCATTTCGTGGCTCCAGAAGGAGCTCTGCGGACCTGGATAAACTGCCTCAAGTGAGACCTGGGGCAGTATCAGTTGGGCCTGGAGAAGACAAGTTTGCAAATGAGAAAATCTGGGGTTGTGGAGTTAGAAAGCAGTGAGACTACTATACCTTTGTAGCCCGCTGCTCGTCTCTGCTCGAGGCTGTGACTCAACGCTACATTAGCTGCTACTAGCGTAACACATCTGAATCCCCCACCAAACTGTTGGCGGTCTACTTGCATTGCAATATAGGCTACAAAGAAGATGGGTGGAATAAAAAAGACGTTATCTGGTTCTATACGGATTTTACCCTTTTATTTCCCAAACATCCATTGTGAGACAATGTTATCGAGGAATGCAATGCTAATGATTAAACCCCTCAAATAACAATACAATTCAAGCAAAAATAATCTTAGAGCTGTTACAATTTGTAGGTGGTTGTTAAGTTGGACCCAAAAGCAGACACCAAAACAGGGAAAAGGTTGGCATGAGGAGAAACAGGTAGACACTGGAAGACTCAGGAACAGGCTTAGGTGATGCACAGGTGATTGACACAGGATGATTACACAGGACTGACCAAGACATCCGGGAGCACGCCTAGTACATACACACAAGGACGCAGAAGGTGGACGCAGAAAAAGGGAGGAAAAATTCACAAAAAGGAAGGAACTGATAAGCAACACACCGCACATGAGGGCAAAACTTCAAAATAAAACAGGAAATCACACAGAATCATGACAAGAACTACCCTTTTAATCACAAAAACAGAACAACTAGTGTCTGAATCGGTGAATGAGAGAAAGTGTTTGCACAACGCTTCAACAAACTGTTCTGCTTCAGGCTGTGCGGACCATTTTTCCATCTCACTACCACCAGCATAGTGAGTGCACTAAACCTGCGTCTGGAGCGCAGCGAGAGTGTGTCTGAGAGGTCAATCCCATAAAAGCGCACCAGCAGGTGCCAGCTACAGTACATCACACGGAATCACGCATTCAATCATACACACAGACACACGCGATAATACACACAACACACATGCATGGTTGAGCTGATACATCTAGACGTCTGACTCCAAAGCTCGAAGCTTCTAAGTGCCAATCGTTTCCTTAAATCACCTCTGAGGGAGAAATACAGAGAGCCAGTGAGACTCTTCCTTCGCTCCCTTGAGTGTGCGCTAATTTGGATCAAACAAGGCGTTGTGTTGGGTTTAAGGGGCAACCATAACAGATATTTGCACCATTCATAAAACCACAGAGGCAGGACAGATGAATGTAGGAGCTCCAGACTCTCTCCAGATGTCTGTCTGATTAAGATGATACACTGTTATGCTGCCTGGTTCTGCCAGGGGGGTCTGGTGAGGACTTTACTACTAGCTCCCTGATTGGCTAGCCCCTGGGTGACCCGGAGCTGCTGGGAGTCTTGAGATGTCAGACATGATTCTGAGGAGAGCCTCACGTGTAGTACCATGATGCTTTGAGGTTACAGGAACTGTGTCTGGATTGGTGGTTGTTGGATGGACTTTTGCACCCTTTTACAGATGCACAAAAAAAAAAAAAAAAGTGGGTCAAGTGCTTGGCAGTCATTGTTGAGGGGAAAGTGTGTCACTGTAATTGTGGTTGTGGCAGATGGCAGATGTGAATGCGCAGCTTTTTTCTCATCTAAGAGCTTTCAGGTGGATTAGCACTACTCCTGACTCTACCTCACAAACCAACTGAAATACCTGCTCACACCAGCATAACCTCGCCTACATGTAAAATATGTGAACATGCCCTCTGATTAAAGCATTTAACAATCGATCATCTTCAATAAAAAAAAACATATATGTAACTTTTATCTTTTTAACAGAGCCCCAGCGGCCTCTCTGTCTGTCTGTCTGTCTGTCTGTTTAAATGTTGACAGGAAGTCTTCAAGTGCCTCAGCCGAACCAGAAGTCATAATTAAATCAGAGGGGAGGAATCAAAGAAAATCTGACATCACAGACACAGATGTCAAAAAAGAGGAGATGGAGGGAATGACCTCAATACGTCGTTACAGACAATATCATTATCAGCGCCAAAACAATAGGCTTGGTTGTATTTCTTGACAGATTGAGTGGGGTGTATGTGGTTGTGCATGAATGATGAGCAAGGCAGGTCATGTGTCAGGTCTGTTGGGCCGAGCAGGGAGGAGAGACCTTCATACCCATGTACATGATCCGCTCAGTCAGATTGGAAAACAGAGAGGCAATATGAATTCATGTTTTCCGATCCAAAATACAGAAGTGGTTACAGATGTGAGATAAGTGATTGAGTTGAGTATATGAGCCTCTTCTGCAAAGCCTTGAGGGGATTCTTAAGAAGGACATAATAAATGCAAATTTCAGATCTGTTTGCCAATTATTGCTTCACTCTAAAGTCAACCTCTGGATCATGCTGTTTGTACCTGCTGTTTTTAGACAGGTAGATGTCTGAAAAAAGAGAATCTAATTAGTAATTATGCAACCGAATCGTCAGGTTTGTTTCTTCTAAACCACAGATAAGCTAAAACTGAATGTTTCTTTATGTTGCAAATTTCCATTTGTTTAGGTTGAATTATCTATTTCTCTCTTGTCACAACGCTGAACTTATGCTCTGGTTAGGTTTATGCCCAAAAACCACTTGGTTAGGGGAAAGGGAAACGTTATGGTTTGGCTTCAAATACCTGTTTTGGTCGCCACAATTACAGCTGGAAATGTTCCCAGGTGTCCTTAAATAATACAAAGTGGTGTGACTCAAGCTGCAGTTGGCTTGCAGTAATGCCACCGCCATCTCCTCCTCCTCCTGATGTCAAAGCTGGCTAATAAGCATATAATGTGAACATGGTGTGCCACATTTGGTACAACTGCTAACATTAGATCCTGGCAACAGGGCTGAATTACGGCAGAAGCAGCAACAGTTCATCACATTTTTCTGAATAAATAAAAGGAGAAATATGTGTCTTGTTCAATAACTGATGACCAACATGACTGGCAAAGAAAACACCTGAAATATTCAAAAGAAACTGAAAAAGCAGAGAGAAAAGTTTCTGAGAGCAAAATGTATTGATCTCTTGGAATTGCAGTAAAAAAAAAAAAAATCATCAAGGACTACTTATCAACACAAAACATGGGCTACCACTGTCATACGCAGTTATGGGTCACGTGACTGTGCTGCTACAGTGAACATTGTTGTTTTGTTCTGAAACTGCAGAATGACAGATATTCTGACAGAGCTGAAAAGAAATTCCAAGAATGTCTGACTGCAGAGAACTCACCACACTGACATATTTTTCCAAAGAATGATATTAATAAAACAGCCTGTTTCTACTTCCATCGGCAGGTAGACATTACTGTCCGTACATCAGACTGCCTACCTGACGTTCCACCTTACCGTGTGACAAACATTCATTCACCCATACATCCACGTAAACATTCATAAAATCCATCCATCCATCCAGGCAGTCAGCTGTTCCCCTGAGAGAGGCTCAGCTGCCTCCTGCAGCCCTCAGACATGTTTTAATGGTGAGCCCGAACTATATAAGCTCCTCTGGCTCTCCTGAGATGCACACACATCACACTGCATAAATTTAGTGTACATCAGCAGTGGCGACCTAACTGATGCCTCTGCTCCATTCTCCTAGCCTCCCCCTTTCTCTTTATACCTACACCCCATTTCTTTATTCAAATACTTGTTTCTAATTCCACATAAAACCTCTTTGTTGTTCCTTTTCATCTACATCCCCGTAAACACGGGTTATTTTCCTCTCGTCTCCCATCCTCTTTTCTGTCTTGCTCTTTCTTTTGTCCCTTATCTCTCTGCCCCCCAGCCTATGCCTGCGTGTTGCTTTGCCTTTTTCTTCCCCATCTCCATCACCACCCCACCTCTTCCTGCTCTACCTCCCTTTTCCCTCTGCTTTTACTCATTTCTGCATTTGCTCATTTTCAGTCTGAAATGTCACGCTGCCCTGCAGAGAACATCTTTGTGTAAATGTGCGCCATGTGGGGACAGGATGTGTGTGACACAAAGGGATAGACTCAGAGAGAGAGGAAAAAGTTAACTGTGATCTGCACAGATGGAAGGACACCTGCTCTGTAATGGTGTTTTCAGATGCTCCCCCTCTCTCTCTCTCCTTCATGCCCTCATGCAAGCGCACAAACACACACATATACACACACACAGTTACTTCAGAGAGGCAAACCCGGGCACAACATGAAGGTCCATCCTCCTCCTCCCATGGTGCAATGGAGGCAGAGTGACGGATGGGATGGGGAGAAATGGGAGAGAGATAAAACGACAATATGGAGCCATGGAGACAGGTCCAAAAGGGGGAAAGAGGGGAGTCACAGACAGAGAGAAAGTGGGGGACAGACAGGGAGTGGTTCACACATTTGGCAAGCGACACCGGCTGTGATAAATCCAGCAGAGTGGCCTTATCTGTGTTGAGTTGTGTGTTTGCCTGTGGTGAGTGCGGTCCTGCGAGGCTGAGAGGGAGCAGGTCTGTGCAGCTAGGGGGCAGATAGGGAGGTGTGTATTTAGGCCAGGAGGCGCTCATAGTCTGCCTCAGGGGCTGTGGCTGGACCTGAACCTGAGCTGTGATTAAATTCTTGTGATGTAGCGTTTGAGATCCAGCATTGACTGAAATGACAATCAGAGAAAAGGCTCCACATTGTTTGACTACTCACCTACCAGGGTATAAGTCTGAGCTTCCATGAAAGCAGTTAAATCATCTGTTGGGGGCACTAACGCATTATTTTTATCACAATGCAATGAGTTTTAATTATGCTCATGATACACATTTGCTAAAAGAACATATTTTCCAAAAGAAATGCACTTTGCTACCAGACCTGATGCTGCTGAATGTGGGACCACCAAACATTTGGATAGCTGGATAGAAGAGTAAGTTTCTGTCTGTCTGTCTCTCTCTCTCTCTCTCTCTCTCTCTCTCTCTCTCTCTCTCTCTCTCTCACACACACACACACACACACACAGACACACACAGAAAGCACCTCATTATTACCTTATTTTAGTTTTACAAAAAACGTCGGCTGAGATTGAAAGGAAGTTGACGTGAAAAAGTTCACTTTCCTATAGTTACATCATCCAAAACTGTACGTCTCCGACATCAAAAGTCATTCTGGTGCTGCTATCTATGAGAAAAGAAGAAGAAGAAGTCAAGAGCATTTCATACATTTCTTGGCTGATAAGGAACCGAAACGAAACCCAGCTGACAGACTCAACACATACTGAGGGCTGATGCTCTCCAACTGAACTTGAAAAACAAGTGTGTGATTGGCTGTTCTGTACAGATAATACCCAAGGCAATGAACTCAATCATAAGTAAGACAGATGCAGACTGCCCTTCTTTACAAGTTATTACAGTAACAGGGGCATTAAATGAAAAGTTGAACACTTTTGGAAATATACTTTATTGCTGAGCGTTTGATGAGAAGATCGATTTCACTCTCATCTCTCAATATGAAGCCGGAGCCAGGAGGTAGCTTAGCATAACAACCAACAAAAGGGAACAAAAACCACCAACTAGCATTTCCAAAGTTCACTAATTATTAACATGTTATCTTTCATTTGTTTAATCCAAGTATTTGGATTAGAGAGTAGTGACTTTCTGGAGTCTCTGCTGGCGCCCCTGCAAAGAAATAGTTCCACACATAACCCTTCATAAAACTGTCAAAGGACGGAATGAACAGATTACATATATGGCAGATAGCGGTTTCAAGTGGTTTCAATCTTCTCATTTAACTCTTTGTACTTCTTAAAATATCAAACTTTTGCTTAAAGGACTTATTCTGAACCTTGTAAGACTGCATAGATCTGCATGGATGTATAGGGTGTTGCAGCCTAGGTTCAGTCTGTTATGTTTACACAAGAACGTTGCTTTGGGATTTTTCAAAGTAGAAATGTTGGTATCAACATGTTAATAATTAAAGTTTGAATTTATTTCAAGTGGATAAAATATGAGAGCTTCAATCACCAATGATAATGAGGAGGACTCGGAGGACTCGGCACAATGAATTTTCAAACAATATGCTGGTTCTCAGAAGATATAGGGCAGTACAGCCCAGCAGGCAAACGCACAGCAAAGCCCATTACCAGTGGTTCAAATGAGGTTCCTGACACGATGCATGTCAATGAGGAGAGGTTGAAGCACAAGCGTGTAAAACTGAGATACATGCTGCGCGCAAACACACACACACACACACACAGGCAGACCAGACCGAACGAATAAACAAGAACACACGCACGCCAAGAAGTCTGGAAACTCACAGATATATATATACACACATCACTATCTCATTTTATTCACTTATTAGCAGATTCACTATAACATAGCCTACAGGTGTCATTAACATTTCAAACATGGAAAATTATGCAAAAACCCCGCCACCCCGTGGGGGGGGGCAAGCAACTCTGTTCATTTAACACACTCCTCCAGCCACTCAGACGGAACCGTTTTCTCATCTGTCAGTGTTCCACGGCTTTACGAAAACAAACATCTTGTCAACATCGTGCACTCTCACATTTACATTAACACACACCCAGACATGCGGGGGGGCCAAGACAGGCAGGAAAATAGCGCAGCTGAACACAGCTAAGGGAAACCAATTTCAGAAAAAAACACACACATCGACGCTCGCACATGAAAGATGGTATCAATGAACATTTTCTGCTCCCATCATCTTTTCTGACCCTCTTGGATAGACTGTCCAGCAAAACCAATCTGCTGTTATTTCATTTCATCCCAATCTATTCTTTTGCTTGGCTGAACTGACCAGAGTGTGTGTGTGCGTGTTTCTTTATATGTGTGTCTATTACACCCAGTGGAGGTCTATGTGCAGGGCCTCAGAATATGAGGTAATCAATCACATCATACGGCCTTAGATTAGAGCCACATCGATCTGGTCTCAGCTCTGACAAACAGCCTGACCTAGAATACATCCACCTGGACAGGGCGCACACACACACACACACACGCAAACACACAAACACTGCATCTCTTCTTTCACTGCGTTTCTATCGCTCCACATAGCACCCTTTCCCGGGAGTGTACACCACCACATACACACATACCAGGAATATTTACTGGGAACCGCAGTCTCACACAGAGCAGTCCCTGTGCAGTAAACATCCAAGGTGGGATGATTTTCCCCGTGGGTGGCTGTTAATTTGTGTGCTCCTTTCACTGTCCATCACCTCCGCTGCCCCCGTCCACGAAAGCAAACACACACAGACACAGAAATTGACGTTCTCGTCATTCTCAACTGACTCAGGAATGTCATACATATTTCTACCTCTGTGTGTGTGTGTGTGTGTTTCTTCTCTCTATTGGCAATGCACTCATTTAATTTATTAATGCTGTGTATCGTCCCAATCAATGGTCGGTGGCGTGATGAAGGTCTTCGCCTGAGGGGAGAGAGAGCAAATGGAAAAAAGGGCTCTGAGATGTGCAGCGTTCACAGAATCATTAAGTCTGAGCTCAGGCCTGTGTGTGCATGTGTGTGCATATGTGTGTGTAAGAGTGTGTACGCGCGTGTGTGTGTATTGTGCTTAACAAGTAATCATTAGCGCTGGATATGCAGTCAGGGTGTCATCCCGTGTTATCCAGGTATTGTTTGAAGATCCCTAGCTGTCTACTCTGGAGTGTAGACTGGAAAAAATCAAAGCCCCGAACATCTAAAGTATGTGTGTATGTAAGCATGTGAGTGTGTGCATGCTTGCGTGCATGCATGTGTGTGTGTGAAGGTGACATGCCTTCTCCCACCATTCCAGAGCAGAGACAGAAAAATTCACCCTCGAAAAAGTAGATTCAGGGGAGTTGAACTTTCTCAGCACTCGTGTTTAATAATGTGAATCATACGGTGGAGAGCAGAATTCATTTAAATGTTTGATTCACTCTTTGAATAATGGGTAAGAATGCCTTGAAAAATGTATTCGGAATTTAATAGATGTCTACATCCTACAGCAGTTAAAGTGACAAAGTAATGAAATCAATTAGCTAAAATGTACAGTGAATTTCAACAATTACCTACACAGTATGTATTGTGATGTAAAATCCACTTTGCTGTTTACAATGAGTCAGCTACTCTCTGAATGCACGGTAAGGACAGGACAAGTTTAAAAAATATATATTTTATTAGAAGAGGACTAGACCAAATCCAAAACTTTTGTTAATTTTGAATAATTTACACAAAAACATGTAAATCAAGTGCCCAGGTTTATAAAATACCAGAAATTAGTTTAGCTTAGCACTAAGACTGTAAACAGGGGGAAACAGCTAGCCTGGTTTTGCTAGATCCATCTACAAACACCTGTAAGGCTCCCCATCTAACAGGATATATCTTGTTTGCTTATTTTGTACAAACAAGTGTAAAAATGCCAAGTTGTAAGTTTACAACATTGTGCCTGGCCAAGTCCTGGAGTGCCAAGGACAACAAGACAACAAGACCTCCAAGACCAAGAACCACAGCATGTTGTTTTTACTGTTTGGTTGAAGCACTGATTAAACAAACGACGTATAATGAATTATTCAGGCAGCTTCAGAGTTACTGGTAGGTGGACTGTGTCATCTTCTGACAGAGCCCTGCCAGCTGTTGCTCCCTTTCTCCAGTCTATACGCTAAGTTAATCAAACCAGCTGCTGGCTGTAGCCTGATACTGAACAGACAAATAAGAGAGTGGTCTCAATCTACTAATCTATCTCTGGACAAGAAAGTGAATAAGTATATTTCTCCAAATCTTTTAAACAACTTTACTCACTGCCTGCCAAGCTGCTGGCTGATTAGCTATATGTAAGTGTAGTATCAATCTCCTCATGTAACTCTCTCCGAAGAAAGTGCTGGATTGTTCACATATCATAACTTTGTCCCTGTCTTATTACATGAGGTGACTCAGCCATACTGGATTATGTTATTTCTGTTGTGATTTCCAGCCAGAGCTTGGATTAAGTCTCATACTCGATGTGTCATGGTGAGCAACAGCTGAACAGTATGAGACCTACAGAGACAGCCGGGTGGACAAGCAACCAATGAAGTTCTTCTGGAGGTGGGAGAATTGACCAATGAGAGAGCAGGACTGATTGGAGGTGATTTACGTTCCTGACATCTTTAACCAAATTACCCGGCATCCTTTGCGGTGTGATTACTGTGATGCACAGTCTTGATGCTTGTGTGTGTGTGTGTGTGTGTGTGTGTGTGTGTGTGTGTGTGTGTGTGTGTGTGTGTGTGTTTCTACTTCTCCCAAGGCAACAGCTCATGCAGAACTAGAAGATGGATTTGGGCAACAAGTGAGATTTAAAAACTACCAGACAGGAAAAAAATATCCTTTTTTCAGACTCTGCATGATAGTGTGCTATCTGCTACATCACAGTTACGATTCCCACTGACCCGCAGGCGAGGCTTAGACACCATGTTCAGGGTTTTATGTAGTAATCTCATTGATCAAAAGCCAAGACTGCTGTCAGGACATCCACAATGTTTTCCCAGCATTTGTTTGAATTAATTAGAATCTAACAAGCTTGTGTACATTTTGGACTGGTGCAAACCAATTTCACTCAAAATGCTTTCCCTTTCAGCAATCTGAAGGCTAACACAAATCGATCTCCACTTGCTTTAATAGGAAAATATAATAAAACTGTCGGTGCTGACATGCATTTGATTATCTGACTCCGTGGCGACTACTAGAGTCATTTTCCTAAAGACTAAACCAGTGGCCTAAAGATTTTGAAATGAGCTGAGGGAAGCCTTTCCCGTTGAAAAAAATAGGCAACTAAATCATATGAAGCTTTCATCAGACTATCTCAATTAAATACAGAATATATCAGGTACAATATGTAGTGATTTTTCTGTGGTTCGCTATGAGATGTCTCTCTGCTGAGACCATCACAGTTTCTATTAGAGTTAACAGGCTCATCTGACTGGAAGCCTGCATGATCCATCAGTTCATTTCAGCCACTCTGCTCTCTCAGCCCTGCTCTTAAAGACAGATAGTGGGAGACTGTCTCATTTCACGCTTGCGGGAGTTAATGCTATTAAACTAGACACAAAGATACACCCAAATGTGCACACATTCAAACACACACGTACACACATGTGCACACACAGACACTAACACAAGATGTAGCTGCTATCTGATGGCCTGAACAACGGCAACCTCTGAGATAAAGAGCAGCTTTCCTGTTCCAGTGATACACGGCCATGTTCAGCCTCCAGATGATATGTGTGTGACTCTGTGTGTGTGTGTGTGTGTGTGTGTGGGCGGTTGTACCTTTGAGTACACATTTTCACCTGCACTGTGACTGATGCAGGACCAATCCCTCAGCGATCCCATTACAAGGGTTTGACAAGTGAGGGGTGTGTGTGTGTGTCAGTGTTAGTGTGTGTGTGATGGAGAGGATCATCTGAAAACTGCTGTTAGTTAGCAGCATTCTCTATCACTGTGGCATGTTATTATCTGGCCAGGGCCTATGTTACATCACTCATACTTACACATACACACATACACGTGCACACACAACCGCATACACAAACACAGATTTCTCTAGAGATTTTTTCGAGGACCGCATCTGTTTCTTACTCCTCATCATTACATAAACTTAAAGCAACATAATGTAACTTTTTTAAGATAAAAGAAAAGCTTCAAAATCATTTTTGAGGGTACAGTGTCTGCAGCTTTTCCACCTAAATTAGCGGGTCTAAAGGGGTTTTTGTAAACGTGGGTGAACCAGCTAAAACTCGCCTCCCACTTCCCGCAGGCAAGGCAGCCCATCTGTAATTGTTTATCTGAAGCGTTACGTTGAACGTAATATGTCAGAATTTATCATGTTCACCCATGTCTTACGTTTAGATCAAAGCTGAGCCGAGCCAAGGTGATAAAACCTGTGTCCACTGCAGAGTCAATTGATCTGGGTGTAAATGTCGAGTGTACACATTCAGATTGCACAAAAAAGCCCGAACTTAGCGGGTTAAAGTGGGGTTTTGTTATAGACCTGGAATTTGTATTTACGACAGTGGTGCTGCACTCAAAAACACGAGAACGCACATATGCCAATTTCAACATAATGTTGCTTTGAATATTTTTTTTTTAAATACCCTGGTTTGCTGTCTTAACAAAAGTTATATATATATATGAAACTGAAACTGGTCAACATGTTATAAGTTGTTTCTTTACTCCACATAAAAACAGACAAAAAACAAATGTAAAACACTGATTTGTACTTTTAGGAGGAGTTGTGCAATGAGCATTTTTTGGCCAGGCATAAAAACTCTCTTGGAGTCTCTGCTGGTTGTTTGGCAATCCAACAGTGATGACAAGACTCAAAGCAGTAACTGCACGAAAAAAAAATGTTTTTGTCTCATTCCCAACTAGCCAAAAGCTGGCACTTTAGAATGGTTGTCAGTAATTGACTGGTTGGGAATTAATGAGACTCAAAAAACAACTTTTTCTTACAAATAGGACCTTAAAATATGAACCTAAATCAAATCCTTAAACCCAACAAATACAAGACACTGAAAGTTTTGAGGACTGGTGAAATGGTGCCACTTTACAATATCCTCACACTGTAGCTCAAAAATTCAAGTGATGTGCAAGGAGAACAAATCCACTTAAACACTGTCCCTTTACTTAATGACACTACGATCTCAGCCACAAAAACATCTGGATAACTAACACCTTGAGGGGTTCTGCTTGGTAAAAATACATACTGTCATGATTTTGGTTTTTGGTTAGTTATTTCCTGTTTCATTTGTAGTTACTCTTGTATCTTAGTTGTCACTTTCTACTTCCTGCTCACTTTTGTTCCCAGGGTTCTGTTTCCCTCTTGTGTTCCTGTGCTCCTCCCCAGTCTGAATTCCCCCCTCACGTGTCTCGCATCAGTCTTGTAAGCACTGCCCTGTTCCCAGTGTCTCTCGACCTGCACCTCATCTCTTTGTTAGTTTAGTTTGTATTTAAGCCTGCTGTTCACTTAGCTTTTGTTGGTTTGTCTGTTATCGTCCTCATGGCCTGTTTCCTGGTCCTTGTGCATTCCCTGTGTTCCTGATTAATTCCTGTGGTTTTCTGGTTTGTCCTTAGTTTTTGTATTTCCCTCTGTCTGCTTTTTCGTTACCAGTTTTTGTTGCTTGCCATTTTATTGTTTATGCTTTTTTGTTAGATTTGGGATTTTTGGACTTCACCTGATTAAAGCTCGCTTTTTCACCACCTGTCTACCTGTGAGTCTTGTGTGACTGTGACACACACACACTGATCCCCACTGAAATCAGTCTAATGTATGCATACCACACAATGCAAGTGCACACATTTTTAAACTGTTAGCATAATACTGTGCACACACTGTATTGCCAACCAGACTTTATCTCTATGCAAACCTGCCGAGCACCTTGTTATTCCTGTGCAGTGCCAACCTGCCTGCCTGACAGTGGAGCAAGATTCAGCCAGTCTAGTCAGCTCTTGTTAAATGATACATCACTTACTGCGCTGTCTGCACACACACACACAGACACATGCATCCGCATACATTTTGAGCACAAACACATATATGCAAACAGCATGATACATATTCAATAAACCATGGAGTTAAACCTGAGGTGCAAACCTCATATTAACTGATTTGTGACATTAACCATCAATTTGTGTGAATATCAAACTCTGTTGTACAGAAGCTATCTTAGATCTGATATGTGAATAGTTACCAATGCACATGTATGCTCGCTTTAGTCGCAAATATGCAAACTTGCAAGTCGTGCATAGAGTTCATGCCAGAATATTCTCTGTATAGTTGTAAGCTGTAAAATTCACTGTATTTATGATGTGTCTGTACCTCACTGTGGGGCGGTGGTGAGCAGGGGTTTATCCACAGCCACACTGCAGCTTATATAAGAGTTAAAACTTTAAAAAGCGAGAACTTTGGTTAATTGGCAAACAGTCTTGTGTGTGTGTGTGTGTGTGTGTGTGTGTGTGTGTGTGTGTGTGTGTGTGTGTGTGTGTGTGTGTGTGTGTGTGTGTGTGTGTGTGCGTGTACGTGTATGTGTATGTGTGAGCTAGGCTCGGAACAGGTTATGCCTTCCCTCCTCATATTTCTCCTCAGGCCCCTCATTTACTTGCCGCTTGTACCAGCACCTGAGAGTAGATTATTGTTTAGGAGACTTGCAGCAGAACAGCCAGAGTAAGTAGATCTCCTCTCCTCTGCTCTAATCTAATCAAATTTGATGTTTCTAAACACACAGCAGCTGGCTAAAGGCACAGCGATGATACCCTCGGAACAAAGCCCACGCTTGTTGTTGGAGACTCACCTAAGCTCCAATTCCTGCCTCAATTTAGCATTCTCTCCCTGAAGCTTAACGCTGAAAAAACAACATGAAAGCAATTTAACGGCCTTACACTGCGAGTGTGTGCCTAGGTGTGTACGTGTATTACCCTCAAAATTGTTATTGTCTGTGGAGCAGACATCCTCTGTGGGCTGATGGGGAAAAAGTCTCCTGTGGCCCCCGCTCTGCAACCACACGGTAAAGGAAATTCAAACACCAAGAGACAGATCTGACATAAACAACCTTTTCAAAAAATCTTGGCCTTCTGAAAATATTTCTCCGTCTTTTTTCAAACATGCATCCCTTGTCTAACAATGTACAGAAGTAAACAATAGTAACATGGCCTTTGCTGTACATTTGCTGTTCAGAGATCATTTGAGTTTTCAATAAAACTACATTTTCTCAAGATCTAACATGTTTTTAAAACAGTTTTGGGTCTATATAGGATTGGGTGATGATAGATATGCTAACACTTTTAAGCTTTCATGCATTATTAAAGCATCATGTGTAATGTCTTTCTTTATGTGAATGAAATAACAGGGGGAAGGGCTGCTAGCTTTGATACACTAGGTGTACATCAAGTGTAGAGATCACTTTACTTCAGTCAGTGCTGCAAAGGTCCTTTCATCACTTTGACCTATCCAGCTCTCACTTTCATCTTACGCTAACGAGGGGCTCATTAATTTCTTATCAAAGGATCTTGATTTACTGCAGGTCCACTGAGGATATTCATCCCTCTATACACAGAAAGTGGATGGGGTCATCACATTTTACACAATACACGAGTGCTCACATAAACACACAAGGTGACGGTGCCTCTGAACATTTGGGGCACTGTATAATCAGATGTACTAAGTTTTATACAGCTCGACTGGGCTGAAGAAAAAAACAGATGAAGAAGAAAAAAGATGGAGTGGTATGAAGAGTGAAAAGAGAGCTGCTTTGTGTTAAAGCATGGCAAAATGCTCCCTCACACGCGCACACACACATCTGGAAAGAAGACACTATCTCACTGTGTGTTGTGAGTAAGTGTGTGTGAGTGTGCGCTTTTGTGCATGCGCGTGCAGGAATGGCCGTTCCGCCACGTTCCAGATAATTCCACACACAGTCGGCTCCACACTCTCCTTCTATACTCCCGGCCTAGCTCGATTAACACACCATCGGTCACTCTGGTCCATGCTTGTGTGTAACTGTCCAGACTCAGTGAAACAGGCGACTGCGCCTGTCTGTCATAGGCTGTTTAACAAGAAATTCTGCCTCCAGACTCTCAATCTGCAGCTCCTGAGAGCCAGTGGAGCAAACCACAAGTTTTATCAGTAAAAAACACACTCTGCCTGTCAGCTAAATCACTTACTCTAAACCATTAAAACCATTACAACATATATTTAGATATATATATAAAAGTAGCTATGCTATTTTGGCAGCAGGATATCAAAAGAATTCCTGTGACAAATTGAGTTCTGGGATGATATGATAAACTAATCAGAATCAGATTTGGAGTGTTATTACTAGTATCTGATTAAGGTTGTCATGTGCTCCCATTCGCCTTCAGCATGGAATGATAAAATTGAAGATGACGTGAACAGGAAAATTTGTGTATCATTAAAACAAACAGAAATTTGTTTTCTCAGATAAGCCTGAACGATAACTTTCATAGCTTATTTAGAATCAAAACAACTCTGATGATATCTGCAGAATCTTTCCATACATTTCAATGCGTTTAAAGGGATCACACTCCAGGGTGATCTGCTGGATTGACTGCATTCATTAAAAAGATCATTTTAATGATATGATCAGCTAGTGTTAAATTCAAAATAAGAATTTCTAACCACGTTTTGTTGTTGCTGTCAAGACTTTCAGCTGAAAAGCATCGATGGTGTTTTTAACAATGTGAGACAGAGCTGCAAGCTGAAATAACAAATCCTGGGGTTCAGTTAACATCGTACAGCCAACAGTGTTACTGCCCTCTTACACTCAACCTGAGCCTGTTAGAAACACAACGTCTGCCTCATATCACAAAGACACTTCAGCTCAAACAAAAGACCAGGTGCACATTCAGGAGGGAAATTATTCTGTTTCAATACTTGACTTAAATCAGAGACAACAAAGGTCCATATGAGACAAAAGACAGCAGCATAGAGGCTACAGTAATCTGCCTGTGTCACAGTGCCATCTAGCTTTTAAAGTAAGAATTGCAAAGACATTTTCTGCAGTTAAATAATTAATGAACACTTTAATGTTCTTGTGTTCTTGTTTTAGTGTTCTGTAAAATCGAATTAACAAAACTGTATTATATAATATTCGAGTAAAGAGAAGAATCACTTAAAATTCATTCTACTATAATAGCCCTTTAATACATACTAACTCTAAGACTAAGGCTAACACTAAGGCTTTTAGGTTACATTTTTTCTATATTCTGTGTTTAAGGCATGCTCTGTCTATTCTGTGGTGATTTTGGTGGCTATTTTGTGGTGCTGTTACTGTTTTAATCAATTATATCGTAATGCATAATACTTATTTTGTTCAACACTGTAAAGAGGGGTAAGGATGTGTATTTTACTACCAAAAAAGACACACCTGCTGGAGCTGCTCACTGTAGTGACACAAATTAACAAACAGGAGTAGACACAGAAAACAACCATGATGCAGTGTCACAAGTGTTAATAACTGTTTGAAACAAATATTCACTCGCACCTACACACAGAAAGGGAGCCACACAAAAAGTGACTCACATAGAGCTCATGTTCCCGTCTTACTCTCTCTGTAATAAACTTAGAAATGTTGGAGTAAATTAATGACTTATAAAGGAGCCAATTCAATCTGAGGCTCGTCAGTAATATCGCACAAAGTTCAGTAAAACACCTTGGCTTGTGCACATTTTTGTTTAGTTGCACGCACACATACACTCAAGCACAGCATGCCTGGCCGCTGGACAGAGGCACTTGCTGAACCGCAGAATGTTAAATAAACCAATGGAGGAATTCCACTGAGTCAACACAGCCTGTGGAAGTGGAGAGCTCACTCTGTGTGTGTGTGTGTGTGTGTGTGTGTGTGTGTGTGTGTGTGTGCTGCGAGCTGAACAGAGTGGTGTCTGTCACAGGGCAGTCCTGAGTAAACACACACACATAGACACACACTCTCACACTGTTTAGAACCTGCCTGCCCGTGGAATGCACAGAATCCAGCTGCTATGGCAACAGAAACCTGCCAGTAAATCTCTGTTTAACACCTCTCTGTCTAACACACACACCTGACCTCCAGGTTTCGCTGGAATGATGCAGTGTTTCCTGCAGCATCATCATAGATGTATTTCTTTCATTTTATGATATTATGTTGTAGACTTTATTGTCCCTGACGGAAACTCATTTTGGACTCACAGCACTGCTGCTCTATTACGATTAACAATAAAACTACACAAAAGTCAATAGAGCAACCAGCTGCTGAACAACAATTTCACAATACATAACAATAAGGAACATGTTCAAATGTCCACATATCATCCCCAAATATTTTTGTCTTCTATATTCCACAAGTCTTTCACATCCGCCTTGTTTACGGCATCACGACCCTGAAACTCCAGCAGCTACACAAAATTAAGCCATCATTCATTGTTTTCCTTTTACACCAGTGCTTTTTATGTCTTCTGTGAAAATTCCCATCCAGCAGCGACAATAAAGAAATGTTTCAGTACCCTTGCAGCCAACAACACATACTTATCCTTGTCATTTATAGTACAAATGTGTTTAATTATTCAATGTACCGAGACTACTGTAGTTTTGTACAATTCCTGAGTAACTTTATGTTGATTATCAACAAAAGACCCTGCGCCCAGGTGTGACCAATAACATTAATTAATGGCTCCAATGGCTCCAATCTATTAAGTATCCCAGTGGAACTAGCTCGTCTGAACAGAACACAGCCGTCATTAATGTTATGAATTCCACCTGCGCTTTTCCTGCTTTGACAAGTCGAAATGTTTGCTGTGAAAATGGTCTATTGGGCAGAACAGAAGCCCAACTGGTATAATTCCTTTGTTCACCAACATGTATATTTTTTTCATGGACCCTGAACATACGGCACATCCACTCAGGTATTTTCAATCACTTGGCTGATGGCTGATTAGATCGTTGCTTAGGTTGTGTTGGGTGAAGCTGTGCACTGAACAGTGCCCCGCCCCAACAGGTGCAACATGAGGAGACTGAGGCAGATATCAATCAAGAACAGTTTGTGCATGCCAACACTGTACTGAGCAGAGGTCTAATCAGGCAACACATGTTTTTGAATTGTTTTGCACTGAATCCTCAGATATGGTAATAGATATGTAATGGAGGCCGGAGGCAGAATATTTCACAGTTTCTTCAGACTTCAGGGTCCAAAATGACATCAATGCACTAGAACAATAATTTAAGAATTATTCATTATCCCAAGAATCTTTTTCTGCATGTCATACCGTGCACATCTGAGTATATATACGCCAATCCTGATATACTGTATCTGTGAAAGGCCAATATTGGCCAGCCGGTATAATGGTCTGACTGTAATGAGTTTAAGGGTTTTAATATTTGACTGCTGTCTCTCAGTTCCATACACAATAATGAAGGAACAAAATTAAGTATGCTCAAAAAAGTCAGTATGTAAACTGAAAGCACCTGATTTTTGTTATGGCTGTTTATTATCTGTCAGTAAACATGTTGCAGTATATTGTGGTACTGTTAGTACACAATTAGTAAGTAAGTGGACTGTGTTTGTATAGTACATTCTGTAGGTTATGCATTTAGTTGTTAGAGTAAAATTGGGACACACTCTGTAAAATAATAGCAGGGTCAAATGTCATACTTGGTAAAAGTAAATCAAAAATATTAATTTTAAATATTAATATTTACATGTTGACCGATTATCAGCTCAGTTGTTCAGCATTTTTCTAATTAATAGAGTCAGTGTTTTTTTTATATATATATCCGATTGCCAATATAATAAGACACATTAAAAATGTGCTTTTTCGTCTGATGCAGCATGCAAAGTGAGTAGTGACTCAATATATCAAATAAATGTTGTAGAGTAAAAGTTCAATTATGGCTCCCAAATGTAGTGAAAATAGAAATACAGAAAATAGAGTAGGCCTACCTCTACATTGTACTTTAGTAGTCCAGTACTTAAATATAGACCACTAAGTTACATTCTATCACTGTACAAGAGTACCTTTTCATAGGCAGACATTTCTACTTGTCATGGCAGAAAAAGCACAGGTGGATTTAATATCATTAATGGTGGCTCCAGCAGTAACCATGTGATTAGCGTTAGATAAACCTCTGTATGTCAAGTTTAAACGTCAACGAAAAGGTCAACTGCGATGAAAGAGACGCAAAATATCAAACTTTACCACAAGGCGATAGTAAATGGTACATTACTGTACACATTACATACATTACATATACTTTTTATTTTACTTTTTTTTTTTTTACCGTAGCTAACATACCTTGTGCACAATCTTGTGTGTTGTATTCCAGGTACCAGGATTACCATATCATATCAACATGACGTCAGACGTAAAACTGAAGTGACGTACTCTCCGTTCGTCTCCGCTCCGGGAACATCCGCCTTGCACGTGTGTTTACTAAAAATGTGGGCAGCTGAACTTTAGAAGAAATAGTAACAGTATTATAACACACTTAGTGTTTTTGCACCGGTAAAAACATGGGGAAGCTGAATGTTGTGGTGTTGAGATACTTATCTCGGGATGACTTCCGGGTCCTCACAGCGGTAAGTAGTGAGCTGTTCTTACCCTCCTGAGTTAGCCTGTGCTAAGCTAGCTTTGGTCTTACAGGGACTGACGCTAACCCAACATGAGCCGACGTTACAGTAAAGATGGTATGCCACCTTTGCAGTGGGTAAAACAACGTTACTGTTGTCAGCTGGGTGGAAATAACGTTGATAAAGCGAAATCAACATACAATGTATGAATATTTGGTTACAAGTTTGTTATAACCAGCAACAGCTAGCTATAACATTTCTTTATTGTGATCTATATTCTTAGTAGGGATCTTTTTCACTATCAATTTCTGTTTCTACCGCTTTGAAAGATAGCTTGTCCTATGTCCTGCACACATAATGTTCATTTAACGTGCTGTAATAATTTCTCTTGTCCATACTGGCTATAAGAGTTCACATCGTAAAGTGATTTCACTGTAAGTGATGGGGGACAAAATCCACAGTCCTCATTCTGTTCCCGAAATATATTCCTAATATTATCTAAAAGTAGTCTGTGTTAAATGAATCAAGCAGATAATCTTCCCAAGTCACAGTCTTTTCAGTGTGAAATCCCCCAAATGTGTTTCACCAGACACTGTTTACATGCAGTGCTCATTAATTTCAATTTGTCTTGCAACATATATAACCCTGTTGTTTCAGCAGCACTCGAATAATCAGATTACCTCCTGTGAACTTCCCCTCTCACAGGTTGAAATGGGGATGAAGAACCATGAGATTGTGCCAGTGAGCCTCCTGTCCTGCATCGCCAGCCTCAAACACGGCGGCTGCAACAAGGTCCTCAGAGAGCTCGTCAAACACAAGCTTGTGGTCTATGAATGCAGCAAGGGTAAGAATACACGTTAAAATACTTGCTGTACTGCATTAGTCCTGGTATAGATGGTACATACAGGTTATTTTTCTAATGTGGCACGTGTATGCTGATTTCAGCTGTGCAGGGCTACAGGTTGAACTACGGAGGATATGACTACTTGGCTCTGAAGACCCTGTGTGCCAGAGAAGTGCTCATTTCAGTCGGCAACCAGATGGGTGTGGGTAAAGAGTCAGGTAAGACCGACAATCACATTCATTGTGCACATAGTGTATAGCCACCTGTCATTTGGCCTGCAAGTGGAAATCAATCACGTCATACGACTTATATTTATTGATATGTACAGTATAATAATATGGTTCACACAAGTAAACTCAAGTGTGGAATATTTAAACCTCTAAATATTTAATTCTAACATATTTTCACAGCAGGTTTCCAGGCTGCTTAGCCAAGGTCAGAAACCCTCTTATGCTTATGGTAATACAAATAAGTATTTGTGTTTACCTGTAGATATCTATATTGTGGCCAGTCCAAATGGGGAGCAGTATGCTCTGAAGCTTCACAGATTGGGTCGCACCTCCTTCAGGAACCTGAAGAACAAGAGAGATTACCACAAACACAGGAAGAACATGTCCTGGCTCTACCTCTCTCGCCTTTCTGCCATGAAGGAGTATGCCTACATGAAGGTAATGGAATAAATCAGAGAACATATGTAAGTTATTTGAAATAGAAAGCAAATGTCAGCAGCAATTCATAAGATGTGCAGTAGGAATCCAGTCTTGTGTGATGCATCTTTTGACTCATCTACTAATTTTTCAGGCATTGTATGATCAGGGGTTTCCTGTTCCCAAACCTGTCGACTACAACAGACATGCTGTTGTGATGGAGCTCATCAATGGATATCCACTGTATGTAAACTAGCGGTCCTGCTTTATTGCTTTACGTGCTACACTATACGTACCCCCTGTTTATGTAATTTGTGTATACCCCTCCCTCCATCAGGTGTCAGGTGCATGAACTCCAGGATCCATCAGGCCTGTACAGCGAGTTCATGGAGCTCATTGTCAAACTGGCCAATCATGGCTTGATTCATGGAGACTTTAACGAGTTCAACCTCATGTTGGATGACCAGGACCACATAACCATGATTGACTTCCCTCAGATGGTGTCCACCTCACATCCTAACGCTGAATGGTTGGTGCCTCATTTATAAAATTGAAAATGACCAAAATTAATAAAGCAAGTGATCAAGTGTGATTATGTTCACTTTCCCCATTTTTATTTTCAGGTATTTTGACAGAGATGTCAAATGTATCCGAGATTTCTTTGCAAAACGATACAATTACGAGAGTGAGCTCTTCCCAACTTTCAAAGACATCAGGTACCTGTTCATTTAAGTTTTGGTGAAAATTACGCTCTTGAAATACAAAGAAAACTATATTGGTGTGCATTTAAGACATGTACAAATAACGTTGTTTTTCTAGGGGATACCATTTTAAATTTGCATCATTAACGCTTTAGAATGTTTACATTCACTTGAAATAAATTCGTACTTAGGTTTTGTTGTCACTGAACTTTGTTCCTACAGGCGGTCTTGTTCTCTAGATGTCGCAGTCTCGGCTAGTGGCTTCACCAAAGATCTGGAGAGAGATGCCGCATTGCTACACCCAGCTGGACCCGAGGAAGAAGATGATGATGATGATGATGATGACGAAGATGATGATGATGATGAAGAGGAGGAGGAGGAGGGCAATGACAAAGAGGAATCAGACAAGAAAGTAGAAAAAGAAGAAGATGGCTTCGACATGGAGGAATATAAGCATGCAATGCTCGAACTGGAGGGTCTAAAAGTCAGCGAAACATGTACAGATATACAAAATGAGGACCACGAGAGGGAAACAGGAGAAGAACAAACAGAGACTGAGACAGAGCCTAGTTCTCGAATCAATGAAGAGACAGAGGAGAAATTTGAGGAAGAGTTGAATGAGGCAGAGGATGATTGTCCAGAGTTGTCAGACGTCTCTTACTCCAACAAAGAGTTTAAACCCTTCAGGTAAATGGAAAGTTAACATTATCCAATGTCCGAACAGAAACACATTTGATGAAATAATGCTGAATCTGAGTACACAACGTCCAGCTGTGGTACAGATCCGACAATAGTTGTAGGTCTGTTAATGGGAATGTCTGGTAACTTGAGACGTTATAGCAGTACATTTCTGTGCTTGGTTTAAAATGTGTGTGTTTTCTCCTGCAGAGACTCAGACAGTCTTCTACACATGGCCGAGCACAGGAGGAGGAGGACAGACAGTGAAGGCACAGTGGGAAGCATAGGGAGCTGTTCTACCATACCACCAGTAAGAAAACCACACACATCATTAAGAATGTTGACAAATTGGACCTTTCTTCAAGCATTGAAGCAATCCCGGTACCCAGTTTTAGACACAACTGGAATGGCCTGTAGGTGTTGCTAAAGAGCTTTCACATTGTCAAGGATTGTGACAGGTCTAGCAGAGAAAACAAATCCACATACTGTTGTGTCTGCCTTTCAGAGACGAACAGCGCTGTGTTCGTCTGTAGTAACCTCCTATCCTTGTTTTTGTGTGTCCTGTAGGAGGTAGTCCGTCAGAAGGTGCGGAGGCAGCTCACCAAGCAGCAGAAGGCGGCGCAGAGGAGACGTCTACAGAAGGGAGAGGCCAACTTGGTGACCAAATCCAGGAGAGAGAACCAAAGTAATATCAAGTCTAGTTTGGACTCTGCCTCCTTCTGGGGATAAACAGGACTGCAGAGGTGGACAGATGGAATTGTTGTCAACATGCTTTTTGTTTGATAAACATGCATACTGCATGGATCCTCTGCTTCTTTGTCTGGAGAGTTTCTGTTGGAACTGCAGTGAACTATCATGTTCAACACACAGTCTAATGTAAATATCGATGACTTATTATGTTGAAACTGTATGACTGATAATTAAAACGTTTAAACAATACAGATATGGTGTGTTTTTCTCTGTTATTTCAAAAGAATTGTTTAACGGATGAGAAAAATATTTCTTCTGCCATGGCAAAATATGCACCTATGATGGATATGTTTGTACAGTGAGCAAATTCTTCTTAATCAGTTCTCATATCAACCTTCACAATGGCTACAGAAGCAAGGAAACCACTGAGTAACATTTGTCATTGTAGCTTCAAGTTCATTCTAGGTCTGGGCATACTGCTGACAGAATGACTAATGTGGGTGTGGATTTAAGATTCAAACAAGTTCATGGGGAGCTTTTATTCACGCTGAACTCCAGTCAATCAAAGGCCTCAAACTATTATTGAAATTTGAATAGATCTCTACCTCCACTCACAGCAACCAATCAAAAAACACAACTCCCACAAGCATGTGGGAACACACATGCTCCAGAACCAAAATACATTCAGCGTGAAAAGGAGCAAGAATTAGACGTATAAACCCTGTTCGCTCTGTCACTCTGACATGACTCAATAGAGAGTGAGACATGACATGTTAGAGATGAGAGAGCAGAGGAATTGGGAGCTAAGAAACCACTTTTTTTTCTCCCTCAGAATTTGGTTCATTTATGTGTAAGAGGCTTTCAGGGAGCGGGTGAATTCAGACTTGAACAATGCCCATTCATATTGAAGAGGGTGAATGGAGCGCAGACTCTGGGTTCTGTGGCCTCAAATTAGTATGTGAAGTCAAAAGTATCCCACCCCCACTCATCTCAGACACTACATGTTGGGTAAGACTGTCCTTTAGACGCTGGATATTGCTTGCTCCTTCATATAAAAAGAAGCATCCAGTGATATACCACAGAACTATTCTTATTTTTCCTGTTCCTCAATGATGAATGTGATGTCTGTGGTTCAACCCACCAACTTCATGCAGGTCTGTGTTCAGGGATTAGCCAGCTGCACAGTCAAAAGGGAGGGGCTCAGCATTCCAGCTCTGCACCGCTGTGTGTGTAGAAAGAGTGAGGGGCCCTCTGAGCTAATTGGCAGCAAGGGTGACAAAGGTGGCCCGCTTCAAAAGCAAAACCCTGGTGAGATGTTCACACAGGAGAGGAGGAGGGGGGAGAAAGCGGTTTAGGAGGTGGAGAAAGAGAGTTCAGAAGTGGCTTTCAGATTTTGAGTTTATTCCTCATGATGTTCCCATCCCGAGCTGTGATGGCCGTGTTGGATGCTCATTTCTAGGGTCATGCGTGGTGTTTTGATGGACTATTTTGATGAGAAGCAGCTGACTGAACGTGTCTGAGGCGGCTGTGGAAGAAAACACTGGATGAGGATGAGTAGAGTGAAAATGGAGGAGAACATCATGTCATACCTGTCACAAAGTGAGACTGACACCAGCCCCAATGACTGTGAGTAACTGAGGAACTTAATGTTACTTTCACATGGAAATAGACACATCTTTGTTTTAAATGTAAGAATGTAAGAATTAAACTGTGTTTACCAGTGATGACCTGACAGTGATGCACTAAATTAATTAAAAACCACACGAGAAATTAACTGTTGTCTCATAATTTTGTTGTATTTCCTCCAACAAGTGTCAGTCAAGTTAACCCTGCTGCCATAGGCTGAGCTGTAGTGAATTATTTGGCACACAGTGGAGGACACAGGAAGTGTTTAAACATATTTCAGTATTTATGTTATGGGAGGTACTGGAAGCTCCCGAATCTACTTTAATGAAAACTGTCTGGGAAGGCTGATTTATAGATGTCAGGTTTACACACTACAGGTGAATAGGGTAAGAATGTTGATTACTTACATTAAATCATTACCCCCCCCCAAAAAATGTTATGTATAAATATGCAAATGATTCGTCATGTAATTAATTCTGAAACAATTTGCATGGAATTCCATTAAGGAAGACAAAATTAGTTTAATCAATCCATAAATCAGAAAATACTGCCAACAAACAAAAATCTAGTTCACTGTATTTTTAGGAATTAAATGTTGTATAAATCAGGCGATTAATTATATATCAACAAATCCCCTAAAAACTGGAGCGTTTGGTGTGTAAGTGCTACTGAAGAGAGTTTTGGTTCATAGTATAAGAATAACAAAGTCATTTTGAGAAAACAGCTCTTAAAGACATAAATAAACTATATATAACAAAATAACTCATAGATTTCCACATGAAACTTCCCCGGTTGATTACTTATTAGAAATGTTTTGGTGTTTAAAGTTTTCTGACATTTTAAATGAGTGCACCTAATTAAACATGCACCAATTTGTTTTTACCTGTAGTATCTCTCCTGCTGATTATTTCCTGCTGCTTCATGTATGCTTTCAGTACTGTCGGTCCTGTTTTTGACATGCATCCTTATTACATGTGTACAGTGAATGTCGTGGCCATGCTCCATAACTTCTGGGAGCAGAGGCAGATGAGCCGGTCAAACGGCCCCATCAGTGAATCTGATCGTTCTGTTGGGGACGTCCAGACAGAGAGCCTGCTGCTATACGAGTCTGCACCGTCCCCTGGTCCCCCATACATCTGCTACGTCACCCTGCCTGGAGGAAGCTGCTTCGGCAACTACAAGGTGTGTTTATCATCACCGGTGCTGTCTGGCAGGATTTCTACACTTTGCACTGTGAGAACTTACACCAGTTAGCTTTCGTGTGAAACTGGAAATATCACCATCATGTGGCGAGCACACATAGTTGACCAAACACGAGCTAAAAGGGTTGTTAAGAGACATGATGCAGGTGAAGTTTATGTCTTGACAGTTTATTATACAATCTAAATGAATAGTATACCCATTGATTCAAATTAACTATTAGCCTCTTGGCAGACATGGTAACAAAATGTTATAATCTGTAATTGCTTCTCTTCATTTTGCTACAGCAGCAACAGCCCCCAGAATCCATTTTCTTTTTAAGTCTCATATTCAGAGGCAGACACTCAGAAGCAAAACTTAAAGGTCATTCCGTGGCGATAAACACACAGTCACATAGACTTTTAGGGTTGTTTTAAATTGATGTCATTCTGTTAAAATTCCACAATGCCTATCAATGGGCTCATTGTGACCCAGACAGCAGCCCCCAGCTCATAGGGAGGCATGTGATTGGTTATTTGTGAATACCTCTAATGTCCTAATCTCATTGGTGATTTGAGTTCTGATCCCATGATTAGCTGTAATGAAGTGTAAAATCATCAAAATGAAACTAAGAGTGGGCGCCCGTTTAAAGACAGAACTTTCACATCTGTTCTCTCTCTTTTTCTACTCTTTGTGACATTTTAACCCTTTGTGTTCATCATCTCTCATCCTCAGGTGTGTGGCACTCAGGCAGAGGCACGGAGGGACGCAGCTCGCGTGGCTCTGATGAACTCACTTGTGAACGAGCTGCCATGTCGACGCATCAGCCCTCAGTTCATCACTCAGAGTTTGCAGCAGGCCGAAACAGACAGCGCCGTGAGTGTGAGCCAGCGCCGACACAGTGTTACCCCTTTCAGACTGTAGCAATGACACAGAAGGAGAGTGTTTAGTCTAACATGAATGTTGGCTCTGTTAAGGTCTCTGTTGAAGACGCATGTGATTCAAGCACCAGTATAGGAACCTACAGTTTGCTGCTCCACTCCTACATAGGAAGGACCATGCTGGAGTTCCAGGTAAAACATAAAGCCAAGGCTCATTTTGCAAAATGCTATTTTTCTTGTAGCAGTGCTCATAAATCATGTGGAGTCATGTGGTAATTTTGTGAAAGATCAATTTACTTCAAAGGATTTAGGCTTTTTGAAGTGCCGCTTTAAGCTTGGGGATCTAATCTCGTATTTATAATTGGACCCCAGCTTCAATTGTTATCATTTTACACACCTAAATTGGGAATTATTAAGCCAAACATAACAAAAATTACAACTGGTGGGTGATAATTACACCCCCCGGTGTTATCATTACAGCCCGAGTCTGTTTTTGCTTATTTATTCACACTCCATCTCACTCTCAGCTAGACCCCGACAGGGAGTCCTGGTATGAAACACCTTATATGTCTACCTTTGTGTAAATAAGCATACGTCTGCAGACAGAGGGCTATTAGAAGGAGGAAATAGGTTCATTATCATTCCTGCTAAAGTATGGCTCATAAGGATGAAACACTTCCAAGTAATTCACACACCTCTATATGTGCGCACATGTACAAAATACATTTGCACATACACCCTCAAATCTTTACACATATGGTATGCAGCCCTCTGCGTATTATTTATACATGCAGTCAATGCTGGAGCTGTCCGATAGTTTGTTTGTCAGGCAGATGAGCGAGTAGCATGGAGCAGATATACAGTTCGAAACAGAGCAAACAGGCCGGCAGGTACAACATGGACTTCGACCCCAGGCGTCTAACGTGTCATATTTTCCATCTGTGTCTCATTAGGTTCATTTAATCTATAGACTCTCTGTGTTTAACACAAATGTCACTAGCTCTTAACACATGGCAGCTGTTCAGCTAGACAGTGTTTTATAAATCAGGATGAAGCCTACCTGGTGTGAAAAGATTTACAATATCTCTTCAAACCAATCATCCACAGTTTAGGTGTGATTTCAAGAAATGTTCACGTCATACGTTATCTTTGTCGGACCTGTGTACACAGAGCTGGATGTGTGGGTTAGTTACTCAAGTCATTAGTTATATGGTCGTGCCAAACTCTCTCACTCTTTGTGTTTTATTTATTCTGAAGAGCTTTCTCCCTTCTCTCTGTCCCTCTGTAGGAGATGATGACGATTTTTCAGTTGTTGCATTGGAACGGGACACTGAAGGTTCTGAGGGAAAGGCAGTGCTCTCGACAGGTACAGGCCTTGCCAAGGACACATCTCATCCCTGATTTCTGCTAACTTTGGTTGAGCATTTCAGTTACGCCTATTTTCCTTTCTCCCACTCAGAGTGTGATTACCTATTACTCTCAGCGAGGACTTGATGAGTACATGCGCAGCAGCTTAGCTCTGGACTGGCTCGGACGGGAGCAAAGGTCACCGGGACGACTCGCAGAGGAGCTGCAGGTGGCGCAGAGGGAGCTGGTGTTGGCCCGCCGTCGAGGCATAGAGCTGCGCTTCTACAAGGAAAAGACGGAGATCCTCAGCTTGGCTCTGAGTCAAGCGTACATTCACCACACGCCCGAGGCCTTCAGCCAGGCGCAGAGTCACACATACAAGCAAGAACAACTTCCTTTACACCCATTACACAGCCAGGACTCTGAAGTCCAGATAACCCCACCGTGCAGTCCTTCACCAAGCCTCCATAAAAACACAAAACAAACAGTCTGTCAAACGTCTGGAAAACACATGCCCTCCAACAGTCCTTCGTCATGCTCACAGGAGACCTTTGAGCCTATAAATAACTGAATAGACTGGAGCAGAAGATGGGCGATACAACTTGACATTTGACTCTGTGAATAAGCTAAAAGTCTGTCATTTGAGATTTGACCTTTTTTTGAGAGAGAGTGAAGAACATATCAAGCATGGTCACGGTATTCAGGTTTTCTGTAAACCTAAGAGTTTTTGTGTTTATATGTCTATTAATAATGCTCTAGGCTTTTTAACACTCTTTTGTGACTATAGATCCAATACTTAAAGATGTCTGTAGTGTGATTAAAATGATTTAGAAGAACTACCAGGAAATATAGACGAACTGTAGCTGTAACGTTCTGTCAAGGCTATTTTTGTATGAGAGCTCTCTACTGCCTTCGCTTTTATGTATGTTCAATTACGTTGTCGCTCTGAGAGGAAAACCTGAAAGGTAAAATACATGAATTTTGAAATGACTTAAATGATTCAGCCTGGAATGGTTCACATACCAGAAAATTAGTGCTCCTCCATGCCTCCCTCTTCTTCTCTCCTTCTCTGTCTGGCATCTGGCGTATCAATTCCAAACTGATTGGAAATTACTTGCCAGGACACTGACTGACTGTGGGACATGTTGGATGACCTTTAGCCGGGTGTTATGGAAAAGAGTGTCTGTTGTTGAGTGTGACACACATTTATTTGATTGTGTTGGAGAGCAAAAGGGTATCAGATAGAAGCACTTACTATGTACCTCATGATAAAATGCATACGGACCAACAGCATTCAGTTGTCTTGTTGTCTTGTTTGGTTTGACATTGGGACTGAATGTATTTCAAAGGGAAAATGTTGTTTTTTTATCATTGTAATAAACATTTGTAAATAAATAATTTCTGTGACTCATGACCTGCCTGTGTATTCATATGGATGCTGCCGGAAATGGTTAGGTGATTTTTCAAGTGTGATGACTGAGAAAATATGAATCGTAATAGATACTTTTGGGATTGTGGGATTTTTTTTTTGCATGGTAACCTTAGTTGAGATGGGAGTGAACCATGAACCACATCACAGGATACGTTAGCTTTTAAAGTTTACTATACCAACTCAGAACTAGGGAAGATTTACAGTCAGGGATGCTCATTCCTCTTTGGGACTTTATAGTAAGGCTCGCTGACATTTTAAATATTCAGACCATTGTATTCAGTGTGACAGACTTCTCTTTGTTTGGATTTTCTGTATATAATTTGTTCTCAGCGTTCTCTTGTGAAGGAGATCTCGGTGAGAATACCTAAATGAGTAAAGCTTAAAGGAAAAGTTCACCCAAGAATGAAAATTCAATCATTACTCAATGCCATGCTGATGGAAAGATGGGTGAAGTTTTGTAGTCCACAAAACATTTCTGGAGTTTCCCAGCAAAACAGCTCTGCTGTATTTCCCTGAACAACAGAAGTGGATGGGTACTTGTTTTAAAACCTAAAAAACAATGCCAATGCATGCCAATTATTTTGCTGACTTTCTGTAAATTTCTACAAATGTTTTGTGGACCAGGAAACCTCACATGACTTTCCTTCCAGATGTTTAGGTGAACTTACCCATGAACACAAAAAACGATACCTATAATTTACAGTTGAAGCAAAATCTTGAAATTAAAGTGCTGTTTGATAACTGTGTCCAGGTGTCAAGAAATAACAGGCCTCAATTTTTTGGTGTCTGTGTTTGTGCGTATGATATAAAGTTTGGGCTCTCTGGCTGTCCGTCGAGAGGTGGAGTAGTCACGTGGTCTGAGATTGTGATCGTTGAGTTCCTGGAACAAACAAAACAAATGACAGCTGACCAGTGGACGGGGCTACCAGCCCGTGTCACTCGCCTCGACGTGTTGAAATCTTATTTTGGTCATTTGCGCAACAACACTGAAAAAGTGTTCACTTCTGGTGAATAAATTACTGAGGAGAAAGACAGCGTAGCAGGCTAACAGCTACGCGTTAGGTTAGCTTAGCCTTGCAGAACGTCTTCAGTTATGTAGCTAGCTAAGGAGAGTTTCATCAGCAGGTACTGGTTTCGTTTTCCTGAAATGTATTCTCTGTACAATACGTCTGTGCTTGAAGACATGCTAGGTGCTGGCTTGCTATCCTCCGTCGGAGACCTTTCTCAGCCGGCCATCAAGAGTGTTGTGTTTACAACTAGTGACGGTGTTTATCTCAACAACACAGCCAGCCACTAGCTCCTTATCGACCGCAGCTAGCTATTACAGCTAATTGTGGTTGTGTGTGTGTATTTACTCTACGTATGAGGACTGCTGAGCTGCACCGTTTCCTCCAGGAGACACCCCAGTCAGCTGTTTTTCAATGTGATCTGAGTTGTATTGAAGCTGGTTTGATGAAGACACTAAAGATGGAGGCTGTAAGACCAAAGAAGACCAAGGCAAAAACCAGCGCGAAATCTCAGGTAAATAAAAAGAAGACTTTTTACAGTCACTCCTTCTGCTCTTTTTTTTTATAGTTCACAGACTGGCCTTGGGTCAGGAGGATAGTTACACTCCTTCTCCATCACAGTGATTGCTCTTCTGTCACATGAGTGAGTTGTTAACCAAGGATAATCATTGCTTTCATTGACTGTTGTTGTATGTTTCAGTCGGTCAGGAAACAGAAGCAGGCAGAGGAAGAGAAAAGAGCCACAGTTGCCTCAGCTGTGTGTGATGAGGCCTCTACCTCTGGCTTCACGGACGTTCCCCTCAGTCTGCCATATCAGGAGCCAGAGGAGGAGCAGCACGACCCTGTTCAGCTCGCTGAGACCGCGACACAGCAATCAGATCAGCCCTCCGAGAAACAGCAGACCATCCCATCACAGCCCTTATCCACATCAGTGTCAACTAAGACTTTAGAGCCATCCCTCGAGTCAGAAGAGAAGGATGGTGGAGTGGCTGCTCAGAAGGCTGAGGTCAAAGTTGCAGCACAGACGACTGACACACAATCATGGAATCAGCCTTGTGTTTCAACTCAGTTTCAGATCACAAATGTCCCAAGTGCTCCAGCACTGTACCCCTCTCTCCCAACACTGGAGGAGGGCCCCATGCTACAGCTCTGTGAGGAAGCTGTGAAAAATGGGGAAAAGGGACCTGCAGTGTTGGCACTGCCTGAACAAGAATCTTCCCCTCCAAGTTTGCAGCCTCTGGAGTCTGTCGCCGAACTGTCAAGGTGCAAACTGTATCCAGAATTACCCAAGACAGCTCCGGAAATGCAGGTAATCTCATAAATCAAGAGTATGAGTACATTTGTGGGTTTGAAGGCTTTCAAACCCACAAGTCCATCACCATTTCTTTCTCTTGAAACATTACATTTAAAAATCAGAGATAAAAAGATTGTATCAGTTGTAGTATTCAATAGTATTGAATAGTAAATAGTATTCAAAATGTGTGATGATATAGATTGAATTCATGTCATATGGTTTTGAAAGTGGCTGTAAACTGTTAATGCTTAGTGAACAGTAATTGCCTTTCCCTCTTTGGTTATGGTATCGACATCATTTGTAATTAATTTCCCCAAAAAACGTTAAACTTATATTTGTATATATATACACACATTATGGTATTCAGTAAAATGTAATATTTGATTTTGTCAAACTTTTTGTCCCATTTTTACCATTGTGTCTTACATACACATGCACTAACATGTGCGATAACGTCTCTCATCTAATGTTTTTCTTCTGCAGCCATTCTCATTAGAGCAACTGAGTGTCTGGGAGCCAGGTGGAGGGTTACGAGCTTGGTTAGAGGGTGTAGAAGTGTGTGCAGCCCAGTTCTGTGCTTTAGCCCGGCAGGAGAACCATGAGCTGACCGAACTGCTGCAGAACTACTGGCGCTGTCGTAGACAACTCACCCAGTCCCACACACAGCTACATACTCAGTCCTCTGACTGCAAGAGCACACAGAATCGTCTCTGGAGCTTCAAAGATGAGCAGCTTACACTTCAGGTGTGTTCATTAAAAGAAAAAACAGAAAAAAAAAATCTAGTATGTAGTTGGCTAATGGTCGTCTGCTGTAATAACACTTGAAAAAACATTTCTTCCGTACAGGGTGTGTGTGCAGATCAGTCTAAGGTGTGTGGGTACCACCGCTTCCAGCAGGCAGAGTTCAGTCAGAGTGTGCTGGCTGAGCTCAGGAGACTGTTCGAAGCTCGCAGTGAGCTGCTCCATCAAAAGGTGGCGCTACATGCGTACACCGCTCTGCTCTCACGTCTCCAGGTGGAATCATACTTGTATCGTCTGCTAAAAGGTGAGCGACTCATAAGTTGTTGCCAACATGCCTCTCATGCGTAATACAGATCTTAAGTGCAAACCCTGCATCTGTTTTGTGTATGCTTGTTTTTGTCATTAGATTGTTCTGGCAGCCAAACACAACCTTGTTCTCTCCAGCCGTTGAAAGAGGCCATCAGTGTCCTGTTTAGCTTCACACGTAGAGTCCTGGATGACTCACAGTTTCAAACAGACATCCATCACTGGCTGGACAGATTGGTACACACACAAACACTCTACCACCCTTTTTACTCCACATTCCATTGGTCGAGGTATTGTGTTGTTTTGTTTCTTTACACGCTTCTCGCACACTTTCCAGGTGGCAGTCCTGCTGCACGTTGGAGGATCAGGAGAGCACCTTTACCTGCTTTGCCATCTTCTCTGCTGTCCTGCCGGCGTTGGCAAGTGGGCTGCACCCTTCCTTCAGGTTAGTAAAGGACAGTCTTTCATTTATTGATGTCTTGTGAGTGGTCGTGCAAACTGACATCTTGAGTTTTCTTCCCAATGTCTGCCTCAGATCCAAGTTTTGGGGAACACCTGTGGAGTGCAGCACTTTATGCAAGCTCTGGCCATCCTAATGTCGCCTTCAAGGTACTCTTTCTTAGCCACTGACTGTGACCTGTGCACTCTTGCCTTATGCCTTTTGTTTTCTATGAGAATCCATGTAAACCCTTCAGGGTCTAACAAGCTGCTTTGTTTTGCACTCAGACACCGTGCAGAGTTTCTGGCACATCTGAAGCCATGTGAGAGCCAGAGCTCAGCAGCTTCTGGACCTGAGTCTGGCAACTGGACACTAGTGGATGAAGGGGGAGAGGAGGTATGTGCATGAAAGCAATGGCTGTTTTTTGAGAAAAGAAACCAACACTTCCACATGAATGTTAGTTCTGGTGTATATGTGGGTCGGAAAATGAAAGAAAAAAGTATAAAACTTGAAGTATGATAAAGTTCATTTCATTTTCTTGGTAAAAACAGTGTCTGTTCCCTTCACTGTCGCACTAAATGTGATATGTCACTGGGGATTATAGATGATGACTTTCTTATCAGAATGTTCTGGTCTTCGTTCTGACCTGCTGAGTCATATGCAAAGCTGTTATGAAAAGGGTGCCAAGTGAACACCTATGACCTTTTGAATATCATGTCTGCCATCTTAAAACCACAACTGCTGCCAGTGCCAATGTGTTGCTTAGGAACCACTTTAAGAAACATTATTTTGCAGAATAGTAACATTTTAAGATAGTGTAATTTAAGTTTTATATAATAATGTGTTATTTTTTTGTACGATAGTCTGTTATTACCCTTTTATATAAACAGTGAGTTGCTTCCACATTGCACCTTGCCTTAAAAAGCTGTTAACAAGAATAAAATGTCACTTTTACTAAAAGAGTACAGTAAGTGTAAGTCTATTTAAGCCTTATCTGAAGTCCACTTCTCTCCTCTGTTTAGGATGAGGACCCAGACAGCAGCTGGTTGTTGCTCTGTGAGGAGGATCTGATCTCCCTGCTCACCCAGTTCCCGTTCCAGCAGCTCTATTCACACATGCTGGGCATGAGCAAGCAGGGTAGGGGAGTCTGTCTGTCCGTCCTTCTGTCTGCTAGTTTGTCTCATTCACTGTAAGAACTGACACACCTCTTTCCGTCCAGGTGTGTATGAACCTGTGGCCTGTTCCAGTCAGAAGATTATGCGTGTTTTTGGTTTTGCGTCTTCGCTCATTGAAATTCTCGCTCTTGGACTACAAACCTACAACAGGGCACGATACAGACAGCTGGTGAAACGGATAGGACACATCATACGGTCAGTGCAACAATCAGAGAGCACGAAACTGTGGATACAGTATATAATAATAGAGAATCATAACGTTGTCTTCTCTTTTTCCTCAGAATGACAGTGTGTTATGTGAGTGATCACTGGGCCCAGTATGTGAGTTTAATTAGTGCTGGTGGATCCGGCTCACACTCTCTGTCTTTGGAAAAACTACAGCTGGAATACGACCATCTCTTTCTCAGAGCTGTTTTACATGTACTCAGAAACAAAAGGTGAGGCCTCCAGTTTCTGTTTTAACTTGAACCTATTTACTTTAGGGCTTTTTTGCATTTATTGTCTGTGCTCCTCTCTCACAGGTTGGGGATTTGGTTGTTTATGTCCGAGATGCCGTATGGGACTCTGTCCAGCTCTATGTTGTGGAGGGTGCTTTATGTTATGCAGTGTGCAGAGACGGCAGGATTGGAAACCCTCGGCACTGCAAGTGACACGCACTCCTGCATTCAGGCTCTTAGAGGTACCAGTATACGTGCTCTAAATATACCTCATAACCTGAAAAATTTAACTAGCATGGACATTGTAGTAATACTTTGATGTGACCTCATAGTTTCGTCATCGTTTGAAAAACTGAATGTATCTGACACACTTTTTTTTGCTGCAAAAACGTTTGTATCTAACTTTGTAACTGCTTAAACTCAGGTTCAGAAACATGGGTTGTAGCCACGTTATTCCTCATGATGATCTAGTGTAACAACTTTATTGAGGGGTTACTACTAAGACTATTATTATTGCCTTGCCAACTTAGCTAATGCTTCTCAAGCCTTGAAAGTGCCACCGGTGCATCAGCTATAAAGATACTTTATTTACTAGATTATGGGTGATACTTGGACCGAGCACCGGAAGTCTCCCCGATAAAGGTTTCCCTAGTAACCTCACCAGGAACTGTGGATTATTCTTCTCCGTCTGATGTTGACATTTACCAACCTGATATTTTCTTTCATGTGTCTGCTACAGACCCACAGCACCAGGAAAGGTTTGAACACTGGCTGTGTGAAGTGAACAGCTCTGATGGCATCTCCCTCCTCACCGCACTAGCACACATGGCCACACCGACTCAGCACTCTGACCCTGCATTCATCACAACCATAACTCTGCTGATTTACCAGGTGTGTCAAAGAGAGGCTGAGGGAAAAACACCAGAGGCATGTTCAAACAAACAGTAACTTTATCCATCAGGACACTGTGTATTTCATAAAGAGTACTGATGGGAACCGATATGAAAAAACTGAGGAGGGTAGCACAGAGAAAGCATAACATTTCAAGGATATGTAACACTGATTAAAAATTCATCACCCTGGTCTCTCTGGCAGAAAACATACAGTACCTAACTTGTTCTTTTCTTCGACATCTCTCGTCTTATTTTTGCTCCAGGTGTCTTATGTGAGTGTGTCTACCAGAGAAACTTACTCTAAAGTGGGGAGGGAGTTGCTGGCTGCCATAGCAACGGTCCATCCCTACGTTGTCTCTGTGCTCCTGGAGAGACTGAGAGAGACCATACAAACTGTAGGAATGGTTCGTATTGCTATTCTGTTAATACTTTTGGTTTTAACTGCAAGTACTTGACTACACTGAGAGGAAAATAAGTCACTGTGATAATATCTGTTGTGTGATTATCTGTGTGTATGTGTGTCATAGGTGGCTCTATACTTGTGCAAAGAGCTTCCTCTGAGTTTGTGGCGGCCCCGGACAGAGGAGATCTGTGTGATCGGAGCATGGTTGCTCCAGCATCCCCTGTCTGCTGTGGAAAACCGGCTGGCTTGTGTCATACTGGAGGGTCTGAACTGGGGCTACACACAGGTAGTTTTCACTGATGCAATGAAGATGATGTGTCCATATATCTTGTTGTGAGATTGTCTTTAAACTTGCTCCTTCTCGCAGGACGGCTCCTTGGCCCTGTCTTCATCCCTCCACAGTGAAGTGGCTCTGCTGGTGGCTGAAGCCTTTCAGAAGTACCTTACTGACAAACCGTACAGTGGCCTCATATCAGAGGGAATCAAACAGGTGACACATTCACTTTTTTCACAAATTGGGCATTTAACATGAATTTGGATGCATGTTTTCTTATTATTGTCTCTCTTACTTCCTCCCCTCAGGTGTCTTACCTTGCCAGTGTCCTTCGTTTGGGTGTATCTCCTGAAGCGTCCTTTAGCCAATGGGCATGGCAGCTGTTGCTAAGGTTGAAGCTCCACGGCAACGCCCAGAACCCAAAGGGAGCCTGGTCCGTCCCCGCTTTGACATCCAACCCACCTCCAGAGCTGACACACACTCCCAGCATGCACTCTGTCATCAGGGCTGTCAAAGCAGGCATCCCTATTGGATGCTACCTGTCCATCGCCATGACAGCAGTTGGACATAGGTATTTATTCACTCACACTATTTGTAATGCTTATATTTACATAGAATTTGAATGAAGTTAATCTCCTCTGTTTGTTTTTCTAGCCTGGAACACTTTTGTACCGATGGAGTTGGACTGTTGAAGAGTCTGATTCAGTCGCGCCACCTGAGAGCTGCCGTGCATCTTCTGGACAACATCCTGCCCCAGACCTACCCTCTCAGCTTCTACCTGCTCAACAACACACAGTAAGAAAGAAACATCCTTCCTGCACAGCCTATAAAGACCACAAAGAGAGATATTTGTAAGAGCAGCTATTACGTCTCCAACTGTCGTCCCTCTGTTTTTGCCAGGTTTGTAAGCTGTATCCAGCTGTTCCTGCAGTACGACAGCGTGTGTCCTCAAGGGGTGACACAGCAGGTCACTCACCGGGTAGCACCACTACTCACAGGAACCACCTATGGAGACAACGTCCGCCTGCTGAACAGTGTCATTCAGGTTTGTCACAACGAGCTAAAGGTGCATGTCAGATTTTCAGTCGTCACAGACAATTGTTTACATCCAGAAGACTGCAGATGCTTTGCTTTTTATACATATGTAGTGTGAGTCGGCAATAACGACCAAAATTCACATCTCTGTATTGGATGGTGATACACAATATATAACTATGTATTTGCTTTGAAGTGGGCTACATGTTCAGTTGTAAGTCAAAGCCACATTTGATGTGTCACAAGCACTTTGATTAAAACAGACTGTGATCAAAATAAAATGCAAAGACAGGGTTTTGAAAATATACAACTGCAACACGTTAAACACAAGTAAAAAAAAAAAAAAAAGAAGAATAAATAAATAGCAGAGCTTTTTCTTTCACATAGCACTGGAGCTACAGAGGTTTTAAGTTTTGCATCACAGGCCACAAAACTGTAGCATGAGTATGATGTAAGGCCATTGTAGTTTGAGAAAATTAAAATCCTGTGTTGGGGAGAGTTTAAAAAGTAACTTCCCACAGCCTTTCAAATTAATGTAGTTCTGAAAAATGCAGATATCGTTTAAAATATCATTGCTTATTTATTATTATTGTTTATGCAAATATCATGGACAGAGAGGGAGAAAGAGAGACTTAGTCTGCGTTATATACATCTCATGTAAAAATAAATAAATATCTGTATCGTCACTGTGCTGCATTTTTATAAACACATCTTACACCTGCATCCAGGCGCTGTCTCACTGCCACACAACAGACAAGAACAACCAAGTAGAAATCGGAGGTGCAACAATTCAGCTCACACACATGCAGCGCAGCGCTGTATCACACCTGTGCCAAAGCTGTGATTTCATCCATGGCGCAGACAGATAGGCCTATGTCATACTGTACACTAATCAACAGATTAATTAACACAGAGTAGCAGTGCTGTGTCTCCCTCAGTGTTGCAGAAGAACTTGTGAGTGAGGCAGGGTTGCACAGAGAGAGGAGAGACTTAAGCCTTGGTGTTCAAAAGGATAATCATTGAAACTGTAGTTGGTCATAATCTTCTCAAAATGTAAACAAAAATACAGAAAAGATGGCTCATGATTTTAAGCAAAAACATCTTGTGAAATGAGCAACATTTTAGCCCATCCATCCTCTGCAAAGGACACACGTATAAATGTGCGTATTGTCTTCCAGAGTCATGTGCTGGAGAGTTCTCAGCCGAGTCGTGTCGGTGCTGCAGCAGTGCTGGAGTTCTGGGTGGGGATTTTAACTCAGCAGAACCTGTGGTACCGGGACAAAACAGTCCTGTTCCTCATGGATCAGATCTGCTGTGCAGCATTCACACACCATCAGGAGGAATGTCTGCAGAAACTTCTGTACCAACAGCATAAGGTATTTACTTCGTTATCTTAGAATTTTGCATTATGTATGGCTCTTACAGGTCTCACAGGTGCTGATGCTGAAATTGGCACTGCAGGCTGTTGTCAGTAACATAATGAAGACAAACATTACAATAAGATCAGGAGCTTGGTGATGAGGGATGATGAACCGTTATATTTAACCCATTTAGCTTTTCATTTTAGTGTGATAATTCACACTGAGTTAAAACTAATCTTGTATCAGTAGTTGTACTCTGAAAGTTTGCAAACTTTGAGTCAACTGTGAAATGTTCCAATCAGGAAACCTTCAGGGAGCCGAAAAAGCACAGTGACTTCCTAATTTTTTCAATTTTCATGCCTCATGCAGAATGCCTTGGGTTACCACGGAGATCGGGGTCTGCTCTCCTCTCTGGTTGGTTGGATCGCTGGCAATGCCACGCCCTCATTTATAGAGGGCCAATCCCTGAGTGTGGAGGTAAGGGTCCCCAAAGCACAAACAGTATGTGCAAGTACTCTTGATCATAGTAGTACAGTTCTCAGTGCTGACAGACTTGTTGTTATCGATGTGTTTGTAGGTTTGGTTCGCCTGGCTGGTGCTGAATATGGAGGGCGTGTTTGAGGACGATTCTCAGCTGAGACGCTGTGTTGAAAATGAGCTCCTGTCAGACCCCAACATTTCCCCAGAACAAGCCTTAAAGGTATGCAAACACATACACAGTAAATTATATAATTATTGATGTCAGGATGTTAGTGATGACAAGCGCTCTGTATCACTTGGCAGGACATTTCACAATTCAGTACATCGTAGGCGTAGCAGAGAAAGTTGCACAATTTCAAAAGTTTTGCACTGTACGACATTTGACCCAAAATAAACACACTGCAGTTACAGAGTACTTACAAAGTCCTACAGCAGTCTGGCTCATTATTAAAAGGGTAACTCCACCAATTCCTCGCATTAAGTGTGTTTACAGGTCTTAGGAAGTACCAGGGAATATATGAAAAAGCAGTGTAAAGCCTTTTGTGGCTCTAGAGGAAGCTGCTTGTCATTGACAAAATGCCTTCAGTTATGTCACTCACTGGCTTAGTGACTTTGTGGGTAATGTAGGTGCCATGTTTTGAAAGTAGTCCTTTGCGCTACCGTTGGACTCATGCAGTTTAAAAACAAATGATCAAAGCTGATACAGCACAACAACCAGAGATATTGCCTTTATTATGCCACCCATTTTTCTACATTATCCACTGTGCAATGTAGCTACTGAGTGACATCACTGGAGGCCATTCATCAGATTACATACAGCTTCCTTTGTAGCCACAAGATGCTTTATACTACTTTTCTTATCCCCAAGACCTGTGAACACACTTTGACATGTAATATTGGAGGAGTTTCCCTTTCAGTGCTGTATTTAGATGGTGTTAACCGTTAGTCTTTTTCTGAGCCAGAAAGCGCAACAGAGGTTGAAGCTGCCGGTAGCACCATCTCTGCAGCGGCTGCAGGTGTACCGCTGGGCGTGTCAGGCTCTAGCCACGCCTCCTGACCACCCCCTCCTTCCCCTGGTCTGGCAGAAGTTCCTTCAGCTCTACCTCAGGCAGCCAGGGCCAGATTATGGGTACGATGCACACACTCACTGCTATCCCTGTCAAGAGAAACCAGGAAATGAGCAGAATCCATGTGAAGGTGCCACATCTCTTTTGCGTGTCCTGTCCACCAGGCTTGCTGCAGGTGGATGTATCGGCCGAAGGTTCTTCCAGGGCTCTTCTCAGGCCTCATTGCTCAGAGACCTGAGACAGAGAATACAGGAGGTGTCTGACTTCCACCATGCTGCCAGCCAAGCCCTCAGGGTGCCCCCGCCACACACGCCTTCATCAGACAGCCAGGGTGATGACAGCCCTGACAATCCTCGTCCACCTTATCTCACTTCTCCTCAGCTACACACAGAGCTGGTCAGGTAAGTCAGTGATGCTGAATACACTCAAATACACCTTTTCCAAGCAGGTAGTAGCAGCCTTTAGGGGTGTTGACAGGCTCTTAGATCTCAGCTGATTGGTTGCTTACAGGTTGTTTGGTGTATTTGCCGTGTGGCTGGATGATGAGACTCTGCAGAAGCAGGAAGTGTACCTTCCCTCTCTTCCTCCCGAGTATGAACCACACAGACTGGCACAGGTCATGCAGCGGCAGCAGGTGGGTTTGTCTTTATGTGTGTTTACATTTATGGTACGGTGGTTGTAACCGGTTAGTCAAACCCTGTTATATCATGTGACTCATACATCTGAATTTGTGTTGTAGGAACTGTGGCTGGAGTATGTAGACCAGGAGCGACTGCAGTATGATCAGAGAGAGGTTCTGTCTCTGTGGGAGAAGGTGCAGAGTGAGCCAACCTTCTTGCAGGCCCAAAACCCCGGCTTCACTGACTACACAAGCCTCGAGAATGGTACTGTCAAAACTGATACTGGAGATCCAAGAGATAACATAAAGTTTAACTTTAGCAGACACGCAGTGGTAAATGTCTGATAATGATGATTACAAATAAAATAAACACAGCCATTTCATCCTGCTGCTTGACAATTCACCTGTTTAATGTTATGCTTTGCATTTCTCTGTGTGCAGCAAGGGACCGTATCTTGTCAAACCTGCAGAAGCATCCAGTTCCCTGTCCGGCTCCAGAGCTGCAGCAGCAGAAGGCTCCAGTAGCTGAAGTCCCCACCACCTGCCTCACTGACTCTAAAGCCGCTGCTGAACTGGTGCAACAGGACCTCCGCATCCTGCAGGACCAGGCCAGGTACCTGGAGATCATACAAAGATTAATTTCCATATCATCAGCAGCCCACACAAAAACACATATGCTAAGCTACACACTGAAAACTAAATACTACTAAATACTCAACAATACTATCTTGGTGTCAGGATGGCAGTGGCACGTGAAGCCCAGCAGGTGGCGATGGAGCAGGAGCTGCTGGAGAGCCTTCCTCTACTTTATAAGAACCAACCAGAGCAAGTCACCATGGCCCTGGAGTGTAAAGGAAAGGGAGGGCAGCCATGCCAGGGACCAGCAAACATCACAGTCACAGTACGGCCAACAAAAACACATCCTACTAAACATTTTAGAATGTTTTTGCCATGATCATTGAATGCGTTTGTGTGCTGTCTCTGTAACCTCGTAGTGTGAGCGTGTCCAGAGACAGGAGGCGGTGCAGACTCAGATAACATCACTGCGCCGGGACATCAAGAAGCTTCAAACCGACTCCATGGCTCCTCCACCTCAAGACTTGGCCCAGGCTGCTGTCCACACTGAGAACTTCATCACGTCAGTATAAACACATTGTGCCATTGGTCTACATCACAATAGAAATAAGTGCAAATGCATTAGGGAGGTGTTTTCATTAACGTATGGACTGTTCTTATGGGATCAGGGCTCTGGTGAATATGTACAAGGCACAGAAATCACCGGCAGTGCAGCATGTTGGCGTGTCTGCTTTCTACCAAGTGGTCTCCTTTGTGTGTGAGGACACTCTGCGACATCCCCCAACACGCCAGTACCTCTCCTCATGTGTGGAGATCCTGGGACAGGTGCGCACACACACTCACACAGAGCAGATTTATATGCAGCATCGTGTAGCTGTATTGAGGATGTCCACTTCTGTCAGTCCTACCTGAATCAGAAACACCGCTACTCAGGGAATAATCAACTCAGCCACTAAAGGGTCAGGTTCATTTTCTCGTAACACTCTCCTTTGTATCTAGGTGTTTATCCAGGGCAATGCAGAGGAATGTGGCCGTGTTCTGAAGACCATTCTGGAGCAGAGGCGTCTTTGTCCACTCATTTCCCCCTTCTTCACTCCCAACGCTGCACCCAATGAGCTCGTCTTTCTCTACCAGGATGTGGTGACATCACTACACCTCGACAGTGCTGATGTCATCTTCATGCTTCTCACAAAGGTTAGTCCAAGGCACAAATGTTACACAGTAAAGAAAGATGATATACGCTTAAAGTATTTCAGTCACACACACACCACTTCCTTCTCTCCGCCTGCAGTTTGATTTGTTCCAGTGGCTGAATGAAGCGCATCCTGTGTTTTCGGAGCGGACCCGTTTGCTGGAGTTGGTCCACGGAGCTCTCTGCGTCTGCGGCCGAGACCCCGAGCCTGAACTTCTCACGCCTTTTCACCTCTTCACCAAACACTGGACCTGGCTTCTACGTCACCATTTCCCTGATCACTACAGTGACTGCCTGCGGCTGCTCATGACAAGTGAGTGTGTGTGTGTGTGTGTCCTTGTAGAAAGGCTCCCTAACTGAATTTGATGTTTAGAATAATTAGAACCTCTATTAGCCTCAACTTTAATCAGCGTTTTCAGGGTTCATCTATTATGTTACACAATGCCTGGTAATTCACTTAGAAGCAAGGGCTGCTTTAAAAGGTCCTCTTGTGATTCATCAAAACACATTCATGCCTGTGAAAGAATGCCTCCTACTCATCTTCCCACCAACAAAAGATACATTTAATTAATTAATTAACAATACTAAAGTTGGATCATTCCATCAATACGCTGATTTGGGAAATTATGTAGGGTATAGCCGGATGCTGAGTTCACACAATAGAGTTATTTTAGCCCTAATCTTGCAGTACCAACATTTATAGGAGATTGGCGACAAAAGGCCTTGAATCAGAGGCAGATCAGTGCACGCTCCTGTGAACAACAATCTGTGTGTGATCCAAGATCTTGGAGACAGTTAGCTAGCGTGTCGCTGATGTCCACTTGATATCTAGCCGGCTAAATATCTGACTGAGTCGCATACAGGTCGAGGAGCTACAGCCAATGAGAGCAGACGCTCCTCTCCTTTCTCCCTCTGTCCTCTGCTGTCTCCACAGTAGCTCTCTGACCCCAGTCTTATCAGGCATCTGTGTGTGTGTGGAGCGGGCGCAATAATAGCCTATAGCTTCCACAATACCAGCAGGCAGTTTCATGTTTTCAGTCCCAAAGTAATCCTTGCTTTTCGAGCACCCTGATCCATCCTCGAACTCATCTTCTGTTCTTTTTCTTCCTTGTTTTTTCACTTCAAATCAGCACACAAATGACTCGGAAGACTCACGACTAAGAGACAGAAAGTCGTGTAGTGTGGCTAAGGCACAAGTGTGTGTCTATTTGTGTGTTTTACCAAGACCAGTTTGGGTTTATTGTTCACATGATATGAGATCATTTTAGATGAAGGCACAAATAAAAATTTCGGTGTTTGATTTTTTTGCTTATTTAATTAAGATATTTCTTCATGTCATCAGGCTCCTCAAACCAGTTACTGAGTCCAGAGTGCTGGAAGGTGACTCTGAGAGTGCTGGGCTGCTTACCCCCATCTCGCCATTCCAAGAGCAAAGCTGAACAAGCACTGAGCACCACTGATGCCTCCGGCCGTGCTGTCGGGCCCTCAGCTTCTCCCTATAGATCCGCCATCAGCCTGTCTCCTCAGCAGGTAGCTAATGTTGGTGTTTGTAGTTAATCGTGTGACGCTCAAATGTTCATTATTAATCCACCCTTGCTAAATGATTTTAATGGTCGCTTACAGGTGGATGAGACTGTGGAATGGCTGAGTGATTACTTCATGCGGAGTCGTCTCAGTAAGCCAGAACTCCGCAGCTTCGGCCTCTTCTCATCCTGGGGACCCTACGTCAGTGAGGTAGTTTCCCTCTGGGACTATTTGGTTGGTTGCCTCATCAACTTGCAACTCGGCAGCTGTGCCAGAGAGTCAGCGGGCAGCAGCAAAATAATGAAAGGTAACTGCCAAATGTCAGCACCCGTTTTAGGATACTAATCCTCGGGATCACCAATATTATTCAGCTGGTTTGTTTATATGCTTTGTTGTTATCTGTCCTGACAGACAGTGCATTGTATGTTGTACTCTCACAGCTCTGCAGGACCTTCACAGTAAGATTGTGAAGTTATTCAAGCCTTGGATCTTTCCTCTGGACACTGAAGATGGCGGGTAAGCAAAGCATATCCCTCAGGTGTCATATTTGTTTCCCTTTGCAGGTAAAAAGCTGACATTGTTGTAGTTGTTTTATTACCTGAATAAAGTATCTGAGGTACATAACATGGAATAAACCACAAACATGACAATACCCAGAGTGAAAAGAAAACATTTGATGTTTACTTCTGAGTTATAGACCGACGTTGTCACAGTAGACAGTAGAGTCTCTCATGAGGCCAGAGGTTTGAACTGTGATTCTTTTGGAGGAAACACGGAGACAGCCATCTAGTGTTTTCCAGGATAAAGAAAATGAAAACACAAAGTCAATATCGCTGTCTCTCTGTCTCAGTAACCTCAAGTGTTACCCCTGGCTGGAGACAGAAGCGAGCGCAGCGGGATGTCTGGTTGGCCTGTACACTCAACTCACTGACACACTGCATCACAAATTCAGAGGTGGGTTCCCAGCCAGCCGTCCGTCTCTTTGTTGTCTGTACTGCTGAAGTTATTTATACCTTTGTGTGTGTGCGTTGCAGATCGTCTGCTGCCCGGTCAGAGAGGTGCACTGTGGCTGTGCATGATGCAGTACTGTGAGAGCTGCACCTCTCCCCGTACACCCGAGTACCTTCTTTACCTGTACCACACACACCTCCGCAGCCTGCCCTGGAGACACCTGCACCCCGACACTCAGCTGATGGAGCAACTCTTCAATGTGAGACATTCTAGCCTTCGACTCTTAACCCCTGACTTCCGACACTGCATACTGATCGTGACATGCATGACACAGGGGAGCTTGTTAATTTGAGACCTTGGTCCTTGGCCCTCAGTTACTATTATTAGCTGGACTTCCTGTTATTTTGGTCTCAAGATTCTGTTCCTGGAAACAAGCTGTCTCTCAAGACCCACATGAATCTATCATACAGAATTTGCATGGATAAGAATATATAGAATAGTAAGTTAAAATCAAATCCCAATGACTTATAATCATATTTGATTATCTATTAACTGGTAAAGCGTGCCAGAAAAAAGGGATGGAAGTAAGCAGGAGGAGATAAAGAGAAGCAATTTTCATTACTCAAACAAAAATATCATCCATTTTGTCCACCAGCTGATAGTCAAGATACTCAACTAAAAATGCATCTTACATTAAAGGGATAGTTTGGGTTTTTTGAAGTGGGGTCATATAAAGTACATATCTATAGTCGGTCTGTTCCCTACCATAATTGCCGATCAGCGCAGCCTCAGTGAGAGAGCCGCTCCCGCCCAGACGCTCAACTTTGTACTGCAGTGAACAGAGACCAGATGCAAAGCGAATTTTAACCACTTAAAACAAAGCCCACCTAAAAAAATCTATATCAGTTCAAGTGTACGTTGTATAGAGAAAATTCTCACCGCTTTACATCGCCGTCAGACTGCCCGTTCTTTTGGCACTACTTTTTCTCAACCATAGAACCTCTGTATCCCTATATTCAGGTTTTTTGAAGTGGGGTGGTATGAGGTACTTATCCACAGTCAGTGTAGGATGCTTAACAATGTACTGCTGTGGGTAAGGGCAGAGGCAATGCATATTTTAGCCACCTATCAAAGGGCCCACTTAAAAAATGAATACCAGTTTAAGGGTACGTTATATTTAGAATGTTTTCACCACTTTACCTCACAGTTAGACCGCCCTGTTCGACAGGAAACTGAAGCCGTTATATCCATCTATGCTCTCTATAAAGCCAACAGACTCCTTTGACAGAAACAGTACTATTATCTTGCAAAATGCAGAAGTTGCTGCCTCAATCAGTTAGTTTGTTCGGGGGACTGTGTGATTTTGGCGGTTTAAAGCTTTCGGTCGGGTTCACGACAGTCACACAATAAGACAAACAAACTAACCAATCGAGTAAGTACCTCATACAGCCCCATTTAAAAAAAAAAATCTGAACTATCACTTTGAAGTAAAATTCAACAATATAATCCAAGGTTATAACTAATCATAATAAGTCACTTGAGACCCAGGAGCTTTGATTTGTTTTGTTTATTTTGTGCCTGCAGGTGGAGAGAGGAAGTCCCAAGAGCTGCTTCCTCTTTCTAGGAGAGGTGTTATGTGAAGTCAATTGGGTCAGTGTCCTAAGTGACCACTTACAAACACCCCCCACCTCTACAGCATATCCAACTCTCCCTGACACTCAGAAGGAGTCGCATACCATGTTAGTCTATCTACTCTACATGCTAGTATTTCTGGTAAAGGAGGAGCAACTTCTGAATCAACAGGTGAGTCCGAAATATTCTGGTTTCACGTCAGGATCAGATATCTGTCCCCTTCTTTGTTCATCTTTCGCTTTTTAACCTCCTCATTCTCCAGGATTCCCCTCTACTCAGTCTATTGGTCCAGTCCACCTCTCTTCCATGGCACCAACTGGACCTGTCCTCATACCAGGGCATTCTGGGATATGTCAGCACCCACTACCCTCCCTCCTTGCTGCTCAGTGGTGATTCTGCGCCTCAGCTGCTGCTGAAGTGCCTGCGCAGTGCTGCTGGGCTCCATCCCTGTTCCAATGAAGTTCCACACAGGGTGAGACAACGCAGTGCTGTTTATTCGACAAGTCAAATCATAGATGTATCAAGTACGAAAGAGTATTAGGGCCAGGTTTTTTTTTCTCATTATGCACTTCAAGAAAAAAATCAACTCTTCTCTTCCATCAAATCCAGTTAGGGGAGCGACTGACAGCTAAGTGAGCTGCCAAAGCCTATGGTCTCTGACATTAATACATTCTTGGAGTGTAACGTTCTGTATTTAGTGTAACAGTCTCTTCAAAGTCCGAAAACTGACAACTACACTGTTTTAGAGCTAAAACAGAAGTCATTTTCATTTGATTCTGAAGTACAGTTTGACCAATTCATCTACACAAGGCATTTTGTTGAGGCAGTCATATGCGTTGTTTGATGTGGTCTCAAAAGGTCGACTTTATTCTCAACATTTGGACTTATTTCTTGAACTACATAATAGAGAAAAAACGTGCCCTTCATCTTTTCTTGCCACTAATAATCTTCCGCAATTAAGACAATGTGAACCCCTTAAGGTCTAGTATGAAGTAGCAACAGTACAAACTAAAGTAAACTTTAGTTGTTTGTTTAGTAGTTGGCAGCTCAGTCAAGGTGTCAGCCAAAGAACATACCCACTCATAATTTAATATAAATTCAGTACACCAGACCTTTTTTCACAAATTCAGCACTACATCTTTCATAACTCCATACAGCTGAAATTTCATCAGTGTCCATTTACAGGGTGACCGAAGATAATAGATATGGCTTTCACTGAACAGCTGTGCTGTGAAGAGGAGTTCTGACGTAGGAGAATTTAAGCATTAAATCTTCTCTTATAGCTGCATGTGCACAGCCCCAGGCAGGTACATCTTGTGCGAAAGTGGGAGGCTTGGAGCATCCGCTTTAAATTTAGACTTAAACAATTGAGTTTCCTTTGCCAGCTCAGTATCACTCAGCCAAATCAAATAAATGTAACACTTAAAACCTGATAGTTGCTGTTGTTGTAGAGCAACAGAAGGCGGTATTATACTATACTTGATAATGTTCCAAAGTAGCCGCAGTTGGCAGTACACTTCCAAGCTGTGCAGTACACAAGACCACTCTAAGATCCAGAAATCCACTTTCCCTTTAATTTTACCAATTCCATTCCTAAAAGTAGCTTTACTGACAAACACAATAAGGTACAACTACTTATAGCAGAAATATGCGGGAAAAGCTGTGGAAATCAGAACCATTCATAAAACATGAAACTTACTGCAAATATGAGAAAAACTATGAGTCACATTTCACCTTTAAGTAAGCTTTGGCAACTATCTTTACCCCAAAAATCTCTATTTGAAAAAGAAACGGAAGATAACCCAGTAATAATTGATAAATTATGTAAGGCTTGAATATTAATTGAAAGAATCCAAATAATGCCTATATTGTACTTACAATATCTAAATAGTGCTTTGACAGTACTAGTTTTATTAATGAATATTATGTAATTATTCATATATATCTATTTCTGTATAGCTTTAACCCAAACAAACAAAACAATCTGTTACTTTCCATCTGGCAGGAGGAGACGCTGAAGGCTGGAGCGTATGTGTGCTGGTGTGTGCAGTCTCTGGTGACTCTGGAACAAGGAGGCAGCATCAGCCTCAGCAGCCTGGAGACTCAGCTGGAGACAGTTCTGGAGGGCGTTGTGACATTCAACCCACCAGGTGAGCCGCCCTCCTCAACCATCAGAAGAAAAAAAATGTTGTTGTTGTTTTTTTTATCACTCCAGCTGTATCGCTTTTTCCTTTTTCCACTACAGAGACAGGTTTGGAGCAGAGGCACATGGCGTTCTGCGGCCTGTTCAGCGACGCTCTGGCCTTGCTGAATGGAGTGGGTGTCTCGACAGGCGAGGCACTCGCTGCTCATGTAATCACCTGGCTGGACCGGAAGGGGAGGGGCTTCCCTATTCTGCCTCTTCTCACGGCTTGCTCGCGCTGTCTAGCATCAGTACGACACATGACGCGCATCATGGAGGCGTGCATTACAGCGCACTTCAACCATGGTAACTCTTTGGGGTTTTTCTGGAAGCCGTTTTATTTAACTAAGGATTTTTTTCTTCTTTGGGATGTGTTTTTGTTTTTTTTATAATTTCATTGGCTGTTTTTCCTTTCAGCCGAGGAGGAATCAGGTGGTTGGGGTCCTGTGTTGGCATCGCTGCAGGTGCCTGAGCTCACAGTGGATGATTTCCTCTCTGAGAGCCAGTCAGGAGGCAGCTTCCTGACGCTTTATGCCTTCATCCTGCAGCGCCTCAACACCGAGTACACAGCAGCCAATGAGAGGAGGACTCTGGCGCTGATCAACACATGGACCAGTCAGGTCTTCCCCAGGTACGCCTGCTCATACACTCATTTGGTTGGCTTTTAAAATTCTATTTAGTGTGTCCTCTGTGAGGGTATTATTCATGCTTTGCTGTGTTGTGTGTGTCCAGTGGTCCCGGTGATGAAGCTAAGCTGTTTCTGTGGTGGCACAAAGCGCTGAACCTGTCAGCGGAGCAGCTGCAGCCGCAGTCCGGCCAGACTGAAGTGTCAGGAGTGGTCATGGGTCTGTTGAGGTTACAAACCAGGCTGCTTCAGCTGGGAGAAGAAAGACTGAACTCTGGGCTGTTAGGAGCTATAGGCCTGGGCAAGAGATCTCCTGTTTCTAATAGGTATCCTGGCATGGCTCATATTGGCAAATTAAAAATTCCTGAATGCCAAATAGAATGAATTATTAATTTATCATTGTCGTTAAACCCTACAGGTTCAGGGTGGTGGTACGCTGCCTGGCAGCATTCCTGTCAGTCCAGGTGCCATCAGAGACAGAGCTTCGACTCCAACCCACCACTGACTTGCAGCTCTCTGCGAAAGCACAGCAAGTATGCAAGAAAAACTGCACATACAGTGTTTTCATTTTCTAGTCTGCAATTATCTCCCAAAAATAACTTTTCTTCCTCCTCTTTTCTGTGGATGTAGGCGTTGGGGATGTTGGAGGCCATGCCCAGCAATAAGCAGTATGCAGAGTTAGAGGAGTCTGTGACTAAAGCTCTCCAGTTCATCCGCTACCCAGGACACTGTCTCAGAGACGGATCCCGGCTGCTGGCCCTGCTAGCCAACCTACTTTACCCCGACCTCAGATACCTGCACATTATCCGTTAACCATGAATCAAGCTGACTTTAATGCTGGAGATCCAGGAGGACTTGAGTCTTCTGTGACAGTAAACCTCTGTTTGCACAGAGAAAATCTTTATGGAGCACAATGTTTTCAAGTAGTGAATCGCTTATAAGCAGGTGGTTTGTGCGACAGACACTGACTGTTCATCAGAGCTCGCTGTGCATCTGTGAAACATACATTTCGACTGGTTGTGTTCAGGGAAGGTTCATAAAGCCAGTCCGAAGCATAAGAAATGTTATGCTAACCTGATCTCTATGTGCACTTTGCTTTCTTCTCTCATGTTTCTGCCTTGTTGCTTTTTATATAACCTGCCTGTCAGTTTTCAACACATCAGTTCTACTCTTGATTTTAGAGGAAGTTGCACATATTTATTGTAGCGGAGTTCATGAATCAGTATTTAACACTGGGCTTCAGCTATGTGTTTTCACGCCTGTTTGTGGAATCTAACACAACAAGTCAAAGGGTCCACAGATTATTTGAAGGAAGTTGAAGGACATATCCAATACTTCTGTACGTGTAGTGGTACCTTCTTAAAATGGGGTGTGGGACATACCAGGAAAGCTGGTAGGCAGGGTTTAAATGTGTGATACAATTATATAAGTCAGCTTTTGATGCTAGCATCTAGCTAAAGTCTGAATTCTCCCAATCCCTGCTTCTGTACACACACAGATGGATACAGTGGCCGCCTGTATGAAGTGATCATGTTTAGTAACGGAACATTTGCCAGTATTATTTTAATGTCCAGCCAAAAGTGCTTTCCTTGTTTCTGCCAAAGAGATGTTATTTTCGTTGCTCAGCTACTTAAATCTTCTTGACTATGTACCATGAGTGTTTCGTCTGTCCCTGTTTGGTACAAAAGCTGCAGTCTGAAAGAGCACACGCACTAGAAGGAACAACTAAGTACCACTTACGATGTGCCACAACACTTGGCTTCCTTATAAAGTAGTGCGTGCACTGTAATACAAGTTACTGACACCGTTGGTATTACTAAACGAGCAGGCATGTCGTGTTTTTGGAGCTGGTATATAACAGACCAATACACAAATAGTGGCACATGCTGGTGATTTGAGGATACGGGCAGATTTTTATCTCAGATGTGTCAGACCTTCATACTGCTCTGTGCATCCAAGACAGTTTTTTACATTTTAATTACCTTTGTTAGCTCAGTACTTCTGTTGCTCTGCGCCATCTGAATAATAATTGTGCTGCACTTCTGCCGCCTGAAGCTCGCCTTATTGCCTGTGTTATGTAGTGACTGTTAATGTCAAAGGCATTTCTTTTTATGAGTCAGTGATTGGGAATGGGTCTCAAGAGTGGAGGAGGAGGGAGCTTCAGAGTGGGGCTGCACAAATGAGACTATGTTCAATAAAGGGAACTGAGTGTCTCACAGCTAATTCTGGCTGGTTATCAGGGACCATATGTACTACATGGGGCCTCTGAGAGCAAAAGACTGATCTATACTCCCAGGACAAGTCACATACAAAGAGGGACACGTATGTACAACCCTGCTTGCGAAAAAAGCTGAAAGAACCGGTGAGAGTAACAGAGATCCAGGCAGCGATACAGAGTACATTGTGCAACATCTACAACAAAACTGGCCTGAAATCAGCATTCTCCATGCATAACGCTGCAGATGGTCAAAGTGAAATTAAAGCCGCCTTGTCTTAGAAGGCTGTTATGACAAGCATGTAATGTGATTGATATCAGCATCCTGTTATTCATCGAAATTGTGCGAAGGTACAATACATGTCCTCGACTAAAAGAAGCTCTTTACAAAGACTGCTCGTGGGGGGGGGGGTAAATTGAGCCGTGTGCTTTTGAGGACACGTGCATCGAGCATCCTCATATGTCTGGGAGAAACCTCTCTTCAGGCAATGGTGGTCTCTATGGTTACAGGAAGGGTAGAAGTGAGAGAGGAGGTGGAAAGGACGGGGTGTTCTGAGGCTGTGAGAGAGGAGGTGGGAGATGCTTACAGACGATCATCGCTGCCTGCTCCTCACGCTCACAAAACGGCCTCGTGTGTGTGCTCAGTCCAACCTTTCATCTGTTGTCTCTCACCGTCTCAGCGACCTCCTGTTCTCCCATCTCCAGTAGGTGATTTGTTAATTTATAACGAGGGGGATTTCCATAACCATATAGTGAAAACTATAACTGTAAGCATATCATAGTATAGCGTAAAAATTTGCATTTATATAGTTTAGAGCAGGGGTTCCCAACCACCGGGCCGTGGACCCGTACTGGATCTTGGGTGGTTCTTTACAGCGAAAACCCAGTGGGAACTAAGTGGGCTGATGTAATTACCATATCTGTACTGCACTGTGTCTTGTTATTTATTTTCATGGATATGCAACCCTTTTTTTTCCGTATCACAAGGCAAATCATTTTCACTTTCAAAAAACGGATTATATTTTCGTAAAAGATTTAATTTGACAGTGAACACATTTTACCAGTTGCGTCATGTGGGGGTCAAAGGTGCACATGCGTGGCAGGTGGTCACGTCCAAATAGCCAGCTAGTTGAAGAGTTTTGTTCTTTTACTGGGACTGTTGAAAAAAGTGGGGATAATGATGATGATCATAAGGCTAAATTGGTACAATATATGGAGTATTATGGGAATACTGCAAATGTGTCTATATGATCCTTTCACCCTTCTGTGACATTGTCACTTTGAAAATAAAGGTGACACTACTACTCTACAGAGTATGTAGGCTGTGATATTGCATAATATTGAGTGTTTATAGTATATATCTCAGAGAATATTATAGATCCAGAAGTGTGGGACTTAGAGACAAAGGCACTATTACTAATCCATCTGCTGCTTCAGACCCACAGACAGCACCATGGATTTATCAGTACACATCACAGCTAAGCTACTGATATTTCAGTGCCTCAGTCATGCAGACTAGACTAACGTATTCGGATAAACAACCCCTCTGCCCCTGCATTCTCTCCGCTATTAGGGGATGTAGAGGGGTGGTGACAGGTTAACGAGGAGGATGGCATCGCCCCACAAACCGCCCGCTGCCGTCTCTCAGCTCAGTTAGTGGAATCCAGTGAAGTACTCAATATTTATGTGACAATTTGCTCTCAGACATTACCTTGATTAGATACCTCTTTCCATGTTCTCTCTCATACACACACATCCGCGTGTTCAGAGGACCCATCGCTGAGACAGAGTATTCCTGGCAGACACATCACTGTCTGGCAGATTCCCGTGTCACCATGGAAACCCAGCATCAGGTCAGGAATAGTTGTTCCTAGACGCTTTTAGTGCTCAGTCAGCATCGGAACAGCACGTGGATCAGCTCCCCTCAGTCATTGTTGGCAATTAGGATGCAGACTTAAAACAAACACGCTTTGCAGGTACTGATATGTGATTATATTCTCTGAAATCTAACTGGCCATGAAGAAATCTGACAGGATTTAGTAAGAGAATCTTATTGTGTTATGTGCATGTACATATGGCATTTAGCTTCCAGAGCTCTTGTTTCCCTCAGTGCATTGCAGTTGATTTCAACATGTCCCAGTGTCCGTCACAGGCTGAGCAGAGGGTAACAGCCCACTGCTGAGCAGTTGCTCTTCTGGGACAGCTGCACTGGCCTGAAGTCCCTCACTGCTGCCAAAACACACACACTCAGCTGGACACACAGGAATGTCTATCCGCGTTCGTCCTCACAGCGATTTCTCTATGTGTTTCCATTGTTTTTGATCGTGTGTGTGTGTGTGTATGTGAGTGCAAGTCACCGAGTACATGCATGTGTGTCAGACAGACTCCTCCATTGACAACACCCACCACCTTTCTCGCACCTCCTCGCTAGTCCGGTGGGGAGTGATGACTCAAGCTTAAATGACTCTTTATTTTTCTCTCTGTCTATTTCTCACATTGACCCCGGCGGAGCAGGAGCACTTTGTCCAACTGAGTCTACGTCTCTGTGCATAAAGGTCATCAATTATGACTCAGGCCTCTACCGGTGGTGTAATCGGCTATATGTGATTTTCAGAGAGGTGGGTAGGCTGCTTGTTGATGTGCTCAGTGCGGAAGACTCCGAGGAATGTTTGGCCTTCAGGATGTACTGGGTTTAATTTTTTTGCAAATCTCCTTAACAGTGAGGACATATTAGCCTCGACTGAGAGGACTTTTTTATTAGCAAGTTAATGTCGGTTTCTATCTGTAATGTGGAACTGATGATTCTGGGGTTAATCTTGAAAACATCGTTAGGTTGAGGTGGAGTTTTAAGGTAAAATGAAGGGCAGAACTAAGCTTTACAGTCTAATCCTCAGGCCCAGAAGAGGGTTAAATCTAGGCTTAAGACTTTCATTATTGTAATGGGTGTGTGTTGAATATTTTGAATATATTTGACTTTAATAACTTATTGCACAGACTATGGGAGGACCATGTGTTTATGGTAGGCTAGGCCCCCTATAACATAATTAGGCTATGGGCCAAGGTTCGAGGTTAATTGGGTTGTTTTGGGGGAATTGTTTAAAGGTCCAGTGTGTTGGATTTAATGGCATCAGCAGTGTGTTGGCAGATTGCAACCAACTGAACACCCCTCATTTCACCTTTCCTTATCGACGATGGCTACTGAAAACATGAAAGACCCCCTCTAGAGCCTGTGTTTTGTTTGCCACCCTGGGCTAAAAAAAAAAAAAAACATGGTGGCGCAACATGGTGGAATGTGCTCACTGTGTAGCTATAAAAGGCTGAAGCTTGATTTAAGCTTTTGCCTTGAATCTACATGGAGTCTATGGCGTAGCCTGACATGCACCTCCCCTACGCCTCGTAGCGTCAGTTAGAAAAGTTAAATCAATGACACTTAAAAACATTATGTTCCATTTCTGCCCCAAAATCCTACAAACTGCACCTTTAAAAGTAGATTCAACTTTAGGAAAAGGGTTCATATTGGGGTTCATTTTAGGGGTTGTATTGTAGGGGTTTTCAAAGATTTCCAGGGTCCCTGTGTGTGATCTTGGGGTGAGTTTTTAGAATTTTAACTGGGGTGAGTTCCCAGGACATCAGACTGAGGTCCAGGGTTAAGGGCAGGATGGATTATTTTGGGAGGCTGGGTTAAAGTTGGGCGTTATTTCGGGCATCCCTGTTGGAAAGGTAGGATGGAACTGTATATATCTTCACTGTTTACAAGGACAGAAGATCAAAAATGCGTGCGTGTATGGAGTCATCACATGACTCAGCAGTGTTTAACTCAATCCAGGCACGACTACACGACCACGCGCGCGCACGCACGCGTTTTCTATCAGGTGTTTGTTCTTCTGACAACTCTCAGGACTCCCTCTCTCTCTCTCTCTCTCTCTCTCGCTCTCTCTCTTTCTCTCTCTCTCTCTGTCTCTCTCTCTCTCTCCAAATATGACTCTGTTTCTCCACACAGTGAACCACAGCCTCTGACATGCCAGCTTACACTGCTGGATCCTATGAGAAGGAAGAGAATTAAAGTAATGCAACTGGTCCGTTTCTTGTTTAAACCCCTCAGTTTAACTCCATCCTTTGCGAGCACAGACCTGAAACAAAGAGCTCTGCCGGCGCTGGGTTGAGAGGGCTGGGTGTGCTCTCCAGAACGCAAACTGATTTTTAGACACCGGCCGGAGTTGATCGGATCGGACGCAGGGTAGCAGGCTTGGTAAGGAACTGTTTTATTTATGTTTAAATGCCGATTTTACGCAGCAGATTTCGGACCACGGCAGACCAGGATCGCGGATGGGGAGTAGGCTTTACTGTACAAGCCATCATGGGTGGTGGGGGTGGTGGGGGTTGTCACCTCGCACAGCCTCAAATTCATAAGTTCATTGATTTTTCAGATCATGAATATTAATGACTGAACCAGACGAACTTTTCGGAGCCGTGCCTTCTCTCCAAATCCTTTCTTGCGCGCACAGAGCAACAGCCGGGGGGGGGGGGGCTCTATGTGTGGTGGATCTAGGTTTATGGCCGGCTGTGTGGGCAGTTGTCCGAGGTTTTCCAGTGAAACGTCAGATGCAGCTCAGTGTTTGGTCACCGCTTATTTCCGAGCCTGTGATCCTCGCGGCGTCCTGACGTCAATTTATAAGGACCGAGCGGTGCCGGGCGGCGGGCAGACACCAGGGGCTGAAGGAGAGAAAGACACAGAGCAGCCGGGCCATGTTGCTGTGATATTCCTCAGAAATTGCTGAGCGCTCCGGTAGGATTATCTTCATTTGGTGCTCCGTTGCTTTGTTTCCCCTCATCACGTTTTTTTCTTACCAAGATCTCGTGTATGCTTCTCACCTGGCTCTCTGCCACTGGTATTTCATTTTCATTCTGTGGATTAATACGGAAAATGTGTCGGGTTTATCAGTCAGTATAACCCACTTTTAGTGTAAAATATTATTTAAATGAATGGTTTGAAATGTCGGGCTTTAAGATTTGGGGGCTCTGTGATGTAATAGCGAATCATGTCTTTGTCTGACAGCATAAAGCAGCGTGAAGAGATACAAGAAGGCTTTTTTTTTTCTCCCCACTTTTGTGCTCCTTCGGTTAAATACAGGATCGCTGTGTCCTGTTCACAGTAACCGCAGTGTCTCAGTGAAGAGGAGTCTGCTGTCTGACAGGTTGTGTGTCTCTGCCCAGCTGGTTTAACACAGCATGTATTGAGCAGGATCAGTCCATAGTCAAGCCATTTCTATTTAATATGTATATGGAAGATTAAACAAAAAAAAACATATCACCACATTTCAAAATAAGTGCATTTGTGACAAACGAGTCCAGGTACTGTCTGTACCTGGCAGGCTGATCTGATAAGGAGAAGCCCATTGATGAAGCGGATGAAGGGGATTCCTCTGCAACCTCATCCCCATGGCAACAGTTATGAAAACCAGTGCTCTGGTTTTCCATTTCCAGCTATCACTAAATAGACTCACAGTAAACCTCTAATAGAGAGCACTTGACTGTCCCCTGCACCTCTGCCAGGACACATATAGTCTGTTGCTCTGGTCAGCATCAGCCTTGGAGGAGTATAATAAGACACTAACATAGGGCCGCACAATCAATCAAGATGTAATCAAAACATTCTTTTTCTAATTAAGGCCAAATGTGTGACAAAACAGCATTTAAATGAGGTGCTGGAGTGCTGCAGAGATGGCCTAGCCTATCTTGATCTCCAGATGTAAGAAAGCATGTTTGTTTGGTGAAGACTAGGGATCAACTGATGATGGTTCTTTTGGGGGCGGTACCGATAATTAATCATCAAGGAAACGTACTGAACTCAAGTGCCATTTTGAGGCACTTAAGATACTTGGGTACTTCCATTTCCTGCTACTTAATACTTTCACTCCACTAAATGTTTTAAATAACTTTAGTTACTTAATACTTTGCAGACTCAGATTGTTCAATGTTGATGGGTTAATACTTGTGATGTGATGATCAGATAGATTTGTGGGCGGGACATTGATCAAGACCGCAGAGTGATGATTACAGAGAGAGAAAGGATGCTGGATCAGAGCCAAAGTAGTGCATTTAAATTCATCTGTTTCATCGGCAATCAGACATAAAAACCAAGGATACTGATAAATGGAAAAACAGCACCAAAAATTGGTCTATCCCTAGTGAAGACCCCAACAAACATACAAAATGATCATTCCCATTAATTGTAAATCATATATAGTAATCGCAATATCTGTCGAAATAAACACTGTTTGATTTTTTGACCATATCTAACAGAAGCCTTGTATCTCCCCAGTGACTGACCACTGCGAGAGTTTAAGAGGGGGGGTCCCAATCCAGAGAGTGTATGCGTGTGTGCAGCTATGGGAAAGGACTACTACAAGACCCTGGGCATCCCCAAGGGCTCCAATGAGGAGGAGATCAAGAAGGCCTACCGGCGCATGGCGCTGCGCTTCCACCCTGACAAGAACAAGGATGCCAACGCTGAGGAGAAGTTCAAGGAGATCGCGGAGGCCTATGAGGTACTCAGCGACCCCAAGAAGAGGGTCGTCTACGATCAGCTAGGAGAGGAAGGTGAGAAGTTTTCATGTCTGGGTTTGACCCTGTCCGTCTGTCTTTGCCTGGGAAGGATCATTGAGTGAAAGTGGACAGAGAGTGCAAGCGTTATGATGGATTAAGTTGTTATTGAAATAGCCCAGGAACAGACTCAGCTTCTAATATGTGGAACAGTGGACGACTTTATTGAGCTTCAGCCACTGAAGTAATAACAGCGTGTCTCTTCCATGTTTTTATGTTTGTGGTTATGTGCAGGAACTTGTGTGTGATTTCTATTGTTATCCTTAGTGTCAACAACACTTACCAGCTCTAATACCTTACAGCCATCCTCAGCTACGAGTATGGTGTGTGTTCTTGTGTGTGTGTGTGTGTGTGTGTGTGTGTTCTGTGTGTGTGTGTGTGTGTGTGTGTGTGTGTGTGTGTGTGTGTGTGTGTGCGTTTCACTGACAGACAGACTGCTAAGGATCATTACGTGGTTGAGATATGAATAGCAGCGACTCCTGTAGTTTTCATTGTGGGTGTTTTGTGCATGCGTCTCTGTTCAGAAGGTGTGTGTATTTGTGTGCGTGTGATGAACGGAGTGACCTGGTATTTTATGAGTTGCTCCACCACCGGTGCTGTTGGACGATCAGTGATGCTGTGGGATTTTTCCCGCCCACGTGAGCTCCACTCTCCTCTGGGCTGTTACCCACATGCAGTCTCTTCTGAACAGGGTCCTGTTGATGCTATCTGAGTTCGTGTTAATGTGTGTTCTTCAGCTGGTGGGTGTTTGAGTGTGCATGTGCATCTGAGGTCTCACGCTCTTCTCTCCCTTTACTCTCTCAGGTTTGAAAACAGGAGGCAGCAGCTCTTCAGGCGCTCCTGGCGGCACAACGTACCACTACACCTTCCACGGAGACCCCCACGCCACCTTTGCGTCTTTCTTCGGCGGCTCCAACCCCTTTGACATGTTTTTTGGCTCCAACCGCAGCCACAACCGCTCCAACGGTTTCTCCTTCCACAATGACCACGACACGGAGCAGGACATGGACATGGATGAGGACGACCCCTTCGCTCACTTCGGGAGGCAGTTTGGCTTTCCAGGGGGGGTGAACAACGGCTTCCCAGGGGAGGGCCGCAGGAGGAGGGGGGCGCCCTCAGAGCGCCTGGGGGCCGGGCGAAAGCACCAGGACCCTCCGGTAGTCCACGAGCTGAAGGTCTCCCTGGAGGAGATCTTCCACGGCTGCACCAAGCGCATGAAGATCACCCGCCGCAGACTGAACCCAGATGGGAGGAGCATGAGGACAGAGGACAAGATCCTCAACATTATCATCAAGAAGGGCTGGAAGGAGGGAACCAAGATCACCTTCCCAAAGGAAGGGGACGAGACCCCTGAGAACATTCCCGCTGACATAGCCTTTGTGCTTAAAGATAGAGGGCACGCCCACTTCAAGAGAGACGGTTCCAATATAATTTATAACTGCAAGATCAGTCTAAAAGAGGTGCGTCCGACCTTTTTAATGTTCCCTTTCGCTCTTCTGTCTTGCTATTTGTTTTGTTTTTTCAGTCTGTTCTGCATGTAGATGAGCAGATAATGCTACTGAGGTTGGGAGTTTGAATCCCATGAGAGCAAACCAGGCAGAAAAATAATGTATTCATGTAGCTGCAAAGCTGCTCAACCCGGGCTGGATGAGGTGCAGAGGTGTGAGTGTAACTTAACGATAGGATTATGTCCTCTGTGGGTGGCCATATAGAGCATATACAGGAGTGAGTGTGTATATGTGTGTGTTGCTGGAGGGCAGGATCAGTGAACAGCAGACTCTGTCACTGCAGTGTGAGTGAAGCAGCAGGAATGTGTTGTCCTTGTGTGACCGGCGCGGAGCCCTCGTCCTCACTTGTTCTGCACTGCTGTCTCCGTGTGCTGTTTTGCATAAACACACATGCAACCACGCGCACACAAAGCTACACACGGGCATGAAAATTGCATGCGAGCGTACACACTCGTGCATCTTCAAGTGTATTTGCAAACACGCTCAGGAAAAGACGGATCGTGGTGGAACAGTTGTGACAATCCAGGATGCTATTACTGTGACTGGCAGGACGTTTAATTAGCTGCTCCTACGAGGGCAACGAGTCCAGCACAGCTCTGCTCGCTGTCTGTGAGTTGCGCGAGCTTTAATGTTGTCTAATGGCAACTGCAACTCACTGGTCTGTGGTCCCCATGTTCAGTCCTATGGCATATGTTCTCAAAGAGTTGGGCATGTCAGGGGAGTTGTCTGCACTCCAATCAAGCCAATTTTGAGTCGGCGCTTTCCTCTAAAATCAGCACAGACTCTTATAATTCTCTTCAGAGGTGATTCACGAGGAATCAAGGATGTCTGCACACAACACAGCTACGAAGACGGCCTCATTAATGAGAGCGTATTAGAGAGTGCTCAGTTGCGTTAAGCAGGAGATGGTACTTGATCAAACCTGCACAATGATCAAGTTTACAGTGCAGAACTCCCACAGCTAAGTGCTCTGCTCTCACAGCAGCCAGATAATAGACTTAAGTCTGATGCAGCTAAAGACGGGATGGAGGAGAGGAGGGGAGATGGGGGGTGCGGGCCGGGGGTATCCAGGGAATAGAGGGGGAAGTGGGTCAGATGATTCAGTATCCAAAGCAAATAAGAGCTCATATTCCACCGCTCCATTCTGCTTCCCTGAAGATGTGATGCTGCAGTGAAAACACAGCACGGGCTACATGCGTCACACCAGACAACCTGCCGCATGTAATGTGGCAAACATCATGCAATCCACCAGTAGATAATACCCCACAAGATGATTGTTTTCCATTAGCAAAAAAAAGCTTTTCATGGGTGTTGGTAGGTTATGTCTTAATGATATTTGGAAATCCATTATTAGTATATTTTGACTCCTTCATGATTCCCCTGATATTCGGTTGCTCAATTTTTGCAATAGTGCCGCCAAGCACTCGTTTGACAACGCCATAAACCACAGGGAGACACTGCTGGAGGCATTTTCCAGCCCTGCAATGCTCCCACTGTGACAGCAGTCAAAAGCAGTTAGAGAGTTCAGCGCTGATTTCACACGCTGACTCCCCTGAAACTGACCTATACCTGGATTCATAGTCTGGCTCTTTCTGACGTTAATGAAGCCACTGCAGTGTGATGGTATCGTCTGTGGCAGTGCATTTCTAACTGCTGTCACCACTGCACTCATCTCAGCTGCTAACACACATCCAGACACACGTAGGTGCTAACTGTAGCTGTTGGGCTCTAAAGGCGATGTGGACGGCTCTTTACAGCCTCACCTTTGATTTAATATGGAGAGGCAAATATTCTGTTTAACCACGACGGTGGAAGAATCACTGTGGTTCAATCCCGTCAGTTCAATTAGATGCAGCAATAGCACCCAGAATTCAGGACAGGAATGTATTAAGGGTTTTGACTGACCTGACATCCCACAGCCTTCTGAGGACCGTTTGGGTTGTGAGGACATTTTTAATTGGTGGTTTCAGAAAATAATTTGATCATAAATGTTCAGTCATGCATGTCACAATGATGGTTAATGTTAACATAAGGCTCTAGGGAATGAAATGAAGTCCACAGAGCATTCACACAACTAGCAAAATCAAAGTGTGTGTGTGTGTGTGTGTGTTTGTGTGTGTTTTAGAGCTATGTTGTCTGAGCTGAGGCTTATGCAATCAGTGGGCCCTCAGATCAGCAAGCAGTGTGTGTCGAGCGTCATGGCAACCTGTCTCTGTGTGTAAGATTTGTGTTAGTGAATGGAAATGTTCATAACAGGAGGATGAGCGCCAGTCTCCATCGCAGTCACAGGCTAGGTCACCTCCTAATGTATGTAGTGGGTAAAAGTAGACTGAGTGGTCATGGCTGGAAAAGCTGTCTGTCCTCTGGAGCAGCTGCTCCGCTTGACTGAACTTCAACTGTCCACACGTCCATCCCTGTTTGTTAAAAAAAAAAAAAAAACACCAGACGAGACAAGAAAATCCTCCAGCAGTCTTAGTACAACATTGGCCACGTAATGACAGTGTTAAAGGTTAAGCACGTGCCAATACGTGCAAAATCTCTATTACATCATGATGGCCCAGTTGCCTTGAGATGACTGGTGTTAAGAGTTGGTATGTTTTGGGGAAACTGAGAGGAGAACTTGGAGTACTACTACGCTCAATCAAAAGGGTTGTCTTGAGTAGCATGTTTTTTAATGATTTATCAAAGACATTGATATCCGTATCCATATTGCACATATCCTGTGAAATAGTGAACAGTCATGGTTCTCAAACAATATAATGACTTTGGTGATCCACTAACTTTTCCACCTCAAGTTACACATTTGTCATTCTGAGTAAAATGTCTCAAGAGGTGTTGGGTGGATCGGTAAGAAATTCGTAACGCACATTCATGTTTCAATGATTAGCAACATCGTAGCTCCTCATCCTGTGGCATCATCAGGTGAAAAAGACTTAATTAGCCAATGATAGCTAATTAATAGATTATGGCAAATGTTAATATGGTAAATTGTGATGGTTGACAATGTATTTATACCTGTTAAACATTAGCATGTTGGAGTTGTCACTGTAAGGAATGTTTGCATGGTGACATTAGCATTTAGCTCAACGCACCACTGTGCTTACGTACAGCCTTAGAGAGCCTCTTCCATAACTGAGGTGTCTTTAGGTTTTTTTCAAGGTTTTGATTGTTAAGTACTTTTAGGGTCATTTTTTACTTTATTAGTGGGAATAACATGTAACAAAGGCCATCATCAGCCAGACTCGGAACCACGGACGTAATAACCACATGTTCCAACTCGTTTGGCAACTATCACCCATTAAAATACCTTCTTTAAACGTCACTTTTTAAACCTCTGTAATTTCCAAGTTCTCATTATATATTTCTGCTTTTCTTACTTCCTTGACCTAAACCCCCTTTAATCCTAGTGAATAATAGGTGCTCTCTATCTTCCTCTATCCACACCTCTATGGTATTAATTCACTGACCTTATTTTGTGTTGTATATCATTTTGTAACAGCTGCTTATAAATGCATTATAAAAGAAAAGTTTTTTTATTCATCAGGATGTTCATTCACAGAGTTGTGGATTTAAATAGTTATTTTTATTCAGCGCAAATCTGCCGAGTGATGCTCACTGGAAAGCCTGTGAAGTCGTGATAACCACAGGTCTCCGTGTTTAGTTTGGCACTCGCTACGCTCTGACTGGATTCATCAGGCATTGTGATAAGGAGGTGCGGGTGTGTGTGTGTGTGTGTGCGTGGGCGTGTGTGTGTGTGTGTGTGTATGGGGGGGATGTTTGTGTATGTGTTCTTTCTCCTCGTCCTGCCAGCCCATCTGACAAGCCCTCCAAGTATTTACGAGCTCAGCCGATTCCTGCCTCACTTCATTAGCCCCCGCTATGAGATCGTTGCTAAAATTAGTCCCCTGTGCAATGTGTAGCCCCTCCAACACTGACACACACACAACCCTTCAACCCACACTCACACACACATACACACCCACACACAAAGACTGGGAGACTTTTCCACTGCCAAGTCATGTTCTCCTAATGTCGCTGATCCAAGTTCCTGTTCAGTAGACCCCACAGTGCTGGAGTTGATACGAAAACGATTTGCCAGGAAGGCCACCCTGTCTCACACACACATGATGAACGCACACAGAAAGCACATGGAAGTTTGACTTCATACTGAGGGAAGACAAAGTTAAGTTTTTAGTTCATGGGAACATGAAGTCATGGGGATATTAATGGCTGTGGCATTTACTTCCTACTAAAGATATTAACCCTTTCGATCATCTCTTCCTTTCTCTTCCAGGCATTGTGTGGCTGCACAGTTAGCATACCCACACTGGAAAACCGCATCATATCACTCCCCTGTCATGATATCATCAAGCCAGGGACGGTGAAGCGACTCAGAGGGGAAGGCCTGCCTTTCCCCAAGAACCCGTCACAGCGCGGTGACCTCATCGTGGAGTTTTCTGTCCGTTTTCCCGACAGGATCCCCCCTCAGTCCAGAGAGATCATCAGACAACACCTCCCCCAGTCGTAGGAAGACTCATCGTCAACCTCTTCACCACCACACACTCCAGACTCAATGGCCCCAAACCCTGTAAAACCAACCCTTATTGGTCTTTTATCTTATATTTGGACCCTCATTGTAGTTCCCCTTCCCACTTCCAGTCCCCATCATGTCCTGTGTGACAGCACGCTGATCTGGGTAGGGGCTCTGCAGTGGGAGGATGAGCGAAGAATTCCGAGATGAATGGCAGTATCAGGATGTAATTATTTGTTCTGTCTTTTGGCCCAAGCACACACACACACACAAGCGTCCGAAGCAGTGGAGCGGCGCTGAGGACGGCCTCAGCACAATCGTGGCTTTTACAGGATCGTCTTTTCTTAACTCTGTTTTTTACGGATTTATCAGTGGTTTTATATGCTGTCCGACTCTCTGATCCTTTTTGTGATAGAATGAAGTGTGAGATATTTTTTAAAAGACACCTTTTTTTCCAGGATTTTCTTTTCCAAAGGAAGTTTCAAATAGAATTATTTATTTATACTTTGGGTGTACCAGCAGCTTCAGTGTGTTCAGTGCGAAACCCAGATTTAACACAACTCCCTCCCTGCCACCTGCTTTACTCCTGCTTTCAGTCTGATGAAGCATTGTGCTTGAAGTCTGTAGGCCTTTTACTGTTTAGTAAGATCTGTCTCCCCGTGATCAGTTGTAGTTTGATGCGCGTGCACTTAAAGGCTCGCATTACTTCAAATACTATCTTAGCTGCATTGGAAAATTTGGGAATGACAATCACATACTGTAACAGCAGTGTAAGCTTGGATAATACAGTCTGCACATAATATGGGTGCTTTCCCTTCTGAGCTGTGTGGCTCCCCTGAACTCAGTAGCCTGGCTCACTATCTGAGGGACATTTAGGTGCCTTAGCCCGGGGTCATACCACATATGTGAACACACACACACACATACAGGTCACACTGTAATATATATATACAACCAGGCATGTTAAGTGCACAACAGACAATGCCCTATGCTGTGTTAGACATTGCCATTCTCCCAGTGGTGGTGATCTTGGAAAACCGGTAAGCAATGTTAAGTCAATCACCATTTAGTACTGTATGAACACAAGGAGATTTTTAGGTAAAGATTTGATACAAGACTGATGAATTTTGCCAACGTTTCCCTGTAAAGTGCCGTACAAGGACAGGTTGGATTTCCCAGTTAATCTGACGTAGTAAAAAGTGGAGATATCTCTGGGAAACCCAGCTTTGTTGTTTATATTCTGCTTTCTCTCTCGCCATTTGAAGGCAACGTCTCGGTGCTACTGTGAGCAGTGCCAAATACAGACCCCCTCGGGATCTACTCTTTGGCTTCATGAAGTTTGTGATTTGACAACTGCTTCTGTCTTCTGTAACATCTGTACATTGAACTTAACATCTGTTTTTTTTTTCAGTAGAGAAACCCCTGTTTAGGAAACAGGTTTTGTAACATTGCAGCAGCTGTTCTCTGTCTCAGCTGCAGGGGGCTCTGAAAGCTCTCTTCGGCTCTTCCTACTTTAGTTTAAAGCAATGATAACATGTATGTGTGAGTATGGTTTATGCAGACAGCACTGGTAGGTCGTAGATATCATGTGAATATGTGAATGGGGAAATGATTGAATGCGAATGTTGATAAAATGCACTTTTATGTCATAAAAGGTTCTGACAAAACTTTAAGGTGATGGGGAGACTTGAATGACTGGTCTGAGCGTGTGAGCGTCCTGCCTCTCAGAGCCTCCGGGGGGCGCTGGACTGGACACTGCTGCTGAACGACTCTCACTGCTTCTGTGCATTTGACAATATTTATGATCTTTTCAAAGTGACAACAAATAAACCAAATGTGTGAAGTTCACAGTTTGTGTCCTCTGAGTTTCTCTTTCAAGCGTAATCATCTTCCTGAGTGCAGTGATGGAATGTAACTAAGTGCACGTACTGTTCTTATGGACAATTTCGCGGTACTTGTCTGCTACTTTATACCACCAATTCACCAAGTTTTGTGTCCTTTAAGGATAGCATGCTGCATCACAGCCAAAGTAGTACATTTTAAGTATGTTAAGTGGGACTTTGGGTACCATGACCACTGAGCAGAACAGGAGTTGGGAGTAATTTAGACTGATGGTTTGGAGAAACAGGCCGCTTTGATTGAATGCCTGCTACTGATAATGCATTAAACATCAACGCTCTAAAAGTAACTAATATTCTGAGTAGCGTTTGAAAAGAATACTCTGCACCCTCACTTCAGTATTATTTTAATACCAGTAGTTTTACTTGTTATTGAGTTATATTCCAGTGATGTAACTTTAGTCATACTTGAGTACAGATATTCAGTACTCTTTTCACCAGCAGTTAAAACTAGCTCCACCTCAACAGGTAAATGCTGCTTACACGTGGATGCATCAGTGTTAAATCTAATAATAATGTGATGTAGGACAATGTATCAGTCACTGGGGACATTTTTCTGCAGAATTAGTGATACTTAAAGTACATTTTTCAGATAATACATTCACAAGTACAATTTTAAATGCGTTGACATTAAGTTCTGGTGGAGTGCTTTTACATTGTTGTGTTGGCACTATTGACTTTGAGTACTTCTGCACCTCTGCTCAGTCCCTCTTGGTACAGAAATAAGTAGCTTAGATGTTGAAAAATGAGGATTCATGACATGACTTTTATGACAATGTATACGATGATATGAACCAGGTTTCTCATGTTCAGTGTTAAACATCAGATCCTGAGAAAGGCCAGTAAGACTCCAAACTGAGATACTAATGTGCATGTAAACAAAACTATCAGTTGTTAAAAAAAAGGAGGTAAGAAATATTTTTTGGGAATCCTGTGTGATCAAAGTTAATATATGTTTAACTGTGTGCTGCTTCAGTGAGTAGAGAGGAGTTTGGACACTTTCCATCAGTCTGAGTTACAGATAAACAAACGGAGGCAGACTTTGACCTCAGCCTGTCTGTTAAAATCCAGACTGACCATCAGCTGATCACATGTCCATCTAGCGGAGCGACCCGGGTAAGAAAAATAAAGAGACTAACGAATGAATAGACTTTAACTCACTTTATGTTTAATCTTCGTAACATCTGTAGGCTGTGTTAGAGCATTAGTCAATCACACCGTCTGTCATGCCGCTGGGCCGTCAGGGCAGGTGATTTGTGTGAGGAGATCATGTGAAATGTGTATCACACGGTAAGGATACTGCAGACAATTAGTGAACCATGGGGAGGCTCTGGGATGTTCTGCAGTAATGCCACACTGTGACTAATCCCATATACCTTAATCAGCTATTTCTGGTAATAAGGCTGGGTTCACAGAGGGTTTATAATTCCAAGGAAAAACTTTTAAGCTCAGAGGGTGAAAACACATAACAAAAAGCAGGTCACCGATATTTTTGTTGCTTTGTAGGCAGAAAATGTATCTAGATGTACGAGGATGACTGCTTTGTGAAAGGCCTTTGCACATGTAGAGTAAACGCACACACACAGCCCCTGCTGGAGTTAATGAATTCAGATGCGAGTGTGAATCAGTAACATGCTATTAGGACTTAGTCGTGATGACAGGGTCCATTTCCATGGGAGTCTACATGTGAACACCTCACACTGTTCTCTGTCTGTTCTCCGTCAGGTCCTCAGAGGTGAAACATGAGCACCTTCGTGACTCTCTCCACGGGGCAGAGGATGCCCTTGGTCGGGCTCGGCACATGGAAGAGCGCTCCAGGACAGGTGGAACCACAAACTGAGACACTACCAACCATATTTAAGGAAATTATAACATAAATAGTGTTTGGACCATCTGTGTCTATATGTTCTCAGGTGAAGCAGGCAGTGCTGGCAGCTTTAGACTGTGGGTACAGACACATTGACTGTGCTGCCGCATACAGCAATGAGCAGGAGGTGGGAGAGGCTCTGGCTGTCAGGCTCGGTCCAGGGAAGGTGAGAAACTCTGAATTAAGTTTGAATTAGACGTGACTTTGACGGTTTATTCTTGACCTTGAAAACAACAGTTGACCAGACAATCTCAGTTCAGGATCCACTTAACTTTTCATCAGTAGATGGAGTTTGCAGCGTTGTCACAGAACTGCAAACTCTCCTTTATTTTGAGCATTTTTAAGACTTCTTGTCAATGTTGGGTAAAAGTTCCAGTTCAGTACCTGATGCTGTAACATGTCCTGCTTTGAATGTGATATGTTGTTTTTTTTTTGTACCCTTTTTTGCACTTGGAAGCAAATGCAAATCCTCACATTTCTGCCCACAGAAGGTAGACAGTAAAGTCATTTCAATTCTATTGTTTTCCTTTCTAAAGTTGAGCTTGACAGCTCAATTTAAACATTGAAAACAGCAGTTTACAAAACAAGATCCACTTACAGCCGAGTAAACTTCCTTTTTGCTGATGAAAAATATGTTTGGTAATGCTTTTATACTATGGTCCATGTAATAATCATAATTACTAGGTAATAACATTAATATTAATAACACATTAATAACATGCTTATTAACATTAATAAGACCATTAACATCAATAATAGCATCATAAACACATTGTAAATACTAAATGCATTCATTAACACTTATTAAACGTCAAGTATGCAAGAAAAATGCCATAAGGCTAATAAATTCTTTATTTTGCACAGAATTCTATGAAGTGTTAAAAAAGAGTCTTATAGGAGGCTCATAAATGTCTTATGATATAACAAAAAACTGGTTAGTATGCTGTTAATACTTAGTAACATAGTAACATAGTAATGTTCATAAGAATCTTAGCTAGCAGGACATATAAGGGCCTTATTACTTATTAACTGAACCATATTGCAAGCACTTTGATATAAAGTGTTACCTTATGTTTTATGGCTAAAAGCACCAGAACAAGCAAATAAGTGGACCTTAAACAATAAAATTGTCACCTTTATTTACAGAGCTTAATGCTGCTCAAGTCCACTGACATGAGCTGTGACTCAGCACTCACAATAGAGTCAGACAGAGTAAGCAGAGAGCTCCTGTGGGTGTAGGGGTTAAACTGCTGCCCATGAACTGCAGCGTCTGCAGTTTAAGGTCATTTCCCGGTCAGTGGTCAGTTCTTGGTTTGGAAACTAGAGTAATATTAATGTTGGTTGAGCAAGAAAGGAATTGTGGTTAAGTATTCATTCTGGGTAAAGATGGCCACAGTCTAGTTGCTGAAACCCTTTCATGATACACCTGATTGCTCTGACTGATGGATCTTAACTGTCATGTGTTTCCCTGAAATTGAATAGCTAAAGGTTTGTATACCCTTCCAGGCTCTACGTCGTGAGGACGTGTTTATAACATCCAAACTGTGGAACACCAAACACGACCCAGAGGATGTTGAGGAGGCGTGCAGGACCACTCTGGCCCACCTGGGTCTCTCCTATTTGGACCTCTACCTTATGCATTGGCCCATGGCGTTCCAGTGAGCATCTGCAGCCAATAAACTGATTTGTCTCTCCGTGGTTGTCAATATGTGGATCAGTGTGAGATTATCATGACATTAGGTGACGCTGCCTGTGTGTGTGTGTGTGTGTGTGTGTGGATGTTTCAGGCGTGGGAAGGAGCTGATGCCTCGACGGGAGGATGGGAGTATTTGTTACTCTGACACGCACTACAGAGACACGTGGGTAGCCATGGAGAGCCTGGTGGACAAAGGTCTGGTCAAAGCTATAGGAGTGTCCAACTTCAACGCCAGGCAGACTGATGACATTATTAGCATGGCCAGACACCCACCGGTGGTGAACCAGGTACAATGTGGCCAATTAAATACATTTTATGAGGTTTTATTTTCAATTGTGATTCAGTGTGTGCGTCTCATTGTCCCACAGGTGGAATGCCATCCGTATTTGTCTCAAGCAGACCTCCTGTCTCATTGTCGGTCAGTGTAATTTTGGAGATCAATTTCTTTGTCGTCAGATCCATTGAATATTGTTCCCATTGTGTCAGTGACGGTACATATACCTCTCCCTCAGGTCAGTGGCAGTTTGTGTGACAGCTTACAGTCCTCTGGGTAGCGGGGACAGACCCTGGGCCTCTCCTGGTGAACCAAGTCTGCTGCAGGATCCTCGACTTGAAGCCATAGCCCAGAGGTACCAGAAAACACCCGCCCAGGTCATACTCAGGTAAGACACTTAGCATCCCTCAATAACAAAGTGACTTGTGAGCTCAGGTGTACAGATCAGTGCCAAACAGCTGCGTAAGTCTTTGGTGTCCTCCCGGCAGGTGGCATGTGCAGAGGGGCGTCGTGTGCATCCCTAAAAGTGTGACGCCCTCCAGGATCCAGCAGAACCTGCAGGTGTTTGACTTTTCCCTGTCAGAAGACGACATGAAGCTGATCGAATCCTTCAACTGCAACGAGCGCTTCATCGTTCCATCAGTCGAGGTGAGTCACTGATCTCATGACAGCTCAGAGGATGCCCCTCCAGAGCAGAGCCCATGTTATGCCAGTGAGTTATGTTTATATATGTACAGCAGCCACCTCAGTCCAAAATTAACTTTAAGCTGCTGAAAACTCACTGGTGACACCATATGGCTGAGACATCAGCCGGTTTTAGATCTCCATAAATCTCCAATGTGCAGGGAGTTCTCTTTCGTTCTTAGAGAGCTGGACTGTATGGATCTGAATCTTCCGGTCTTCTATGTAGACAAACCCTCATTCAGTTAAACTGTGAATATAAATAATTAATTGTCATTTCATTTTTCACAGAGGGGTGGCAAGAGAGTGTGGAGAGATGCAGAACATCCTCATTTTCCCTTCCATGATCCCTACTGAGGCCACACACGGGGGATATTGTGCCTTAAGGATGATTGTCACACACTGTATACTGCAGAAACCAAATTTCTACACTGAATTAAAATGCTATCAAAACAGATGTTCCTCTTTGGGATGGGTGGCATTAAATTGGTGAAAAATTGATTAGAACATGCTTTTCCAGGCACCTATTCACTAAGATTCCAGAAAGGGGAGAAAAATCATTTTCAAATGCTACCATCCACTGCCTCCGCTTTTCTTTCACTGCCAGAGTGACACTGTGTGGTCGGTAACAGAACTGCCTGTCTGCCAAATGTCACAAGCGTTGATCACATGGTGCCTGCATGTCTGGCAGAGTGAAGACATCATCATCACTGAATCACTGCAGCAACACTGCTCTCACAGCCTAAATTCAGCAAATCATTCTACCTGACGTTGTGAGGTCCTAAACGGGTCAATCCATTCATAAATAGTTAAAATTCCAGCCAAATTCTCAAGGTTTCTTGTTGGTCTCTACTTAAAAACATATACATACATTGCTTTATGTCTGCAGCATCATATTCTCATACTTGTCCCTATTAAATGTTTTCTTTAAATCTAAAATGCACCTACTGTTGCCAATAAATTCAATTCTGAATGTTTGAAAAGGTTTCAAAACTCATTTTTCACAGTATTGATGCACCTGTACTAGCTGCGTTTAGTAAATTAACATATGCCGTTTAATTTAATAGTGCACCGTTTTGTGATCCTTCAATAAAAATAAAAATTCCTACCATCAATATTGTGTCAATTTTTCCCTGAGACCCTGAATCAGACAAAACTGAAACAAGCAAAATTGTATTTATTTTTATTTTTCTAAAGTACAAAAGACACAGATAACACTTCCATTTCGTGAGATTTTATTTTCAACAACATAACCTTGACAAATTTGTAATACATTATATGCTACTGTTTATTTAAAAAAAAAAAAAGAGGAAGTCATTAGCAATATGTTGTTTTTCTTTTCTTTCTTATAGTCTAGCATAGAATCCCATCACTAAAGCCATTCATGTTGGTTGTGATATACTGAGAATGAGGCCACTCAATAACAATCCCCCCTCCCCTCCCTCCCCAATCAGCATCAGTCACTCATCTTCCAGTTCCAACATCCCCTTACCCCCACCCACATCAAAGCCAGGGCAAACCAAGCGGCTACATGCTTTCTCCGAGGGAAGTCATACAAAAAAAAGGAACACATGAAAGAAGCACAAAGTCCTAAAAATGTGGAATCTGGTGAGAATTTGTACAGGTGTGATCCCGGTACTGACCACTGTGGGGCAGTGTACATTTATCCGTAAAGGTCATCGTCGTTGTCTTCGTTGAACACTGGACCACTGCCAGTTCCTCCTGAGCCATGGCTTGGACCACTGCCGCCTGCAGCACTGGAGGGAAACCTGAAAGCAAAAAAAGAAATCATTGACCAATTTTATAGGGCACTATTCTGACGATAACATTTATGGGAGTTTATGTACTTTGAGGTGTGAAGTAATGACAGGATATTCAGTAGGAGCCGTAGGGATTCCAGGAAAATGCAACTACCATTACATTATAGCTTTTTACAGACATGTTTTAAAAAAAACATGCAGATTAGGTCTAATGTCCGTGTAATAAGTAGACTTAAATTTAACGCCGCTTCAGTCTGGCTGCCAATCAGAACAGAAGCTAATTAGCAGAAACCGATTTTGTGAAACAACTCTCCACTTACATGGCACGACTCCACAAAGCTCATGGAGTGACGCCATGTAAGTGGAGTGCCATACTTTCTACAGAGTATTCAACACTCATGCAAATACAACCCGTCAAACCGAAAAATGTACCTGAAGCTGCCAAAGCCACGGCTCTGCTGCAGTGTCTGAGCGAACATCTCATATTTGCGAATGTCGTTGTCACTGACGGAGCGGCGAGCGAATCGCATTGCCTCTTCAAAGTGGTCCTTCCTGATCTCTGGCACAGGATCATCCTCTTCCACCTCCTATGAAAAAAAAAAAAGATATGAGAGTTACCATCATGTAAAGCATCTAAAGCAGCAGCAGAGCAGAAGTGTGCAAATGTGGAAAGGTGAATAAAAAGGTACAGAAGAAGCACTGACCATAGCTGATGGGTTGGTCTGCCTCTCCCTCTCCCTGCGGATCTCATTCTCAATGCTCTCCCTGATGGCCAGCTTACATGCCCGCTGGCAGATCTCTGTAAGATCTGCTCCAGAGAAGCCATTGGTCATCTTTGCCAGGAAGTCCAAGTCCACATCCTATCAAAAAATTAGAAAATTAGAAATGTATACATATTTTGATTCTCTTAATTCTAATGAAGTTAATTTATTGTAACAGCATTTCTTCTTGGTGTCATGCTCCAACAGCTCCAACATTTTTTTGTATAAAACTAAGTGTATTAAAAGAACACAACAGTTGATCAGTCTGTTAGTGCATTTATGAATAGCGGCATGGTCACCTTGCTGATGGGGCTCTTGCGGAGGTTGGCCTTCAGGATGCTCATCCTGCTCTTCTCGTCAGGCAGGGGGATGTAGATGAGCTGGTCCAGACGTCCAGGTCTCAGGATGGCGGGGTCAATGATGTCTGGTCTGTTTGTGGCGCCGATGATGAAGACGTTCTTCTTGCTGGACATACCATCCATCTCGGTCAGGATCTGGTTGATGACACGGTCGGCTGCTCCACCACCATCTCCCACGTTGCCGCCACGAGCCTTGGCTATGGAGTCCAGCTCATCAAAGAAGAGAACGCATGGGGCTGCTTGACGAGCCTGGAAACATCACATAGACACACAGATGGTCTTAAATACAGTGCAGATGTTAATTATTTAGAGTGGAATTGGTTGCAATTATTGAAACGTGTAGTGTCGACACTCTTTACAACATTCTTACCTTGTCGAAGATCTCTCTGACATTGGCCTCAGACTCTCCAAACCACATGGTGAGCAGCTCAGGTCCTTTGATGGAGATGAAATTTGCCTGGCACTCATTGGCGATGGCTTTGGCCAGCAGAGTCTTACCACAACCAGGGGGACCGTAGAACAGCACACCCTTGGAGGGGGTCATGCCAAACTTGAGGAACTTGTCTGGGTGCTCCACTGGGTACTGAATTTTAAAAAGGGGAGGAAAAGCACAGTTAGAAAAAAACATTCACATTTTATGGCTTGTACAATTCCCTTGCAATACTAATACTTTATTTTTTAGATATGATCTTATTTCTGGAAGAGGTCCATACCTGCACCAACTCCTGCAGCTCCCTCTTGACATCATCCAGACCTCCAATGTCCTCCCAGGTGATGTTGGGAACCTCAACAACTGTCTCCCTCAGTGCAGATGGGTTGCTCTGGCTCAAAGCCCACTGAAGGACAGCAGACAATTATTTTAGTAAGGGCTCAGTGGGCTGTAACGAGCAAACATAGCAAAAAAGATTACAGGCCTTACCTTGAAGTCATCCATGGTGACAGCAAGTGAGTTCATGACTTCAGCATCAATGGTCTCATCCTCAAGGTCGATCAGGTCCATCTTCTTTCTGATGGCCTGCAGGGCAGCCTCAGAGCAGAGAGCAGCCAGATCTGCACCCACGTGTCCATGAGTCTCATTGGCTACCTACATACAAAGACAGAGATCACAATGATGTTGATATCCTGACTAGTATCATACAAACACCATATACGTTCAAGTCCAACAATGAACACCGCAATGCAGTAACCGCAATTATGTGAATGCATTATAATTGTGTATTAATTTACTGTTTGTTAACCAGTGCATGTCTGGATCGTGTATAATGCCAGTTATCAAATAAAAAATAAATAAAAAAAACATTCCTCCATATAATAAATGAAGGCATGTAAACTTACAGCACCTGATCCAAGGAAACAATTCAAGAAAAATAAATGCAATTTCCTGTGCAGTTTTACTTAATGATAACCACATGATTCTCCCTCTCATCAAATAGCAGTTTGTGGTTTGGTGTCACCTGACTGCTGGAGAAATATATGTGTACGGACCTGTTCCAAGTCGACATCGTCAGCCAGTTTCATGTTCTTGGTGTGAATCTGGAGAATCTCCAGTCTGCCAGTGGCATCAGGGATGCCGATGTCCACTTCCCTGTCGAAACGCCCTGGAGATGGTAGAGGATTTAAACACACCGTTTAGTTCCAATGAAACATAAATTCCAGACACACCTCAATACAATTTAAGAGCACAGCCTGAGGGAGGTATTGCCTGTGCTGTAACAGTGTGGCAGCAGAAGAAACTTTTCAAACTGTAGATAAGAGTTACATAAAGTAACCTCTACATTTTACAAAGCATCTGAAATTGATTGACAGGCAAGAACAAATTCCAATCCTTCAGAATGCCTTTAAAACTGTGGAAACTGCACAGTGTTGTGAGAAACTGACCCACTAGTGACCTGCAGAGTCCACAAAATAAACAGCAGCCAGCAGTTTTAATCAGTGATGTGACAACATGCCAGAAACACAGCAGTTTGAAGCTAAGTAAAATGAGACACAGTAATTCGGCTCTATTGTAGTGACATTTCTTTGGAAAGCCCAACCCAATTTATGTGATGCTGCTGGTTGAAAATGACATTTTAATTTGCTGGAGTTTAATACAGGCAAAATATAGGAAACCAGGCTACATTTGAATAGAAATCTGTTCAGCAGTTTAACCCATCGACATTGCTTCCCTGAATTTGAATGAAGGCCTGTGGTGGGCCATGTGAGCTTTGTGAAAGGATGCCAAAAAATAAAAACATAACTAATGAAATACATGCAATACCTATTCAAAATATTCCATCCAATATTTAAAAGGTAAATATATCATAAGAAAATTGCCAAGTTTGAAATAAAACTCAATTAGAGCTGGGTTAAACATTTTTCTTTAATTGTGTCTGTATTGCTGGCTTTATATTTTGTTACTTGTACATGTATTAGTAGCCTCCTCTAGTTACTGTCACAGTAACATGTGAACATCTTAAAAAACAGAAAACTTACCAAATCTCCTGAGTGCCGGGTCAATGCTGTTGGGTCTGTTGGTGGCCGCCATGACAATGACATGAGCTCTCTGTTTCAGGCCGTCCATAAGAGTCAGCAGCTGAGAAACAATGCGCCTCTCCACCTCTCCATGAGTCTACAAAAAACAAAAACATTATTGCTATACAATTCAGATTTCAATTTTATGTTTACATTAGTGTCTTGACTACATTTTAACCCTTTGGCCAATGATCAGGATGCGACAGATAACACTTAGTCCCTATCAGCTATATTTTGCTTCTCAGCATATCAGTGTGTGAAGGATTACTGTTCAAAATGAAATACCAAAAGAGGCCAAAAAATATATGCATGTTTTCCTAGGTCTGGAGACAGAGCCATTTCTATTAATTTCAAAACATTAAAGTTAAAACCAGACACTGTAATGTTATTCAGTTGTCCTCTCCTCCCACTCACCTTCTCCCTCTTAGGAGCGATTGCATCAAGCTCATCGATAAAGATGATGGCAGGAGCATTCTTCTCTGCTTCCTCGAAGGCCTTTCTCAGGTTACTCTCGCTCTCTCCTGCCAGCTTACTCATGATCTCAGGACCTAAAATGGAGACCAACATTTTGTTTTCAGAGGAAAGCACAGCATATACACCAAATACATTTCATATGTATTCACAGAATAAGTCCCTGTCCCATCTAAACACCGTCAAAGACAACACTATGTGGACTCTGAGATGTCAGTGCATACAGTACATGCATGGCATTTTCCTAACTGTGAAACTTCTTTATAGGAGATGAGACACCTCTACTACTTTATAACAGGATTTAATAACAGGTGATATTGTTTCCTGCAGCTAGCCAATAAGATTTTTTTTAATATCATTCTGAAAAAAAAAAAAAAAAAAAGACCAGACTATGAATAAGTAAGAAAAATGTGGATGGTTGTTCATACCATTAATCAGGAAGAAGAAGGCTCCAGTTTCATTGGCTACAGCTCTAGCAATCAAGGTCTTTCCAGTTCCAGGGGGTCCATAAAGCAGGATACCACGTGGGGGCTGAAAAGGGGTTAAAAAAAAAAACATCTTTATACATACTGAAAAATCAAACAAATCCAAGACCAGTATATATACACACACTATGAGGTAATGTGTTCACTTCTTGCTTTACTCCTGTAATTTAACACTTGAAATATGCAGTTGTTAGACACACTAAACCAGGTCTAACAGCATCATAAGTGTAGAAGACTCCTAAAATGACACAAAGTCAAGTTACACATCAAGATAAAGCTAAAGTTAGTTAATATTTGTCACTGTAAAGTACAAGTATGACTGGAGCAAAACCCTAGCGTTTTGAAATTGGGAATGGGTGCCAATTAAATTCAACTTTACCTCTGAATAAAAAGTAAAGTCATTTTTAAGCAAAATACGGTCCCTTGTAATTCTACATTTAAGGCCAAGCAAGTTTGGTTGTTCATCCATACAGATTAAAAATGTGTCTTACCTTGACTCCGATGGCCTTGAACAGTGCAGGGTGTCTGAGAGGCAGCTCCACCATCTCTTTGATCTGAGCTAACTGCTTCCTCACTCCTCCAATGTCATCATAGCCCACCTCGTTCAGGGACTCCTCCTCATCCTGCATGTTCAAACACAAGATGCTCAATTTTTAATGCGATTCTTTTTTTAGAGAACGTTAATCCACGCACTACCACTGCACTGTACCAGCTACCCACCTCTCTCCTGATTGGCTCTCCCTCACAGTGGATGACTGTATCAGGAGCAACAATGCAGTAGGGAGAGGGATCGGTCTCTACCACCTTGAACTCCACAGCACGCATACCGCCTCTGACCAGGAAAATGTCACCTTTGCATGGTAGAAGGAAAGAATGTTAATTTTCCTCTGACAAGGGTCGCATATCATACATTGAAATAGATTTCAATCAACCCGGCCAAATGAAATCTGAATTTGGATTGCAAGATTTTACTCACCTTTGCGGATTGGCCTGTAAGCCTCCAGAAAGTATGGCTTCAAGTAGACTTCAAACAGGTTGCCAGTAATTCCCTCTACTGTGTCATCTATTGGGAGCACGTGGATCCTCTTTCCATACTTCACATCGGGACATGGCTGAATGCTGGAGGAGACATTTTACTTTATATCATTTATTTTTTAATGGCTGTGGAAACAATTTAGATGATTAAGCGTGTGCTTTTCCTCACCTGATGACATCACCCAGTCGGACCCGCAGATTGTTGCGGACCACCCTGTTCATGCGAACCTTTTCATCGGAGCAGGTGTCATCAGACAGCACGATGCATACGGTCTCCCGCCTCTTCTTTCCCTTCATCAGAACTGTGTCTCCACGGAAGAGCTGCAGCTCGTCCATCTTGGTCTTAAGAGACATTAAACAAAGTTATTTTGCGACTCTATATTATTACTTTTAAAATAAGGCTGATAAAACATATCCAAACATCTGATCCATGACAGATTACATGTTTTAGAATCATAGAAACAACAATGTAAAGAAATCTACCTGAGAGAGAGAGACCACACTGTTGTCTTCATTGATGGATTCATCCACAATCAGTCTGTTAGGTCTGTTCTTCTGTTTCAGAATTGCAGTGGCTAGATCATCATTTTTGGATCTATGATGACAAACAGAATAAACAAGTTGTGGGTCAGAAAAATACACTTATTGAGCATCATCAAGGTATTACGCAGGTCCTACAGTACCTAAGCTCCTTAAATTATTAAGGAATTAACAACATTAATGGATATGACTTAGGTTTGGTAACTTCATTAAATCATCCAAGCATGCTCTGTGACACTGTGAAACTTCTCAGTTTCTGGTTTAGTTTCTCTAGTACAGCTATGGAAATTTTGAATTGAATTTGAATACCATTTTGTTGAAGTCCAGCATTCTGTTATCAGGGGGGAACTATGGTGAACTTCTTAAACCCATTAAGCTACTGGGATCGTTTTGAACCCAAGACCAAACAGTGTCTGAAGAAAGATCAGACATGAGTGCTTTTACTAACGTTATTGATTGGCTTGGGCTTTGTAAAGTGAATTGTAAATGTATTTTACTGCATTGTATCTGTAATTTTCTATAATTACACATCTATTAAAAGCTGCAAATTAACTTGTGTTTTAAATGATAGGAGGAATCAGTCAGTTCTGATAACCTTAAGCCAATTAAATTGTGTGCATGTTCCTATATTATTACTGATAACAACTCTGATAAAGTATTTTCGCAGTCGCAACCGTAAGGGCAAACAGGTCTTGTATACAAATCGCCAATCATAATGGCTAAACGTCACCTAAGGATAATACGCACAATAATGTGTACAATCAAACTACTACAAACAACGAACCAGTGGTTAACGTTAAGGTTCAAATTGCAACATGTTTCCAGAAAAGTCTTGAACCCGTTTTGTGGTTTCTCTTTCATGTTGTTAGCATGCTAATGTTAGCCTTACAGCTAACTGACTGGCGAGTGAGCCCAGATGACACAGCAAAAGAATTAGAAAAAAAACTTTGTGAGCTAGCTAGGCTCCTTCACGATTAGAGCATGTACCAACTCGGTTGTGATTTTAAATATATTAGCTATCGATGTCAGGATGACCCACATGATAGTCAGATGAGGAAATGTGTTATTTCACAACTGTTTTGCTAACAGCGAATTAGAGCCTAAGTAAATTGTCGATCATTCAGAATGAATAGCCGGACCTTGTTAGCATGCTAGCTTAGGTGCACTGTGCAGAGTGGCTATGGACAGCTCGCCATGTAGCTAGCTGTTGGATGACTAACGTTAGCTAGCGTTTTCTTTCGTGTAGCCGTTAGCCTGCAATCTTACTCTCGGCCAACTGCCGGTTAGGTTTATAATGATCAATTGACAATATGAAGCCAACTGTAAAGACAGGATATTAACCGGTGGATAGGCCAACTTGTCGATGTGATGGTGGATGGCTTTGGCCTTGACACTGTTGCTAAGCTAGCATTAGCATGCAAACACGACAGAGATGACTGCGCTTTGTCAAGTAGCTGTCACACAGCAGGCTAACTCAGTATCGGTAACTAGCCAAAGACAACCGTGAGGACGACAACAGTTTAACAACTGCCGATATAACACTTAGCTGTCAGTGGATTTTTAATGTTAGGTTATCCAGCCAATGGACAAAAGTGCGGAGGCTGAAGTAACTGACCCCATTAGCTCGCCTGCTAGCAAACTCGGTCATGTATTAGCAATTGAGCTAACTTTAATAAACGACCGTATTCTGAGCTGACGTTAGCCATTTAAAAGGCAACTGCTGACAGCCATTGTTCAGAAAAACGCATTTTAGAAAGACTGCAAGATATTTCTACTTACTCCCCTCCCGAGGCCATGGTCGTCCACCTGGATTACTATCAATAAATAAAGAAATTCTAGCTAAATGTGTAAGAGGCTTGACCGGTTCTCGTTACTCAACGTTCTCTGTGATTTCACACGAAAGAGCAGCCGTTTCCGTGCTCCTCTTTACAGTTATACCATGAGCAGGATGCGTCCGTCATTCTGATTGGCTCGAGGCTGGCCGTCAACTCGGTAACCAATGAGAGAGTCCGGAGTCAGACGTCAACACGAATATTGTGGAAATCTGGCCAGTGACAAATAAGTGGGACGTTCCTATTTTCATCAGCTCGTCTCTTATTGGTCACTTAAGCTTCTCAGCAAACTTCTGTCATCCAATTAATGCGTACCGCGTTGATACTGAAGAAGCGTAAAAACATGAAACTGATAATATTTGTGTATTGATAATAGCTAACCGGTGTGTGAAAAGAACAGGGCAAAATATTTTGTTTAAATTATGTGTTATTTATGGGAAAAATACATTTTTAAAAAATCGCCTTAAATAGGCTTTTGAGAGCAGCAGCATAGTTTGTGTTGTCTACTCAGGGGGTATGTATAGCGCTTTATTTTAATAAGCATAATCAATTAATAAAGTCACATTTGTGATTACCCTTGCATTCCCAAAATACATTTTTTATTTCCTGTGGCCCAGCATCTCTACAGTATATCTTGTGTACACTGTGTTCATTCTCAGTCTCAAACACTGTAAGCCCTTTCAACATGCTTTATTTTACTGTTGAAGTAGATACATGTTTGTTGTGAGTATGGGTTTCAGTTCAGAGGCAGGTGAAAGTTGATCCGGTTGAGTAAGTGATAGGGTAGTCTTCTTTTGTCCCTCTCTAGGCTGACAAGGTAGGACCAAGTTCCTGTATTCTGTGCTGCAGCTCCGTGGAGTCCAACAAAGGGCCAGACTGGGGTTCCTGTAGGTACAGACTCATCCTGCAACACAGAAGAAATATACCAGTTAGATGAAGACTAACATGACAGTATGGTAAATTTTCTCTGGCTTAAGCAACATGAGACGGTTTTAACTACTTGGGGCTTATATTTTATATTCTTGGTAAAAAAAAAATTTAAAAATCCTGTTTGGACCTAATTAATTAATTCAGCACATATTCAGATTGTGTCTGAATCCGACTAAGATGGACTGAAGTTCATGTGATGAAAGAGGAACAGCACACATTTGCACATGGCCATCTTGACCAAAACAGCTTGAAAAAATGCAAGTTATCCATCAAATGCATTGACCAAGGTGCAAGCTTATCGTTGAAATCGCAAATTTTTTCTTCATAATATACAAAATATTATCAATCTGTGCCGTGGAAAATGATGAAACACTTAAAATAATGCACTTCTTATGGCTGGCCCACACCCAAGCGGTTAGCGATGTTAAAACTGTCTAAAAATATATTTTATTTCCTACAAAAAAAGGGTGAAACAACATTTTGCAATACTAATGCTCCATTTTATTTGCTGTATTTTAAAATGGCAAAACATTGTTGACAGCAGCATTACATGCTCTGTTTGAGATCTTGAGAGGATTTAGAAATCAACTGTCTTGCTGTGTGCACTTATGGTTGAGTAAAAAATGCTTTAGTGTCTGTATCTGCATGGTCGCAAGGGTTCCTGGCCACCTCTGAGTGTGGCTAGTATAATCAAATGCCTCTTCCCCACACTATTTTTTTTTGTGGCACTTTCACACGTGTGTCTAAGCTGGACACATGTAACCTTGTCACCCGAGATGCATTTTTGTGCTGGGTGTTAAAAGGGGTTAAGTGTGCACATACTGCACAGACAAACCACAAACTAAGCAGAGGCAGTGAATTTAAGCGTGACAGTGTCTTACTCTACTGAGGACTGTGTAGTGAAGCTCCATGTCTTTTTCCAACAAGCTGCTGCCTCCTGTCTCCTGCCAAGCCTCCACAGCACTTCACCGCACCACAGCCCTGCACCCACACCGTCTGAGACAGTACAGTACATACAGCATGATCACATGTTCTAACAAATGACCAGACAAAGCACAGATTTAATATTGTTCAAATCATAGCTCATAATACCCAAGCATGAGCCTAAAGTGCATATGACTGAGCTGAAATAATCTCTGCTGTATATATCAATAAGTTAAAGCTGTGGTGGTTATACCTGGAACTGTCTGCAGGCTGAGATGGAGGTCTCTCAGTGCCTCTCTTAGCTGGTCTGTCTGGGAGAAGCTGATGCCTCTACCAGCTAGTGAAAGCCCCTTCAGCCTCTGGAGGACAAACAGATCTGTTCCCTGCTTGCCAACCATGTCTGCACTGGGGATCTGTGGTCGGAAACCTGCAATTGAACAATCAACAGGAAAGATGCATAAAGTAACAGTAGCTGTAGGGTTGGTAAAAATGGAAATGTCTCTCCAAAGCATCAAAGAGGAAAAGTACTCACCTCTCTTTTTAAAGTGCACCTTTACCAGCAGGTTGATACACCTGTAAGGCAGAGTATCAGCTTATGTGTTGGTTTATAATGATATTATCATCATTACAGAAAAAAGAGCCTTTTTCATCTTAAAGACCTTGTGTAGTGAGTCACAGCTTGTTTCCAGTCCCTCAGGTGAGTGTGGCAGTGACCCTGGAGGAGGTAGGCAGCCCCAGTCCAGAGCAGCATCCTCATCCTATCTTCACCCTCTGCACCCACAGCCCTGGTCTCAACTTCGAATTTCTCCTCTGGCTCCTCCAACACCAACTTCTCTGGCAGCAGCTCCAGTGTTGTGCCAATGACTTCATCGCACAGCGCTATGCAATCAGCGGGCCGTCGGGCCATCAGCAAGGCAGCGCCGGCCTCCAGGTAAAGCTCAGGCAACCTAGGGAGGGGAGGGTCCTCAGCATGTACCTGAGATGGAGACTTAAAGCATACAGACATCAATTAAAATATATCCAAAGTTCATTGTTTAATTGTCTTATCTGTCAGAGTTTTCAGTCTTACTCCATGTTGATCATCTGAGTGAAGAGCAGCCAGCAGGTCTAAATAACATTCCACACCCTCTGACACTCTGAAAAAATAACAGTGACACCCATATTACAACTACAGTTTGCCCCATGTGTGTACTATTCTCATCTCCATCTGTTTTCTAGTTTTTAGTCATGATCAGGTGCCATAAAGAAACAGAAACTCTGAGCTCCACGATGTGCTTCTCACCTCCCGTGGAGCACACACTTCTGGGCCAGACTGTGAAGGACAGAGAGGGCAGAGGGAACTGAGAGCAAGCGGTTCAGTGATTGGCTGCAAAGCAATACGGAAGGGGAGAGGAGAGGAGTACCAGCCAGAGGAGGCTCTGTGGCAGAGGGCAACAGCAAAGTCTGTGGGACAAGAGAGGTTTCATGTGTCAGTGCACAGGCCTACACTTACATGAATATGTGTCAGTGGCCCAAATAAACCTTTTGGCTCATCTGCTGAGGTCTACTCCACATCAACAATGGCACAGGATATTTTTTAACAACAAATTATCTACAAGACTAACATTTAGACACATTTCTTTCACCTTTTTTCCTTTTCCTCGTACATACTGGATGCTTGTATTACTCACTGAGTGCAGCAAACGAAGAGCTTGTATCTCAGCCTGTGTGTTGCCCAGCTGTCTGTATATGAGTATGCTCTGGTACAGAGCACACACACACCGGGAGTCTGTCTCCAGTGCCTTCATGTAACACTGCAATGCCATCTGAGGGCAGCTCTGAAGACAAATGCACATATAAACACACTCTCACTGCATACAAATCCTAAAACCTGTCATACCCATGCATGATGAATGCAAATTCTCTGTGCGTATGTGTAGACTTGTGTTAGTGTGTTTACCATATAGGTGAGGCAGGAGCCCGAGAGGAGGTGTGTGTATGCTAATAGTGTTCTGGGAGCGGGCAGGGAGGAAGCTTTCTGCAGGGCAGACAGCGCTTCTGAACTTTGACCCTCACTCAATTGTTCTGCACCTTAATAAAACATACAGAAAACAGCAAAATACTTTTACTTAATATTATCAACACAAGGGTCTTTTTATACATCACTGGCATGTAGATTAGTTTAGCAAACGTTATTGTCTTCAGTGAGCAACCTACATAGAACAAGCATAAAACAACCACAACACACTACATCAGCCGACCTAGGCTCTTTGGCCAAGGAAATTCAAATCATGAATAAAAACAAAAACGTAGGTCACACCTCATTTTAACCAAATGTTAAAATTGTAAGCAATATCTAATAACACAACCCATAAAGTAAAATTATCAATATATAAGAAATATTTATAAATTCACTTTTCAGGAACATGAGAACTACACAACAGTATTTGCTTTGGGAGCATGCACCCGCAATTTACTCACTTGTATTTTAAAAAGTTGACTCAGACCATTCAAATACAAACCCCAACACATCAGTTTGGATTCAACTAACACTTTTTTCTGTATAATGATAGAGTTTGTCTGCCCCTGAACGAAAACATGTTTTTAGAGAACAGAAATCAAGACATTTACTATGTGCTTAAGCTTCATACAATATTGTGTACATATGAAGAAGATGTATGAGTCACATAATGAGACTATTTTAATCTTAACTAGGGATTAAAACTGTATAACTGTATAATACACTATAACTGCATCAAGACTTTCCGCATCTGTGCCCTACTACACACAGCTTGTGCTTGTATCTCAGAAAGCCTGAGTCCACCACTGGGTTTCAACAATGTGTATCTGTTTGTTCAACATGCATTAACAAAAAACATGTATGTAGCTGACCTTGGGCTATAAAAGTGCAGATCTGTAATAACTCAATCAGCCGTCTTGGGTCCATCACCAGTAGTGGAATGTCTGAGAACTTTCCCCTTTCATTGCTCCTCTTGTCATCCCCAAGCTCAGTTGATAGTGTCTCACACAGGGATAACAGCTCATCCTGCATCACAGGAAAAAATATTGTATAATTTATTTTATTATACTGTCAGCAACAAATACAGATAAATCCAACACTTGATAGCAGTCATTATATCTTTGCCTCATATACAACATATGAGGGCTATGAAGTTGAAGAGGACAGAGACAGCATGTCTTGAACATCTAAAGATTTAGAGTATATGGCACATATTCATAACACACAACAATCTGGTTTTTAACATCATAAACAAACCTTTGGTTTAGTCTAGTTCATACCAGATGTTAAATGAAACCTATCTCTTTAGCTTCACCAAAATCGACTGGATGAACACCGAACAAGTGAGATGGGAACACAATCTATAAACAGGATCGTACCTGAAACTCTTGAATGGTTTTCAGCTGGCATTTGGCCAGCCATATTGCCCACTGCAGACAAAGAAGGTGCTGTATAGAGGAATTAAAAGTTTTGTTTCCCACTGATTTGAGAAGTGTTTTCCAAAATGCAGGAGGGTCTGAAGAAATAGGGTCATCACCTGTCATCTGTATAACTGAGGGAACAAGAGTAGACAGTGAAAATCACAGTTTAGAGATCCTTCTTACATGAAACTGGATGTATAGCATTATTTCCTGTGTCATCTAAATCTATGGTTCTGTCATCATCTCGTAGCTTTGGCCTACCTCTCTCTGTGGCTTGTGAGAGGAGCAGCTCAGCTTCTGAGAACTGAGACAGAGCAGCAGAGCACAAACAGGCATTGTACACTACTGTCAGCTCCAACTGTGCATGATCTACAAGAGGAGGGATACCTGCAGGAAAGGGACATGGGGATTGGAAAAGAAGGAGATAGAAGATCCACAAAGGTTAGAGCTGAGCTCCCCACCTTAACAAATTAGGCTTTTGAACAGTATTATGAGGGAAATGGAGCACCTTGGATTTTCCTTGAAAGTTTGTGAAACTCAGACAAACACCATCTCAGATGGGTCTGGTTCTGATTGTGGCTTACAGCTTCTGCTCCTCTTTCTTGCTGCTGAAACAAGAAAGTGAAAGCAAACTGGACAGTAAGAACACTACATAAAGGAAAGTTTCACCAATTCTGCCACATTAAAGTGTGTTTACAAGTCTTGAAGAGTACTACTGCATATATGAAACAAGTAGTATGAAGCCTTTTGTGGCTGAATGTAATATGTAAATTGCCTCTAATGACGTTACTCAGTGACTAAGTTGTTTTATGGGTAATTTAGGAGCCACGTTTTGGTTTATCGCTTTTGATCATTTGTTTTTAAACTTTCCATGATGAGTCCAATATTGTACAGTGCAATACAGACCAGTGGACTGCTTTTCAAAACCTGGCGCCTACACCACTTCTGAGTGACATCACTGGAGACACTATCAGATTACATGTAGCTTCCTACACTTCTTTCACCCATACTCTAGTATTCCCCAAGACCTGTAAACTCCCTTTACACATTGACTTTTACCCTTAAAGTACAGTATTTGAGTATTTACATTTTGTGCCACTTCACATTGCTACTACAGTATAATTGAGGGGAAAACATATTTTTGCAATACATTTAAAAGATATAGCTTGAAGTTCCCCCCTCAAAAAAGCATGTATTTAGATTACACCAGCAGCAGTATATGAATGAGATTAATCAACCAGCTACATCATAATGTTACTGTCATGATAATGCATCTGTAATAATAGTATTGAAGTGAAGGAACATTTTCAATTCTTTGTAATAGTGTGTTATTGCCATTTAAACAGATGTAAAGGCTGTGTCCAGTTCTGGTAGGACTTACAAGCAGAATTTATTGGCCAGCTTAGAAAGGCCTACACATCAACCTGAACAGTGGAAGACAGTGTGTTCATGAAAGGCTCTCTTCACCTGTTCTCGAGCATGAACAGATTTGCATGAAAACACGAGATATTTAACGCTAACTTCTTACCTTACATTTGTTAACCAACTCGTTGTTTTCCTGGACCCATCTATCACATAAAGAAAGTGGTTGGTACATTTTAATAGACATTTTATCCCTGTTTTGTGAAAAAGTTCGCTGTATGTTGTTCGAACTTTCCCTCGGTTGTCTAATGGGAGCTAACACCGGAAGTAAACAGTGGTGGGTTTGTCGCAGCGGGGCTCTGCTGCCCCCTGTGGACAGACTACGACACTACAGCCGCAGTCTCCTTACTGTGCAGCAGATGGCGCTGTGACGAAGCCTCAGTGTTCTGGAAACTTCAATCTGGTGACTGATTTTTTCACAGCCACAAACTGTGAAGTGGCACAGCTGTTTGTTTTCTTTGTTCATTAGCTTCATCACCATCACAGTAAATAACATTAATGTGCTCTGTGTGACTGTGAAGGATGGCTCTTTTCTCCTTTAACAACTCACAGTGGGATGCTACCACAATCACATGCACACACATGCACGCACACACGACTACATGTATAAAGCAACTGGTGAACACAATCCAGGGCCTTAATTGTATTGCAGCTGAGTCATCCCCGAGACTGCCAGGACAGCCATTTTTCTAGTTGTCCCTCCCAAGGTGACTCCCTCTTTTCTCACACAACTCCACTCCCCCCATCCTTTCCTCTCATCCCTCTTTATGTGTGTCTGTCATCCCTCCTTCTGTGCATTATCTTGTTCCCTGTCGTCTAAACCTCCATGTCCACCTTGATCACAACCCCCAGATCCTCTTTTCTCTCATTGTCTCAAATCACAGAAAGCTCTAAATATAACACTGTAGAAAAAAGCGAGGGAAGCTCCTGACATCCACTGCTCCACACTACACAATCACACACTTGCATGCACACAGGAAACATACACAAAATATATATTTCATTCTGATTCCATACATCTTATTTCTCGAAGGATGGTTTTCACTTTTCTGTGACATTTTCTCTCTGCGTCGATTCTGATGTTCTCCATCTCTCCCTGCCATCCCTCTCTCCATCCATCCCTTCAAGGACAAGGTCATTACATGGGAAGAGCCTACTCCCATCTCTTTTTCTGCTGTTCTCTCTCAATGTCATTCACATGGCAAGACTTCAAACTTCCACTGAAAGGTCACTGCGACAAATCCACCCATGGCAGCATTAAAGTGCAGCTTATGATCCTTTTGAGAAACCAACAACACTCAGCCTTCATTCACCTGCTCTGTCGCTTCACAGTTTGTCTCCTCTCTGGCTTTCTTCTGTTTCAAATTTAGCTCACAACATAGTAATAGTTGCGGGTGAATTGGTTTTGAAAGCTCCCCAACTCTAATCTGATTACAAATACAGCAACCATTTGGATGAACTACAAATATGGCCATGTTTTATTATGTTTTTCCGGCTGGAATTTTCTAACACAGTATGGAAAATTGTGCAACCATTTGTTTCTGTAGACTTCAGCTGCTTGCAGTTGGTTCAAATAACAAGGTATTGATGAACATGAGCTACACTGAATATGAGATCCTTGTAACATCACAACTGAATTCTGCCCACTCTGCTCCATTATCCTCATTTATAAACCATGAAGCTGGTGGAGGGGGGGTGAGACATGTTATTTTTGTCCTGAATGACCCTCAGCTCCCTGAATATATGAGCTGTGGTGCAAGACACACTGTGACTGTTGCGTACCAGCACCAACACAGATTCAAAGAAGCATTTTTACTGATTGTGAAAACAATTGATAAAATTTGAATGGATTTCACCAAAAGGAGACATATCATGCTGATTCTCGGGCTCATGATTTTATTTTAGGTTACTACTTGAATAGGTTTACATGCTTTAATGCTGTAAAAACACATCGGTTTTCTCATACTGTCCAGTGCTGCAGCTCTGGATTGCCCCTCTGTCTAAAACGTTCGGTTCTACCTGCTGTCTCTTTAATACCCAGTCTGCTCTGATTGGTTAGCTCACACACGCCTGAGCCAGCACTGCTCATCTGGTCTCTGGTCAGCTCTGTTGTGTTTTTAGCTTTCTGTGAGCTTCACTTTTACTGTGAATGTGGCATAAATTATGCAAATGTGTGTATTTGAAGGTAGGATTTGAGGACACATATGACACCATCGCTGGAGGACAGGCTAAGGACCTGGGTGTCAGACAGTCCCCAGGGTGTCATTGGGCTGACAACACACATGTTCACAGGGTTGAAGAATGGCTGATACAGAGAAATGACTGTGTGCTGACCCATCTATTCTTCAACACACATCTCAAGAGAAAGACAAATTCCCCCTGCACCTTTAAGGTATGCAGAGTAAACTCACTCACCCTGAGTTTGAGTAATCAATAGGTGCTGTACGTGCTCTTCAGATCTGGTCCTCCCCTCAGATCAGCAGACAGCTCGGTTTTGGATTTTTGTGAATGCTGTATCATCGCAGCTCAGCCCGTATCTTGCACTATAAAGTGGCTGTTTATGCTGCTGCTGCTGTTTTTGGTTTTTATGTCAGTGCTGTCACATGTCAGGCTTGGCCTGCAACCAAGTCTGCACAGCTGGAGAGCTTCAGCAACAACAATAGAAATGAGAAACTGAGAGATGAAATGTTTCATTTGAAGTGCAAAGGGGGGAAAAAAAAAACGTGTGTGTGTGTGTGTGTGTGTGTGTGTGTGTGTGTGTGTGTGTGTGTGTGTGTGAAAGAGAGGGAGAAAGAGAGAGAGACATGGCCCAGCAGTTGAGTTGAGTCTCAGGGGGTTTGGCATGGATCTGCAAACTCACACTGCAGCAGTACAGCTACAGAGAGCATCAGCAGAACACACTGCTCACGAACACAATCAATTCACATAGACACAAATAAAGAAAGCCAGAACAACACATGAACACATCCTAAAGTATTCAAAGTTTGCAAAATTATAATTTATTTTATTATTTATCAAAAGCCATTGGCAGTGTGGAATAGGCCTGGAAATGAGCCTACTTATGTTCTAATTATTTAACACACAGGCAAAAAAATAAAAAAAAAAAATAAAAAATCCCGATGTTTGTTATGCATAAAAAATAAAATAGGGAAAAGTGGTCCTTACATAAAACCAACATTTAGGTTTAAACATTTAAAAGCTTTTAATAAAATACACCTCATTAACAACTTCAGTGAAAATACAAATCGCCAACAAGGTGCTTCACTGATTCTAATGAATAGATTGGTGCGCAGGCAGTAGTTTTCTGTAGAAAAGATATCTCTTTAAATAGTGTGCCCTGGTGCTGACTAGTGAGTTTTCCCTCCCTCCTATATAAGCCCAGCGCTCCCCCTCCTGCTGCAGTCACTTCTCCGGCCCGGCCATCATGAGTTACTCGGTAGAGCACCACCTCTTCGGCCCGACCTCGTACCGCAAGGCACGGCCTGCCTCCGTGTCCTCCAGCGGCTTCCACTCCCAGCGCCGCCGCCTCACCTACAGCCAGCCGTCCTCCGCCGACAGCCTTGAGACCTTCAACGGCGACATGGCGCGAAGGAGCGAGAAGGAGATCCTGCAGACTCTGAATGACCGGTTCGCCGGCTACATCGACAAGGTGCGCAACCTGGAGATGCACAATCGCAACCTGGAGGCGGAGGCGGCAGCTCTGCGGCAGAACCAGGCGGGACGCGCCTCCGTCGGGGAGCACTACGAGCGAGAACTGGGCGACCTGAGGGCTCTCCTGCAGCAGCTGACCGGGGAGAAGGCCCGTGCGTCTCTGGAGCACGAACACCTGGAGGAGGACATCCAGCACCTGAGGGCGAGGCTGGAGGACGAGGCGCGGAACCGGGAAGAGTTGGAGGCTGCCGCCCGCGCCATGAAGAAGTACGTTGAGGAGTGCCGGCTGGCGCGACTGGAGCTGGACAAGAAGCACCGTTCCCTGGAGGAGGAGGACGCTTTCCTGAGGAAGAACCACGAGGAAGAGGTGGCCGAGCTCCTCGCGCAGATGCAGGGCGCGCAGGTGAGCTTTGATATGCGAGACACGCTGAAGGCGGACGTCACCGGCGCACTGCGAGAGATCCGCTCACAGCTGGACACCCATGCATCCAAGAGCTCGAGGCACACCGAGGAGTGGTTCAAGGGTGAGTGTGGTGAAAAAGGGGCAAAGTTTCTTAAAAATGTTTTAGTTTTTAAACCACAGAGAGACTTGATTGTGCAACATAGTGCGTGTTCTCTGTCCGTGGTGCTGAAGTCTGAGGTCACACCCCTGGGATTAACGTCATCAACGTTTAAATGAGGCTATAGCTCATAGTTGTTATCATGTAGAAGGTGAGCTGAGGTGACTGAGCAGGGGCCCGCGGGGTCGCCCACTGAGACCATCAGCACTGTGCTGCATTGTGCTGACGGACTAACAGATCCCAGCAACCTGCCAGATTGCAAACTTTAACAAAAGAGCTTTAATTTAATTGACAGTCAAATAAAGTAAGTCAAGGCAGATGAACTAAACTAACAGCATGACCTCCGGTTTAGGCGATGCGACTCTCCTTGGGTGCATCGTTGCCGCAGAATGACACGAATCTTTACTTACAGCAAGCACTGCAGGAGTGAGACGGCACACCGAGAGGAGACTATGATTAATTTGCACTCTCACTGTGGGTAACAGTGGGTGTGTTCTTGCCAGCGCCCCATGTACGCTCTCCTTTGTGTGTGTCACCCAAAACCTGAACCTCTACGAATAGAATCATCGTCTCAAGGTCACAGGCAGACCAGACAGCCATCCCTTTAACAGTCATCCTGTCTGATGTCGTGACTGGAGGTAACCAGTGCCATAGAAGTGAGTTATTAATGCAGATATGATGGATAGGTTTACTGAGGCGAGGCGGTAACTGAGACATCATCTCCTGAGAATCCTCCTCTCAGTGATACCGCAAGATCCGAAACGCACAGAGCTGCGGACCTTTGTGGTTCAACGCACACACACACACACACACACAATCTGCACCCTCAAAGGCCTCGAAAGGGGTTTATCTGACAACTGCGCGTCACAGAACTTAATGATCTATGGATCCACCCTCGCTGCACATCCGCATGCTGACTTGATGTAAGCAGTGAAAGGCGCAAACAGGATGACCTTCCCTGTGTGGTGTCCAGCTGACTGCAGCAGTGTGGCTCGTTCATGCTTGGAAGAGGGAGGGAGCTGAGTCAGACCAGTCGTCTAACAGACAGACGGACACTGTCAAGGTTACTCAGGCTCCCAGTGGCTCTGTGAGGCCTTGTGGACAGAGGGCAGGTCAAGTGTCTCAGGAAGTTAGAGCAAAGATGCATGCATACGGGCCGAGTCAGAATGCTGAATTTGTCACGTCAGACTGTTTTGGGGCCGAGGCCAGACACAGCACACATGATTTATAAATTCTATGCATCCTTTTTTTCATGTCATTTCCGCAGTGCGTATGGAGCATCTGTCTGACGCCGCAAGGTCTAACCAGGACGCCCTTCGTGGCACCAAGGAAGAGATCGCAGAGTACCGCCGTCAGCTCCAGAACCGCACCATTGAGCTGGAGACTCTCCGAGGAACCAAGGAGTCACTGGAGAGGCAATGCATGGAGAGTGAAGACAGACACAACGACGACCTCAACTCACTACAGGCAGGAAATCGACACAAACATCTCACATATTACACATGACATGCACATTCATGAGTATGACCTGTGAGGCTGCGTGTTGTCATTTTGCAGGAGACCATCAATCAGCTGGACAACGAGCTGAAAACCACCAAGTGGGAGATGGCCAGCCAGCTGAAAGACTACCAGGAGCTGCTGAATGTGAAGATGGCTCTAGATATTGAGATCGCTGCTTATAGGTCGGTCAGAGGCTGAAACCACACATAATTAAACAGATTCTCTGGCTATCGACATTTTCACTGAGTGTGCGTCTGTGTCTTTAAAACAGGAAGTTGCTGGAGGGAGAGGAGAATCGCTTCGTGTCAGGAGGAAGTCCGTACTCCTACCTGGAAAGCAGGCTCTTCAAAGTGAAAGGAGAGGAGATCTCGGATACAGTCATCGTGGAGGAACAGACGGAGGAGACCCAGGTGACAGAGGTGACAGAGGAGGCAGAGGAGGAGGAAGAAGAAGAAAAGAAAGAAGGAGAAGAAGAAGAAGAAAAGGCAGGAGAGGAAGAAGAGCAAGGTGAGGAAACCAAAGAAGAGGAGGGAGAGGGCGAGGAAGGAGAAGTGAAGGAGGAGGAAGGAGAGGGTGAAGAAGAGGAGAAGGAGGAAGAAAAAGGAGAGGAAGGGAAGGAAGAGGAGGGTGAGGAGAAGGGAGAGGAAGAGGAGGCTGCTGAGGAGGAAGAGAAGTCCAAATCTCCCGAAAAGGCTGCGTCACCTCCTTCAAAATCCCCTCAACCTAAATCTCCTGCCGTCAAATCACCAGAATCTAAATCACCAGAATCTAAATCCCCAGCAGCCAAATCCCCGATGCCCAAATCACCTGCGAAGTCGCCTGCAGTCAAATCCCCCGCAGGAGACGAGTCAAAGTCACCTGCACCAAAGTCACCCGTGTCAAAATCCCCACCCAGCAAATCCCCTGAATCTAAATCTCCTCCTACCAAGACCCCTGAACCAAAGTCTCCAGAGAAAGAGAAGGCCAAGCCTGCCGCTGCCAAAGATGCCCCTAAAGAGGAGAAAAAAGAGGAGAAGCCTGAGCCTGTCAAGGAGGAAAAGAAGGAGAAAGAGCAACCTGTGAAGGAGGAGAAGAAGCAGGAGCCAAAGGAGAAGGAGCCAGAGAAGGCAGACAAACCTGAGGCAAAAAAAGAGAGCAAAGCAGATGACAAACCTGCTCCTCCCAGCAAACCTGCAGAGGACAAACCTGCCCCTAAATCTGAGCCTAAAGAGAGCGCTCCCCCTGCAAAGGAGGAGAAACCGTCTGCTCCCAAACCAGAGAAGGCAGAGCCCGAGGCCAAGCCTGCCCCCAAAGCAGAGCCTGAGAAAACCGAGGGCAAGAAGGAGGAGAAGAAGCCAGAGGAGAAGCCCGCACCTAAAGCCGAACCCCCGAAAACAGACAGCAAGAAAGACGAGAAGAAACCAGAGGAGAAAAAGGAGGCCAGTAAAGAAGAAAGTAAGGAGGTGAGGGAAGAAGGGAAGGCTGAGAAGGCTGAGAAATCCTCTGGTACTGAGTCTAAGGAGAGCAAAGAGGAGAAGGCCAAGAAGTAAGACTATGAATCAGGGCATGAGGAGAGGAGAGGGTGGAGATGCCAAAGAACTATGAGGGAGTAAAGAGCAGGAGAAAGCAGGAGGGCACTTTAATGTTCAAAGCAATGCAGGTAATGGTATGTAAGCAATAGTGATTTCTGTAGCAAATAATCCCCTGCTCCCTACGTATGGCCATTACACCCCACTGATGCTTCTGATGTATGACTGTAGTGAATGCAGAATGCTCTAACCTCTTTATCTGAATGTGACAACTGCCCTTAATAAATAACAAGTGCATTTAAACTGAATCCCGCTGATGGGGACCGCAGGGGCCTGCTGTACCTAAACAAGCCTTCCAAGGGTAGAGATGTCAAAACAATGTCAAGCTAAAGATTGTGACAGATATATAAAATATAAAGATGTATATTTAAGCAGATACAAATGTCTATTATATTTACAGATACATGAGTAAAGAAAGACTTGAATTTTTGCTTGTTGTGCACCTTAATGCAGCTTCTCCTGACAGATGAACTGCAGTGTCTCACTCTTCTGGTCCGCAATGCTAGGACAATGATGACTGTGCTATGTATAAACTGCTGAGAATATGCAATATGAAACAGATAAATAAAGAATGAGAAAACCAAACACAAGAGGCTGTCGTCAATGTGTTTTCACCGCCCCCACACCGCGACCTTAAGAGGAGATTAATACGAGGTCATACGAGGTCCGTGAGGCCGAAAGGTAGATGCTGCCTCTAACTGCACTGCATTGCGGCTGAGGAGAGGAGGAGCTGTACCCACCCAGCGCACCCTTCCTCACATCCCGGAGACCACGCTCATGTATTAATCAGGAGCAGCGCTGCTCGCTTGCACAGAACAGAATCCATTTCCCTTCAATTTGCCACCTTTTCCCCACTGAAAAAAAGTTAACTTCACCCACTGAAGCAGTGATTTTATAATGATTTAACCACTCCCACATTTACTCATTATAATTCGTTCATAATTAACATTATAATTAATTAATAGACTATCATGAGTTAAGAATTCACTTTGCAACATTAGTGAGGAAATCGATTCGAGCTTAATATCTCCTATGATTCACTGAGAGCAGCAGGGTCGTTAAAAGCAGTTCAATTGACGCCACTGACGCACCTCTGTTTTGCAGATAGAACACTGACATTGGACAGGCTTTGGCTGACATTTGAAGGATTTCTCTCCTGGCATGATTTCAGCGTCCCCTTTACATCAAATGCAATTTCATTGCATCTGATAGATGGCTTTACACTAATGGGATCAGCAGCTAACAGGTGGTCGTTTCTTCTGCTCATTTCAGTGCATTTGAACAGCACTTCTTCCTCCAAGCTTTCCTGAAATTACCGTATCTGAAATCACATCACTTCTGACAGCCCTCAGCAGGCTTCAAGAATTGAACAGCTGCAGAATAGTTCATAGTCACATCAGCCATGAGAAGCCATTTCATTTTGTTTGAGCTTTTTGCTGATAGTTATTCCAATTGTATTCTTTAAAAGACAAAAAGTTTACTCAAAATAGATTCCATTTCTACATCTTTTTGTATCTTTAAGTAGAAACAAGCGTCAGTAAACATCCTTGTTTGCAGCAATGTTTCCACCATGAAAATCCAAGAGAAACCTGCATCAGAGGCCTTGTGTTCTCCTCACAAAGATTTACATCCTTGTATATAAATCTAAGGGCCAATTAATGTCTGGATAAGAATACATCCTGCTGGATTTGCCCTCCATATGCGCAAAAAGCGAGAGGAAAATTTTAACACTTCTGCTGACTTCTGCTAGCTAATCATAAAATGAAAGCAATACTTGATGGATTTAGCATCAGTATCCTGAATAGCAGCCTGTTTTTTCTTCAATTAAAGCATCCGGAATGATAAATGAAAGGTCAAAGGCTGACAATACACGAAATATCATATTCCATGGACAGAATTCTCTGGGGAAATGACTCAGCGCGCTGTAGCACTGAACCACAATGGCATAATAATCAGGTAGTGCAGACGACAGCTATAAATAGAGAGGCACAAAAAGAGGTGAAGGTAGAAAGGAAGGCGGAGATATTAAACAGACACAACAAAGCATGGGCGTAACACAGTTTTAAATAGACCAGATACACACTCATTTAAGAAAATGTTGGTTTTTTTATTTTCAAACTGTTACAAAGACTTAAAAACAGATGTTTGTGAGTCAAAAAGTCACAAATGTAAGCTTCAGGGAGTTAAAGATGTGGAGTACACTGGAGAGAAACATATGAACAGATTTAGCGATGACTGAAGAAACCCTGAGGATGATTGTACTTGAACGGCTTCAGGCGATTTGGACCCCTGTGAAAGAGGGAAAGATGTCAAAGATACAGTAAATCTACTCAGATACGAATGTGAGTAAAGAGTTTTCTATTTCCTTCTATTGAATGTGGGCGTGCACGTGTACCTGACAGTGCGCAAGCACATCTTCTCTCTGGGAAACTCTCTTGGTCCCTCCACGCCGTCGTCTTGACCTTCAGTCTCCAAATACACATCCAGGCAGACGCACAGGCGTGAAATCTGATTGGTCAGGAGCTGGTGTCCTGGACGGGGTCCCTGTAGTTCATTTTTGAACACATTGACCTCGCTTTCCATGGCCTAAACAAGGAACAGGTGAGTTATTTGGAGCCTCAAAAATCTAGACCTAAAACGAGCTTTTTATGTATATAACAACAGTTATTATATAAAGAAAAAAATTCATACGCGAAGGTTGTCATCAGTGCGTCCACTGCGCTCTCCCTTCCAGCTGAGGCAGAGGGAGAAAAGAGGAGAGACTTCTGGGTAACGGGGACTCAACACCACAGCGGCATGGAGACGAGCTGAGGAAGAAAAAGATTAAAGAAGGTGGTTTATAAAATAGGATAAGAAAACATTTTGAATATTGGCTGATTCTATTATCACTTCTAGTATTTACCTGTGCCCCTCTCCACTACAGTCATAAAGTACAGATCAGTCTCCTTTGCCAGACCGGCATCAGTCACATGACGTGTATAAGGCAGATCCTACCAAGGAAGACATGATCACAGTGACACGGCTGCATGGGGTGATTTTTGGATGCATCAATTTAATAAAGGTGATTTCAGATATCTGTGCGTGTGTTTCTATATGTGTATACCATGTAGTCCTCGTGGGTGATGGTGGTCCAGCGAGCTAAACGTGACATGATCTTAGCAGGAAAGAGGTGCTGACACTCACTGGAGACGGGGATGATGCTGTGCTCTGAAGACACAAGCACAAACAAATCTCAGTCACAATCATCTTTATCTTCTTAAGGAGTGTGTAATGTGTGGTCATTGACATAAAATGTACCTAAAGAGGCAAATTGTTTGTGCAAAGCCAAGCGGGACTGGACTCGTCCCCTCAGCAGCTTCATGGTGCTCTCCATTTGGCTGGCACTCAGAGAACTGCCCATACGCACACCCTGGAAAACGAGAGCGACATGATGAGGCCGCAAATAACAGAAAATGTGCTCATCTCAGATAACACTTGATCTCAGCACAAACCTCTGAAGAATCTTTGGGAAAATGGAGTCCTCCCAGAGTCTGAACCCACATGTAGGGATAGCCCAGCTCGTCCACATAATCCACAAAGGAAACAATCCTAAAAGCAAATTACGGGTTAATTCTGCTGGAATTTTGTTCAATTCAATGATCTGATTGGCTACTAATCTTCTTATTTGTTCTAATTGTTTGACATCCTCACCCGACTTTATCAAACTGGTAGCGATTAGCTGGATTTGGTGTTTCACGTCCATGGTCGCCAGTGTAGAGACAGCTGAGCAGAGTATCTGATTTCAGCAGATCCCTGCAGAAGAAGACATCATTAGACTTTCCCTTCAGGGACAAAGAGGGAGAGACGGATTTTCTCTATACACACACAGACACACACAGACACTTAGACGCACCCTGCACTGATGGCTGTGCTGAGGTCTGTGGAGGTGGAGACCTTGGTCTTGACTGTCATAATGTTGAGATTCATCAGATAGTAGAAGTAGAGGTGGAGGATGCTGCCATCTGTGGAGACATGATGGGTAACACACTGATGAACTAATCCATTACCAGCTGAATTCAATACTCCCTTTACCCCGCAGCTCTTTTCATTAATCCTCCCAGTGAACGTCCCCCAGGGTTTACTTTACACTGCAGCGCATTAGAAAGAGATAACAGGGTGTGGACAAGATGATAGCTTGCAGCACCCATGGGATGCAAACTATGCTGATGGTCATCTTCCACACTCCTCTCTCTGCAGCCTCAGGAAACCCAGTGACACTGTGTCACTCACAGACACCTATCCTGCTCAGCCTTTTTGCTTCTACTGCAGCAAACTGACTGCTGCAGCTGGCAGCAGTGAAGATAACTGGGGAGAGGGGAGGCACTAGAAATAAAAGCAGAAGTTGGAGAGAGACTGGTGATGAGAAAATATGCTTACAGCATGTGGTAGGTGCTGCGGACCCACGCTGCTGCAAGCGTCTCTCTCACCTCTCTCCCTTTAGGTAGAGTTACGCCTGCAATGCAGATCTCACCATAAGCGGTCACTATTCCTTTTATTGCCAGCAGAGGGAACACATGGGTCAAGTGGTGTCATGACATCATAGCGCAGGTCAGCGTTGCTTTATTTCACAAACCATGTGGTAGATATAGAGTTACCACAATACAGAGTGCAACTATGGTCACATTACAGGGTAAGTAACACACTTCATTTGTAAATATTTGGGCTTAAATGCGCTGCTTAAAGGAAGGATGCACCGATTTGACTTTTTCAGTCCCAACACCTATACCTGGGATTTGGGTATCGGCCAATACAAAACACTGATACAATACCAGTGTTTCAAGATATAACATGCAACATTTCTGCACTAAAATGTCTTAAACCAACTAGACCTTTGTTATACATTTTTGTTGAGTCATGTTCTTACATTATCACAAAACCAATAGAAATCCACTAGTTTGTTTAAGGTAACAGCGCGTTTCACTTGGTCGTCTCCAACTTTTGGAATAGATTCAGAGAGTGAGGAAGGAAATCAGTGAAAAAGAGACAAAATGTGACCAAATGGTTAAACTTTAAACTTTTACCTCGTCTGTAAACATTTGTGCCTGAATCACGTTAAATAGATTTTCAACAACAATGGTAGTTGTTTAATGGTGTGTTCACAATTTCTTTATTTGTGTTGCAAGTGTTTATTTACCACAAGCAGCCAAATTGCTTTCCTCTACATGAGCCATAAGCTACTGTGCAACACAAATTGTGGTCTCTATCTTGTTTTCACCTCCCCTGTCTGCAATGACACGTTCATTATGTTCAATATTTTTGTTAGCTCCTTCCATGTGAGATCCTTCCATGGATATATTGACAAAACTCCTTGCCCCTTCCTTCAAGCAAAATGAGTAGGTCTACCAGCGTGCTAGTGATTCATGACAGTGCAGAATGTATATGTTCATCTAGAACTGAATTAGAATAGAAAAGATAGACTCAATCGTCACCGTTACCCAATTCAGCTATTTAAGACATCGTACAGACACGTAACAGTGTGTCTTCCCATCACAAAAATCATAGAATTATTTGGTGCAGACACTAAAAATGTCAGTCATCAAAAATGTACAATGAGTTACCTTTACACTTGAGGTCCAAGCAGAGGGACAGAGGATGCCTTTTCAGCATTTCCTTTCTTTTCTCATCCAGCTGGCCACCAGTAGTCGGCCTCCTCCTCTTCTGTCAACCAGACAAGAAACAGCAATGGAAACAGGAGATGAAAAGAAAGAACGAAAAACAAAGCACATGTTTGACATTGTGGTATATCAAATAAATCTGAAAAACAATTTGAATCAAATTTCAGCTGCTTACAGGAGAAACATGATAGGCACTTAGCATCGCTAGCACTTTAGCCCTCTACTATTACAGATAAAAGGAGGAAGCAGCAGTTCAAAGGAAGGCTGGAGTTGTAAAAAAACTGAAAAAGAAGCTGTTGTTTCAGATAAGATGTTTGAAGGAGGTAAAAGCCCAAACAGAGGTTGCAACAAAATGCAAATAAATTATTCCCAATTCCGTAAATTTAGAAAATACTAATTTACTCCACACACAGACAAACAACTATCAATCTGACGACAAGAACAAGCACTGGTCTGGTGTGTGAGTGTGCACGCATGAGGTGGGCTCAGGTTACAGTCACCTAGCCATTCTTGGCAAAAAAATTCCCGGAAACCCTCAGCTGGCTTGTCCGGATGCAGGAGGCGATCGATAACTGCTGTGCCCGACCTGCCAGACCACATCGTGTGGCAGCCAAGGCTTCAGGGACAGTTTGTGTTGTTGCAGATGTGGGTATATTAAGAAGTTATTGAACCCACTGACCTGAGTGTGTCTGTGTTTGTGCACAAGTGTGGCTCACCGTTTTCTCTTGCTCCTCCTCTGCGTCTGAATCACTCTCATCATCTGGATGAAACCAAAAAACATATCATTCTATTACTTTCTGTTTGGGATGCATCCCTAACAAATGTAACATTTTGACTATTAAGCAACAAAGAGTGTAAAAGAAAAATGAGCTGCACAACAAAGCTCAGTGTTTGTGTGCCATGTGCACATGCTGTATAAGTGATGGCAGACATTTTTATTTCAGTGTTTCTACCTTGGGAATCATCCGGAGGTTTGGACAGGGCTTTGGCCTCATCCACATCACCACTAATGGAGACAGTCAGGTTCTTGTCTGAAATGGAAACACAAAAACAAATTATTGACCCTCTGGGCTTTCTTCCCATCTTGAAACAGGATATTCTGTCAGGATTACTCACCACAGGCCTGGCCATAGGCATTGGCTTGAACAAAGAGGACGTACAGAGGTGGAGGCAGGTGGCGGGCAACCTCTGTCTGTTTCTGAATCTGTTCAAATGGCATGGCCAGGTACTGCTGCACTGGGAGAGAGGCCTGGGAAGGAAGAGAGCATACCGTCATTCAGACGATACATACATGGTGTCCACTGGTGGTACAGCAGCTGAGACCTTCACCTCAATGAACACAAAAGCTTAATGGGACTCAATAAATCAACAACACATTTCCTGAGCAAAATCAATGCTCCAAGCTGCTGACACTGGAACACAGGGGTGTGGTCCTATCAAAGCTCAAAACTGTTATGTAATATGGCAGCCAGATAGTTGTTATACCTGCATGATGGCATTGAGTCCTGGCTGCAAGCTGGTCAGATGTTCCTTCTTCACCTCGATGCTCTTCTGGATCTTCTCCTTTGTGGCCTGAGACTCCTTGTATTTCTCAGCCAACCTGTAACCAAGCACATACTTTTAATGGATGCTCTGCATTCCCCAAAAATCATGACCACCACCTTTTTTGACCACAGCATGCGAATAATGTAGTATGCTGTAAGGAAGTTTGCATACCTCTTCCTCTGTTCAAGCTCCCAGTCTAGACGGGCCAGTGTGAGTTGGTGGGGATCATTTGTAGTTAGGTGGGGCCTGGAAATCTCTGCTGGCGCCTCCTGGTAAAACTCCTCCTCAGACACCAAGTCTATATCCTCATGTTTAGACCTGGGTCAGGAAAAGGTATGTTAACGAAGGCTTTTGAGCTGCGGTCTGAAAGGCGCTATATAAATAAGATGCATTACTATTACTACACCTGAAGCAGGCATTTATTAAAATATGTACATGAAGTATCAACAGGGAAGTAACAAGTTGTAGTTACAAGCTTTATTCACATACATTCACATCTGGTCTTATTCACATGAGCAACTTTTTGTATAACTGACTACACATTCTGAATATCTTTTGAGGAGATTAAGTACATACTAGCTTCATATAAATGTATCTCTAACATGAAGAAACGGGGTGTTTTTACTTCTAGGACTTTCTGTGACACAGATGTCTATCTTAAAAGGAATTGTGTGATCTTTCTTAAATTAATAGGGTTGCTTTTCTATTCTTCTTGTATGTAATGATCGATAACTTCAGTACATTTTCAAGCCTGGTAGTTTTGCTTGGTTTCAAGTAAATTCAAAGTAAAAAGCTGTAGTTTAATGAGACATTTTGTACTAACTTGAACTCCAGACACTTGCTGATCTCCTTCTGGAGATGCAAAACTTCATACAGCAGGTTCTGCAACTGGAGGTGCAGCACATCCACTCTCTGCTTTGCCTGAACAAAAAAAAAAAAACAGGTGATGTTTGTGGGCTCGTTTGTAAACACAACCCAGGTGACCCTGGAAATACAAACACGTAAGACAATGCACCAATAATCAGAACCAGGATTCAGTGCGAACAAGGATCAATAAGCAGGTTCTAATACTGGATCAATACATTCTAAACAAAAACAAACCCAGGGGTGCTTAAGCTTTTCTTTGCTGACAGAAGCAGCTGCAGTAAGGTGAAACAAAGTGCTTGTTGTTCAACTTGCCTTTCCTGATCAGCACAAAAGTGAGTTGAGGCAGCACTTTTTCAGCAAATGAATGAAATAGTATAAACTTCCCCTCAGCTGGTAGGTCTTTTAACACCTGGTAAATGTTGGACAGCATTTGAAAGACGTGTGGGAGTTACCTCGTGTGTCTGGTCTCTGCCTCGCTTTAGTCGCATATGAGCCAGACGATTGAGTTTTTTAAGATTCATGAAGTGGATGCAGCTCTGCATACGTTTCTGCTCCACCTCGGCACACTGTAAACAGACGCAACAGGTTAGTTAGGACACAGAACCAACTTCTTCAACAGCGTGATGTAGATTTACTAGTACCACAAACTGCATGTATAAAGTCTCTGCTGTGTGGGAATTTTCTTGTTTCTAAAGTCACAAATCATCACCTAGATACGTTTAATTAGACTGTATGATTCTTACCCCCTCTTTTGCTCCGTTGGCTTTAAGATCCTGGATCTCACTCATGAGTGTAGCCAAACTCTCACATGACTCCTTGTACAGCTGGTAGTCCTGCTCAGGGTCCCTGCCATCCAGCTCCACCTCCTCACTATACACACGCACATCCTGGCAAAGAAAAATAACTTACATCAATCCTTAATGTATTACAACACAACAAGCAGGGATTCAGACTTGTGGTCAAAAGTGGTGAGTGACTCAAGTACAACAAATTAAAGAATCGTGCATAAATAACTGGTTATCTGGAAGCAGTGTTGGCTTGCGTTTCTGTGACAACCCACTCCTTCTGCCCTAAGTGTCCTACCTGCTGGTCCAATTCCCGACCTCGCTTCATCTCTGGGGTTCCTCCTTCACTGCGGAGAACCTTGGACTTTCGCTTTTTCAGGGCGTCCGACGACATTGCTAGATAAACATCGACAGTATTTAGACTACACACAGAGAGATTAGGGTTAAGCTATGTACAGCAACATACGGGCCAATGTTTCCCTATTAGCATGCTAGCTAATGATAGCACTGTAGCTCTGTGATAGCTAAGGGTGACTAGCTCATTGGCTAACCGTTGTCGTTCCGAGTCATAAGTAGGGTTTTCAAATCACAAACACCAACCCGTCGATATATTGTGTATTTGCTTGGTTACCAGTAAACATCCACGTACCTCTGTGATGCAAAAGTACTTCTAAAATTCTTAAATCTGCTCAAATACACATGCACACGGTACTTTGTTACACCACAGACCGCTGAACACAGACGGACGGAAGCCCTGACGTGCCAACAATCCTCAAAGCGGTTTACCGGAAATGGAGCTAGCAGCTACACTGCCACCTACGGTAAAAATGTAAACACTGGTACTACAAGTCATTCAAAGACCATTATACAAAAAAAAATATTTTACTCTATTTTTTATGCTTCTCTATTGTTAGACTTATATTCCATACAAAAATAAATATTAAAAAACATTAACGATGGATATATCAAAAAGGTACAGTTAAATAGTACACAAAGTACAGTTTTGTGTATACATACATGCTCTACTATTACCTTTGAAGCAGCATTTATTTTAAAAAGGTGGCTTTCCCTGTAAAGAAATATTCTATACAGAGGAAATTTTGTTGCCTGTTCGCACTATTCTGTGTTAGTAAAGTATCTGAACATATGTAGTTATTCACAAATCTGACTGAAACAGAAACAAGGACGACCAAATACATTCAAAAAGTATTTATTCACAGCTCTATTGACACTTAAAAATGTACAAAGACAACAAGGATCGGCATACTGAAGTTACATGAAAAGCAAACTTTTGCTGTACTTATTCTCTTTTACACTTGGCCGACTGAGGAATCTGTCAGTCCGGCCTCACTTGGCCATATCTATCAGACTCTGCAGAGACGTGGGCACCCACGTCTTCTCTCCTTGGACAAACACAACCCCTCTGTCTATGTAGATGACAATACGCCCGAATGTGTACAGCTGTTTGCCCTCGTGGCGTTTGGCAACTAAGGGCATAAAAACAATGTTGTTCTCCTCTGCCTTGGTCTGGATAAGATCTTTAAAGTTAGTCGGCACACCAGCGCTGATGCCCCTATGAGCCACACTCTCTGCATCTCTTCTCTCCTGCATCGCTTCATACTGGAAGTCTTTTCGCCTCTCTGTCTGCGTTAGATATGCAATGTTCTCCCTTGCACCAGGTTGCATATATCCACCTGTGGAAATGAAAAAGGATGAACAAATGTTGTATGTTTTGGTACAGAGAGAAAAAACAAGCTCAAGTACTGAACTGTATTATATTTTTTATAAAGGAATGCTGTTCTATAGTTTTCAAGTACTGATGTTTTAGACTTAGTGTGATACCAACCCATGCCTGAAGACACTGCACGATTCATGATGTCCAAAGCTTCATTAAACTTCTCTTTAATGAGCGGCTGTGTCAGCAAGACGTCACTAAATATGCTTTTCCAACCCAGGTACCATTTAGTGATTTCCTCATAGTTAGGACTGTTGCTCAGCCATGAACACAGGACCTATAATCAACAAAACAAAGACATAAAGCCACAAAAAAATGAAACATACAATATAATCAATTGCAGGTAAGTACATCTAAAATTTTGTGTACAATTTACTGTTAAAGTATAAACAGTATACAGACCTGCAACCACTTTGGAAAGAAGTTTTTGTCCAGCAGGGACACAAGGCTGGAGGGGGACAACATGCCTTCCCAGTCCATCACCCAATGAAATGGCTCCATCTGCTGCTGGTGAGGGTTGATAATCAGCTCTTCCAGGCACAGGGCTGTGGAGGGAAAAAGGAACCACCACATGAAGAAAAAAAGACCAAGAGGAAATAGAGTTCCAGGGAAGGATAAGATGGCAGAAAAATACATATTCTTTCACTGCTATGACCCATTTAGGGCTGCCACTGATGAAGACATACCTAGTTTTGGGATGATGTTTTTCACCATGAAGGCCTCCCAAGCACCTGGTGTGAAAACGGCTTTCCACGGCTGCAGGATGAGGCGGGCTGAGGTGTCGCTGGGATGCCAACGCTGCAAGGCGTTCGATAGTTTGCTTCTGATTGGTGGGTAAAGAGGCTCTAGACGTGACTGTAGCAGAGGAAGCCATGGGTGGATCCAGGAGTGGATGGGTACTGTGTCAGTTAGAGGGTTCCAGTTATCCACCTACCAAACAGAAAGGAATAAATACACACAAGTCAGTTATGAAAAATTACCAAAACCATGGAAGTTTCTCTACATTGGAGTAACTGTGTCTCTCAATGGAGATAATGTGTATGTGTCTTGCCTCTCGCTGTAGCCGGGGTAAAATCAGCTGCTCCAACAGGTGATCCAGCATCCATAGGGGGAGAAGAGGAGCCCACACTTCCACACAGTCTACCATTGGCCCGACCATACGAGGCTGCCAGCCTGACACACAGGGCCGCATCACTGGGATCCACACTTCCCACAACAGTCTGGACCAACAGAAACAGCACATATACAGTCATTAACAGTGTAACAAATAGCCACTAGAATGTATCCATGTAAGTACACAACTATAGTTTAATATGTGAGTGTTTAAAATGACCTGTGGTAAGGATCCATGTTTGAATCTGGGCCACTTGAGAGGAGGTCTCTAGATTCAAGGATTGCTCTCCACTGGCCGATGTCTTCCAGACAATAAGAGCTGTCCTGAAATAAACAGAGAACAGTGGTTGTTCATTATTAATTAATTACAGCAAATCATTACATTATGTAGTAGGATTATTACAAAAGCTTACCTTCAGAGGGTCCCAGGAACGAAGCTTCTCTTTCAGTAATGGGTGAACAACAGCTACAGCCAGGTCTGCCAGTCCCATTGTCTTGTACTCTTCGTAATAGTCTGTTTGTAAAGTTTCAAAAATCCGGGCACACTCCTGAAAAAAGAGAAGAAAGGCACAGAAACAATTAATTATCTTTATGATGTGATAATAGAGAAAGCACTAACTTAAACTGTTAGTCACTGTGTGTGCACCTGCAGGCTGGGTCCCTCCCCCGGTGCCATCTCCACAGAAGGAAAACGCTCCACCAATGCCAGAACGGCCTCCATTTTCTGGATGGAATCTTGCTCTGCATCCAGTCTGCTCTGCAGGGCTCGTGACTCGTGGCTCAGAGACACAACTACATCTTTTTCATGCTGCAGACGTCTGGCAGACTACAGGAGGTGGTAATAACATAGCAAAAGAGAAAGCCTGTCAGTATTTGACAGAAGACGTAGCATAGCAACATGGAAAACTTGTAGAAACCACAACAACACAAACTGAAAATATTTAGCATACATGTTTGGTTCCCACTTACCTGTAATATGTCCTGTTCTGTGAGGTCTATCAGCAGCTGCAGGTTATGTTCGAGTTCGGGGAGAGCAAAGCCAGATCCCTTCTGATCCTGAGTCGACATGCTTGGCGGACCTTCGTCTGGAACACTGTGCTTGTTGGACATCTGACTGTAACTGTAATATACCTTTTGCTCTCTTCCAGTCATATCTATTACCTGGAGATGAAAACAGATATGAAGAAAATGAGACTCAGAAAAAGAACTTACAGTTGATCATGTGCTTTCACTCATAAAATTTCACCATCAGGATTGTACTGAGTGTATAAGGGAAATTAATTTAAGTTCCTGGTGCTTATTATAATATTGCAGCCTAATTCAATGTGAGTGTGAAGATGAAAGTTGTTGTGCCCTGATAACTTTCCTGTGAGACAGATGCAAAGAAGTCTTTTCAAACATACCTTGACCTGTGCCAACTCTCCAGCGGATGCAGCAGTGCTGCGCCCTGCCACCTTGCCTTTAGCCTTCAGCTCGTCGACAGTTCTGTAGGAGTACTTGGGTTTCTTCTTTCCTCCAGGGCCTGCAGGATCCTTACGCCACTGGCCTAGCTCCTTCTGAAACTCCTACACAGACAACAATTGGGGAATCATGTTGACTAACTCTACAATTTCACATATGCTTTATAATCCAAGAGTATGTAAAGCTGGAAAAAGAAGTGAAGACAGTTTATTTTACAGCCCTATACCTTTTCCTCCTCTTCCTCAGAGTCCACCACAGGAAAATCCTGAAGAGACTGCTTGGTTCGCTCATTGCCATAAGCACCCACTGCTCCCTTGCCTTTACGAAGCTTTGCCTCAATGGGGTTTATAATACCTGTAGCAACAAAAGGGGGTAAAGTCAGAATATACCACCTCTACTCTGTTTCCCCTTTCAAAACACACAGTAATAATAAACATCTCAATAACAAATATTGCTCACGCATACCCACCTTGAGCATTCTTGCCAAGGCCTTTGCCTGGTTGGTATCCCATTTTCTGAAGAAGTTTCTGTCCAATTCCCTTTGTGTGCTTCTCCCAGCTACCAATGCCTTTACCAGACTGTATGCCACCTGCAAACCGCTGGGACTGGTGCCCCCGGAAATTACCCTAAAAAACAAAAACGATTTTGCTTTGAAAAAACTCTGTTATAGAACACGCTGCAATGGGAAAAAAAACAAAAAAAACATAGAACACAACAAAATTTACCATCTGAAGTTTCTTGGGCGCTGTGCTCCGAGAAGGAGGAGGTGCTGAAGGACCATCATCATCGGAGTCATCAGAGCCTCCTTCTCCTTTTAGCTGTTTCTCCTCGGCAGCAGTCTTACGCAGACCACCACTCACAAAGTTCACTGGAGCAGTGTAGTCTTTACTTCTTTAAAAAAACAAACACACAAATAAATGAATTATTTTGCTCACAACTGTTAAAAACTCAGCTAGTGTTTCTGTGGACTATTCATCTGAATATGACTAAGATGAGGTCTATAGTCGATGACTAACTGGTTGGAGTTAAGATAAGGTTGGGGTCAGGTTAAGCATCTCAGAAGAGGTTAAGGTGTGGGAAATACAAATTGACAGGGGAAAAGACTTAAACACATCAGGGACATCAAGGCAGCAGCGTACATAAACCCAATCCTTACTTTTTGCCTCCAAAGCTAGGCCTCTCATCCTCATCTGAGTCCCTGTCAGCCCAGATGCCGTATGTAGCCTGCTCCTTGGTCTGCCTGTGTCTGCGGCGGTCTGGATTGAACTCATTGGCCAGGTCCCATTCTGTCACCTCAAAGCTCTCTATCTCCACACCTTCCTCCTCCGCCTCCCCTCTCCGCCCATACAGATGGGACATTGACATTTCTGAATATCACGATAAAAATAAAAACAGACAGATGGTTAAAATGGTCTTAAAACTTCATTGCCAAACTAAAATTAACGTCTTAACTAGGCTACGTAGCTATGAACTCTTAATTAATTAAGTTTTTTGACTTAGTTAATTCTATCTTACCAAAATATGAAATCAACAACAATTAGCTTAGTGTACCATTTAGCTAGCTAACGCTAAATTCATATTTATTCCAAGTAAAATATCAACATATCAAACGAGGCAATTATCTAGGTCACATAATAACTCTTAGTAAACGTATCCAAACAGCTACAATTACATGGCCAGTTCTTCCGCTTCGAGAAAACCAAAAGTTAAGACAAGCTAACATTTATTAGCAAGGGCTAACGTTAGCTAATATAAACAGATATCTTTACCCGAAAGCTTATGTGTAGGGAAATTACGAAATAAATGTTTTCTCTGACTCACCTGAAAGTTTTGTTATTCCTCTAATTAGAGATCAAATATGCAGTCATTCTTCTGTGGCAGTAATGAAACGCAATTCAGCTGAAGTCAGTTAGCTTCACGCTTATTCGTTGTGCACACGAAAACACAAGTACTTCCGGGTGTTACCACAGTGTCGGCCGGTGTTGCACCAAACATTGTAACCCGAAGAATATCGTTCCGCGTCGTATACGTCCGCACGTGTAATCATGTATCGGTTGTACAGAACAAAACAAATATAAACCAGTCTTGTTCCGTTTTTCGATTCATGGCAGTTCAGATGGCAAATAAATAATTTAAAAGTATTATACGCAATCTTAAAGATCACATCGTGGTCTCAAATGTTAGACAGAGTCATGCCAAAGGCTTGGCCCGCAGATGTCGCAATTTTTACTGTCTCAAATGCTATAAAATAGTGAACCATGTTTAACTGTTTCATAGGGACTTAGTGCTTCAGAAAGCTTCGTTTCGCCATCATTACGTCGAGCTGTAGGCTATGTTACTCGTCTAACGTTACATTCCGTTTATTCACGACGTATTCATTTGATTATTATTATTATTACTATAAGAACTTCTAATACATAAAACAATTTATACAAGTTCAAAATTCCAATCCATTCGCAGCACAAACATCAACAAACAGAACGAAACACAATTTAGAAGTTAGAAGTCTGCTAATTAAAAGGAGTACATTTGAAATGTCCGAATAGTCAAATGTTTTTGCCAATTTCTGTTTTATCTGATCAAAATTTTCAATGGAAGTCAAATATGATTTCAAATCTGTAACTTTAAAAGTGTGTCAGGAGGTCAATCTTTTAAGCCACTTCATATTGTGGATTTTTTTTTATTTTGCTAAAATAATAATTCAATTGATTATGTACATTTCATCTGGGGAGATGTTGGACATGTTTGAAATGAGTAAAATATCAATCTTTGTTAGAGTGACATCTTTATCAAGCATTTCTGAAAGGTATGTCTGTAAATCAAGCCAAAAAGCAGAACAGAATGAGCATTTGTTGTATGTATCGGGGGAAACAGCAATTTGAACACGAGAACACACCACGGTACGACGTTTTAACACCGGAAGAGGAAATATGTGTGTTACACTTAAAGTGGTCCCACTTGCTGTCGCCTCTCAAACTCAATGCAGCACTTACATGAGAAGCTGGTTGTTACCACATGTCTGTGTTCATGGGCTGTCGGTGAATGAGCAGAGATGTCGGACACCGGGGAGGAGTGGCAGGTGGCCCGGCGACGGAAAGGCGCAGCGCGGAAACCAAAAACACTTCAGGTGTCCTCACATGCGACATGCTGCCAGGATGAGCTGGACATCGGGAAAACCGTGAAACGAATCAGAGACACAATGTAAGTTCTGATTACAGTTAAGCAGCAGAGTCATCAATATGAGTAATAGTTCATCTGGATACATATTTTCACCACAAACTCATTAATATGTATTTTTCGTTTACTTCTTAGTTATCATTTGCCTGCACTTTTTGTCATGTGTTTATTCTGTCTTATGAAGGTATTTTTTGTTAGTATGACAAGAAGCTGTGCAACACCAGCTTTTCTATTTTTTTTAAATGATGCTTCACAATAAAAAATATTTGATATAAGAATGTCCTGTGACTTTGCTCATCCTCTTCCGTCTTCTTCTGTAGGTCTGAGCTAAGATGCGAGGAGTTCTGGCAAGAGTGGAAAAGTGAGTGTGTGGTCACCAAATATTTTGTCTGGCTGTGATCTTGCAGCTCAGTGAACCTTACAGGATGTGTGTCCTCAGAGCAGATGCTGGCTGCAGGATCAGCGGCCCTCTCAAATCCTCCGGAGAGCATTGACACCGGGGGCCCCGCTGACGGCGGACAACTGGAGTGTGTCTGTTACGGCCTCGGCTCCTTCTCCTCCTGTGTCTCTGCTCGCCACCAGCTCGCCATGTTGCTGCTGCTGCTCGATGCAGGACAGGTCAGAGGATATGTTTATCCAATGAGATAACAAAAAACTCTACGTGATGAGACCCTCTTCATTATACTCTCTGTCTCACTCCCCCTCTGCCTCTAGATCCCACTGAAGGACTGCTCTGTATATGACCCTGCGTTCTCCTCTGGAGAGAGGGATGTGTTGAGAGAGCTGGGTGTGACAGTACTCACAGAAAATGAGGTCAGTTGTTGGTCACTCATATTGAAGTTTATTTTATCCTGTCAGAAAAACAGTCAGCTGGTATACAGTACAGGGAACAAATGGGAAGTCTCAGTGTGGACGGATGTTTTAGCCCAGTTCATACAAATTATAAATACTTAAAAGTACTACAGAGTTGCTCACCTGGACCCTCTCGGACGGGCATTATTTTTAAGTAATCACAGATCGGAGTCAACATTGATTTCTAGAAAGTTCTTCAGATGAGTGGAGTTATTGCTGTGTGGTATCTGGCCTGTGAGTGTGGACTGTTTTGTAACATCTTTCCAGTTTTGTTGCTTTAAAAGAGTTTGATGGAAACTCTGGACAATCAAAAATTTAGAAACCACTGAACGAGGAGCAAGCATTTTTGTCTAGGGCTGCACGATATTGGAAAATACATTGCGACATGAGGGAAATTATCTTTGTCGAAATGATTGAGGTGATTTTGTAGGCGAGTGCATTTTTCAAACTATCAACCAACCAAAGTAGGCCACTGCTTTGTTTGATAAATTGATCAAGAATGATGTAGAGCTTGCATGTCACCCACAAGCAAAAATGTGACTATTGCACATGTGCACATTGCAATATTGTTGCTGAAACGATTTATCGTGCAGCCCCGTTTTTGTCCAAAGATCAGACCCAGAGCCTGAACAAGAAGAAAACAGATTTTGTGAGACACAAGTTTGGGCGATCATTGCATTCAAAAGTATGGGGGCAGATTTTTATGAATGCCAAGAATAGATTAACAACACAACTATTTTAATAGCTAAGACAACTTTTCTCAAGCAGGTCTCAGGCCAGCGAAAGTTGATTTTCATAGCTTACTGGCTGCCTGTAAGGTAAGAAATCAGTGCAAAAACAACAGCCGTCTGTCTCACTGTGTCCTGCAGGAGGGGAAGCGTCTAGCGATCAAGCCCACACTCTTTTACCTGATGCATTGTGGGAAAGCCCTGTACAACAACCTTCTGTGGAAGAACTGGAGCACACAACATCTGCCTCTGATGGTAATCATCGGAAACAGCTTCAATGGCATGAGAGACAGGTCTGTACAAGACACAAATCGAGAGAGCTTATGTTTGAGAAATTGGAGGTGAGGTGACGTTTTCTGTCCGTCGTCCCAACAGGACAATCGAGAGAGAGCTCAAGCGGGACTACGGCTACATTACTCAGGCTGTGTCTGTGTGTGAGGAGAGGCGGCTGCCCTGTCCGTCCCGACTGATTGACGTCTTCAGTGACACAGCGGTCATCACGTTCCCTACCAGCAGCCTTCAGAGACTCCCACAATCCACCTGGGAAGAGCCACCTGAACCCCAGTATGAACACTGCCCTGATTTGGAAATTATTCAGAGGGAAACACAAAGATGAGACACGTGATGGACAAGAAATGGACACGACTGTTTTTATAGTTGATATAAGTGATTTTTAAATAAATGAACTCTGCTTCATAACGAGGAATGAGTCTTGTACTACTGCACTGTTCAGCGTCTTGGACCAGTTCTTGACACCCTGTGATGTTCAGGTGTACTCCATGACAATGTGACATAACCGGTGCAGCTACTGGTAAATAAAATCACACCCATCACTTGTGCTGGTGGTTATGAGAGTGGAAATATACTTGAAACGTTTAAACCAGTGAGAGCAGAATAGATTGAGTGGTTAGTACAACATGAAAATCGGCCTTCATATGAAGTGGAATTCACTCAGTTAGATGGTACATTGCAGGTAACGCATGACAGAAATCATTTACTCTGTGTTTTATCAAGGTTTTTAGCATTTCTGTGCAGAGGGGAAGCACCAGCAATCAAGACTTCTCTCTCTCCGTCATCTGCAGAAAAACGTTTTAGTACTAGAAGCTGACAAACTAGCTTAAATCCTTTTTGAACATCCATGTCTACTGGTGTGACTCTTATTCATGAACACCAAATCAGTGAATGACACGTTTTTCAGTAGTTGCGTAATCATCTCTAGTTATCCAACACTTTTTTACTGCAAGAACATATTTTTTTAGAAATGGTAAGTTTCCTGAGTGTCAGATAGTTTTGTGGGTGGGATATTGAGGCTAGAGACAGAGCAGCGACTGCATCAGAGCCAAAGCAGCACATTTTTAGAATTACTTAACCTCTGTTGTGTGCTTCCGCGCACAAGTCAAGTTGCTGTTCCTTAGCTGTGGCGTTGAATATAGAGACTATTATGATGTCACGGTGCATTTAAACTCTGACCGTTTGAACATCAAACATCACAACTTTGTTTTATCCTTTGAGACATTTGTGTAAAATTGTATCGTAATTATCGTATCCGTTCTTGAGTTATGGCCAACAATGTGTTTCCTGAGGTCACAGTGTAATTGACCTCTGACCTTTGGCCACTAAATTCTAATCAGTTGAGCATGAGTCACAGTGGACATGATGCTATTGAAGGTTCTCAGTCATCAAGGTCTTGGTAATTTTAAGTGCTGTATCGTAGGCAGCTGGACTTGTTTCAGTTTCTTGAAGACGCTTCAACTCTCATCCGAGAGTCTTCTTGTGGGTCGTTGACCCAGCCAGCCTTCATGTGGAATAGTTTTTCTCCTTTAGATGTGAATGGACAGCAGAGTCTTGACCCGAGGAGTTGGCCCTCCTCCACAGGAACAAGTGTGAAAAATCCTTCCTTTGAGGACAACAATTCAAACATCTTGGCCAGAGAAGACAGATGGTTTGAAAGAGGAATAAAATAATCCATCTATATCAAACTGGAATGACCATATTTGAGCAGAGGAGTTGGCCTACAACAACGACCCCTACAATACAGTACTGAGTTCCCTAAATTAGCTTGATAGCTTAATAACCATTCACAGCTGGGCTCAACAAACCTCAGCAACCCACATGAAGGCCAGTTTGACCAACGCTCCTCCAGTTAGTTAGAACTGAAGAAACCTCTTGGATGAGGTGAACCTCGAAACTATGATATAGCGTTCAGAACCAAAATTGAAGAAATTCCCTCGATGAGTTCTTGAGAAATGTAGGGGATGGACAGACGAACCAAAAACAATGCCACCGGCCATGGCTGATGCCGGCGTGGAGGCATAAAAACACTTAATTCTGATAATTGGACAGATGCAGAATACCGGGTCTGATAGTCTACTAATAGATACTAATGCTACTCACTATGGTGTGTTTGGTAAAGTGATTGGTCGTAATGTATACAAAATTTCGAAAAGTATATTTTTCTAGCTTTAACTTCCACTTTGTGCTTTTAATGATTGGCAGAAAAATGTCTGTTTTCTTTCAATGTGATTAGTCGTTTGTTTGTACCAGTGAAGAATCACACCTTCTCACTTCATCTTAACATACAAACAGACCGTGTGTGTGCCAAAAAACAAACGAGAGTAAAAAGTTTATTGTTGAAGAAACAAAATAGCACTCAACATACAGCCCTCTCCCAGCACCATCAACATCACCAACACAAAGTAATACTCATCATCTCATGACTCTCTGTCCTCTCATGCTCTGCTTCATGTTCATCAGATCAGATTAGCCTACATCTGGGATCCTGGGAGACTTATCTTACAGCAGTGACTCAGAAAAACTCGACTACAACACTGTTTCCCTGCTTGATATGTTTTCACTCCTTAGCGACGCCGTTAGCAGTGATGTTATCTTCCACTCCATTCACTGCTGCGTCTTTGTCTCCTGTTCCGTTGACTACGGCAGCTTTTGAAACAACATCTGCCCAGGATCCTTTACTCTTAAGGACTGATGGGCTGGCAGGAACATCCACAGCTCCGTTTATTTCACCATTACCCTCGTCTGATTCTGACTTTACCTCCCCATTGGCTGTGCTCATCTCATCTTCCTCTCCTGTGGCCTTAACCTCTGACTCCCCGTTCACTATCTTGACCTCTGAAGCTGCCCTGTCACTGCCCTCATGCTGGTTCTCTTCAGCTGGCTCCACCACATGACCATTAGCTGACTCTACAGCAGCAGTCTCCACTGACGTCTCCTCCGTTGGCTGCTCCTGTTGGCCCTCGCCAGCATTCTCCACTGCTGAGCTTCCTCCGTCATCAGCTTCCTTCCCGCTTCCTGTTTCTTGATTGGAGCTCTTCTCACCCTCGTCCAACGGGGTATAAACCCCGTTGACTACTTTGAATCCCAGTTCCTTTACCACTGCTGCCTTTAGTTCCAGGTGTTTCTGCTTATACTCCTGGAACTTGTCACTATAGGAACACAATGAATTCATGAAAGGCTTGATACTTGGCAAAAGATTATTTAGTTGGAATTACTCAAGCGTCATCATTTTTAGGTTTTTTTTAGATTACATATGATGTCAACTTGACACATGGACAAGTGACACATTTTTAGTTTTCCTTTACTGAACCACAATTATGGTGGTTTATAGCACAATACTGGGTCTTAACTTGGAAAGATTCTGTTTAATTTTTCATAGAAAATTTCACTAGACTGTTGTGGGACTGCGTTTACTTTGTCAGTGTTTCTCCTTTTTATTGTTATTCCTTTTCTTTGTTTATTTGACTTTATTTGTAAATGTGGGTCATCCCTCAAGAAAAATATTTTTTGGATAACGGATTTGAAAGGATTTTGATCTCGGTATCAGCTTCAGAAAAGCTACAAAGCTACATTTCAGTGCTTCAACATGTTTTAGGCTTATCATATTGCATCCCATCATATCATACAGTACGTGAATATCTACCTTTGTGTCATCTTCCTGACCCCCATCACCAGAACCATTTGCTCCAGCACAGTGTCAGTTGTTGGAGTCACACACTGAGGGCAGAGGGGACATGAGTTAATAAACAAATGGTTACCTTTTCTTAGTAGGACTCAAAAAAGGGTTAATGGCATTAGACCACATGAGCTCCTGGGCAGACAGTACCTCCACTGCCTGCTCCGTGCAGTCAGCTCCTGCCTGTCTGAGAGAGCGCTCCACCTTCACCGCCTGCTTGGTTATGACTCCCAGAAAGTCTTTGCTGCAGCGGGTCTGAGAGTGATCCTCGCCAAACTGAGAAAGAAAATAACCTTAAGATGACATGCATGCACAGCCAATCCATTAATCTGTCTTTTGCTCTCTCAACAGACAAACTGACCAAGGAGGTGAAAGCAGTGAGGGCCTCCTTCTCATGGGTCATAGCACTTCGGTAGTCACCCTTGCTGCACATCCACTGGGCCAACAGGTGCTGACTGCACAGACAAGACACCAGGGAGAGAAAAGGTGATGATGTTGGGGACAAAATAAAGGAAGTAACTTTATACATTTTCATACAAAATGCAAGCTATTGATGCCATCTTACTTGAGAGCAGTGTGCAGGTTTTCGGGGCCGAAGAAGGAAGTGTTGAGTTTGAGGGCGTTCTTTAAGTACTGCCCTCTCTGATCTCCTGTCAGCACCAACCCCAGACAGCTCTGCAAAAAACAAAAAGTAAATACTGTTTATAATGATACTGTGAGAAGCTTCTGTTGTGCTTGGGGCGAAGTGTGTCGTGATTGACCTACATCCAGTGTTGCGACGTAAGGATGGTCCTCTCCATGGACTGTTAGTGTCAGCAGACGAGCTCTGAGGAGACACTTCTGGGCCAGGGCAGTCTCCCCTCCAGCAAACATGTACACACCCAGGAGGGCCTACGTAGAACAACAAAGTGAAAATACTCACACCTTAAACACGTGAATCACAGCATACTCTATAGAAACACATAGAACTGAGTAGTAATGGACACATGAGTTTGATTTGATTTTGATTGATGAAACATGTGCAGCCGAACTCACATATTGCAGGATGGTGTTTGGATGGTCAAATCCAAGCACTCTCTCACTGATGACCACTGCTTTCAGCTGGATGCTGCGAGCCTGGAGAAAAGAGAAAGTCACAGTGATGATAATGGCCAGCTTCATGTGTTTTATGTCACTTTAGTACCACCTGAAATCGTGAGTGAGAAATATTCAAGTTAAGTACAAGTACCTCGAAATGTACCTTTGTACAATACTTGGAGGAAATGTACTCGGTTACTTTCTACCACTGCAACATGTGTTAATGTAGCTGTAAGATGTTGTGGAGCAGTCTGCCTACCTCAGCTGCCTTCCCCTGCAGGAAGGCCACCTTGGCCAGCAGGCTGTGGCAGTAACAGGCCTCAGGGTGGAGGTCATCACACACTCTGCCATACAGGTAGACAGCTTCTTTCAGGTGCTCGTGGGCCTGATCCAGCAGACCTGCAGTGGCGAGACGCGCAGAATTTACTTTTCCATTAGATTTTGTTAAAAAACACAAATTGAACAAAAAAAAATCTGCAGCACAAGGACTCAGCTAGGACTGACCCACCTTTCTGAATGGAAGTATGCGCGGCGCGATGTGCTTTTGAAGCGTCCACAGTTGGCATGTGAACGTGCTTGACAACGGGGAAGATGTTGAGGACGTCGTCCGGACCAATGGGAGCTTTATTTTGGTTGTCGAGGGCGTAGTCTCTCAGTCTCAACTGGTGTAGACACAGAATTAACAGACATATTTTATTGTATCATTTTGTTATAGAGTACGGTAGTACAGTAGTACGTTTTTATCAAGCAGCCAGTTCTGCAATGTTATTATCTGTAGTTGTCGCTGTACTTGGAGTGGGCACGGCTTAAACAGGAAAAGGGTTGCTAGTTGCTATACATATTATCTATTAGAAAACTATTGATAGAACAACCTTAGAACTGAGCTTCAGAGTATCAAAACCTTCATCACAAGTACAGATAATGAGACATTTCACTCGGATGATACAAAAAAAAGTACAATATCTGTACTGGATACTTGTTTCAGCTGCGTACTCACTCAACCTGGGCAATTGCAACTAATGGTGTATTATAACACCACTAATATATTTGTTTCAGTTGATCTAGTGACTATTTTTACCAATATTTCAGATGTGCGTTACCTGTACTCCAGTCTTCAAACAGAACTCTCTGAGCAAAGAGAGCTTCTGAATGCCGTAGTGCTCCACCAGATGGTTTGGACCAGAGCTGTCACAGAGAAAAATGACAGTTATTCTACAAAGGCCTCTAAGCCACTGCGTAAATAACAAACACAAGGTGAGAACAAACAAAGCAAAAATCTCCTCACCCGAGGCTGTCGGAGATGTTATATGTCTCAGCGGCGTCCTGGCAGACCAGGTTCCACAGCTCAGCCCCTGTGAGCGTGCTCCAGGGTGTGCTTTCAGAGGCCCCAGCCCCGCGGCCGCGCCGCCTCGACTTCTTTTTTGTCTCTTCCCCCATCGTTGGGGGTGTGAAGTGGGGAACCAATAGGCAGCAGAGGAAGTGACTGACAGCTGCGGAGAGACTAGGTACGTCCACGCCCTGCGAAGACATGACCAGAGGCTGTAGCTCGTTCTTTCTGGAGTATGTGGACGCACGTCTGCGGCTAGTTCACCAGCTAACTTTGAGGTGTTCAAACATGAGAAAATGAGAACGCTCATTACAGAATACTGGAAAGTACCTGGAGGAAGTTGTTGAATACTCGTCTTGTTGAGCGGATGAAAATGTCACCTATGACCAATCTCTGGTGAAGACAGAAAGAGGGTCGTTAGAAGGTTGGGAGAGTGATTACATCGTTGAGACTGAGCGTGGCAAAGCTTTAAGTCCAACACACCAGTATATGCCTCAGGCGCTCCTTGTGCTCTGTCTGGTTGATGGTCTTGACCACGTGGCCCAGGTACCGAAGGTTGATGCCTCTCTGGTGGAGTGTCTGCTTTAGAGAAGCTCCGTCCATTGGCGCCTCGTTGGTTTGTAGGCAATGCTCCAACTGCACACAGACAAAAACACGCACGCTGAGCTTGTGTCATGTTTGTAGCAGATGTGCCCACTATAGTATGCAAACAGCGGCTCCACTTACAAAGCCTGGTATCTGGTGTGTGATGATGAAAGATGCAGCTTCCCTCAGTAACCTCTCCTGCAGCTTCGTCGCCTTACTTTCAGCAGGAGGGAAGGATACTCCTGAACACAAAGCACAAGAGGCCTGTCATATTGTGTTCTTGCAGAAGATTTGACTGTGTGCGTGTGTGTGTGTTTGTCTGCGTTAGTGTTGTCTGTTATGTTACCTGGCGAGAAGACGTTTGAGTTGAAGCGCATCTCAAAGATGATGTCGCTGACTGAGCCCACTGCTTTACAAGCAGCTCGTACTGCCTCGGTAGCTCGAGAGTCACCTACACATTATACAAACATGTGTCGAGCATGAAATGGCAACGTTCTGTATGTATTAACTTTATTTTTGGTTTCTACTCAGTTAAGTCTACTACAACACTTCTTACCAGCTGTTGCACATTCTTCAAAGCCTCCATTCTCGTCCAATATCTCCCTGACACGCTGAGTGAACTGACAATGTCTGAAACAAACAAAAGAAATAAACGTCAGCTTTGCGGAAAAATGTCAAAACTGAGTTTGAAGTGTTTTAACTCACGAGTGTGAACTCACTTGTGCTGGATGAAGGCCTGCACCAGCTCTGGCCTCAGTCGACAGAGACCGTGCGCGAAGCTCTTTGGCAGCCCAGAGTCTGAGTGATAATTCTCTGGCCAACCTTCTTTCACACAGCCCTTCTTCTCCTCGTCCTCCTCGCAGTTTTTATTACTCTCCTCACCTCCAGTGACTGTCTGACTTTCTGTCTCCCCCTCTGGACAGAAATTGGCATCAGCTGGGAAAGTCCTGAACACATCCAGTATGTAGAACCTCCCGTCAGCCCCCAACAGTCCCTGAGCATCCACTGAGGTGAACAGTGGTACTTTGTGACCGTTGGGCGCCAAAACAACATGTCTCTGGAGACAAAGAGACTTGGCAGAACTAGCCAAGAGCTCTAGTAGTCGTCTGCGATGGGGGGATTCCTGGGGGCCTGCATTTACCCCGTACAGCAAGCCTCTACAGGACAGAAGAAGGCGGTTAGACAAAAATGTCAGGCTTACAGCGTTGACACCATGACCACAGTAAAATGTTGAATAATGGGTCCATGAGGTGCACCTTGAGGCGGCAGCAGCTTCCTGTTCCTGCTCTGAGCCTTCCAAGCCAGGGGCCAAACCCTGAGCCAGCAGACGCACTCCTCTGTAGTCCACAATGGCTGTAGGCAGAGTGTGCAGCGCCTGTAGGCTCTCTAAATTACTGTAGGCCTGAACTCCTTTCAGCTCTAGCCTCTGAGCAGCCCTGCAAGAAGAACAAGTCTGTCTCAAAGCAATGCATTTCTAAAAGTCAATCAAGAACATTTTCAGAAGGGCTTCATCAGACACAGCAGATGGCCACAGTGTACTTTGTGAATCGTTTACAGCCGTCACTCAATGAAATAACATGATTAAGATCAAATTAGAGCCTGACTAATACTGGAATTTTGGGGCTGATTCCAATGTCGATACTGGGGAGGATAAGTTTTCGATATCCTTATATGAACAGAATATATACACATACATACATTAGGGTCAAAAAGTCTGAGGTCACTAGTCAAAATACTTCTATTGTACTTTTATTTCAAATGTAATGATATTTCTTTCCCTACAAATGATATCAGCTTAACAAATTGAGTGAAAAGTTGGGTTTTTAAAAAGACTTTCCATGAACTTCAGAATATCTCCGTATCTTGGCAAGTTTTGCTGTAATGACAGCATACGGCTGGCACGGACTCCACAGGTTTGTCAGATAATGCCGGGATTACGTGATTCATCAGGTTTTGCACAAACTTGTGCAGTCGTGATTCAACCTTTCACTGGCATTGTTAGGCTGATGTCGTCATTTGTAATGAGAAAAGACAGGATTACATTTGAAAAAAACAAATGCAAAATAGAAGAATTTTGACTAGTGCTCTCAGACTCTTTAACCCCACTCTACATATATATAAACACAAATTCTTTGCCATGAACCCTCAGATGTGGTTATCAAAAAGATACGTATGTAACGGAGGCAGGATATTTTAAAATTCAACAATAACCTTTAATTTGTGCACTGAAACCGTAAACTTTACTGGGAATTCAATAATTACAAATTAGCCCAATCTTCGGCTCGTATTGGTCAACATACCGATATATACATTGCATATAAACATCCACAGGAAGTTGTCACTGAAGTTGTGGCTTGCTCTCACCTGCGGCCCCTTTCTCCACCAAACACTGCATACGCTGCCCCTTGGCTCATGAACAGGCCCCCCCACAGGAAAGCCGGCTCCTCGTGGATTCCATTCACTGGCTCCACAAAGCCGTCCACGACAGTCTCTGCGCCCTGCATCACGGCCCTGACAAACGCACTGTTCACCTGAGAAAACAGGTACGGGTGAAGGTGAAAGGAGGAGAAGGTTTGAGTGGACGAGGAAGAAAACAGCTAATACGAGTCCTGAGATGTCCTGCTGGTGTTTGGAGCTAAATGATATCTTTTTTTTTCTTAGCTACCTGCAGCAGAGCCCTCTCTCTCTGCAGCCTCTCCTCCAGACTGCCAAGCGGAAGATCTTTGGCTGCTTGCAACTCCTCATTCCAGTCTGGAGCCTACACATAACACACATAGTTCAGTTACTATCACTGCCGGAGACACACTCTATAAAACAAGCAGCAACAATTATGGATGCCGATTTGTGAATGACCTGTGTCGCCGGCTCGTCTTCCACTCCCAGTCTGCTGAAGGTATTTTTGTGAGTGCGGGAGGCACAGGGAGGCCCGAGCCAGCTCAGCGTGTGGTAGGGAGTGGCCATCACCTCTACTGGGGGTAACTGAGGCCTGATGGGAGAAACAGCTCTATTACCCCAAATCCACTTCACCGAGTCAGTTTTGCTGCAAATTTTTGATTTAACAGTTCATATTGTCGTATTGATGTTTTCTATATGCGTAGGTAATAATGTTACCTGTTTTTGAGTGCAGTAAAAGTCTGTTTGAAGGCCGGGCTGATGTGACAGAGCACATCTGTGAAGCTGTGACAAACAGAGGAAGACTGTGCAGGACGAGGATCAAACACGTCCTCTGTGGACCTGAGATGAAGAAGGACGAGAAAATCATTCATAATTAAACTCAAACTTGTTTATTAACTTGTTTATTAATACAACAATGTACTGCAAGAATTGATATGAAACTGCTTGAGTTACTTGTATGAAGTGATGTCTTTACCTGTTGAGAAAGAAACCTTTTGGACAGGATGTGATGTCACAACGCCGTCCCTCTAATGTTACTACAGTGATGTACAGGAAGTCTCCCTGCATCTTCCTGTGTCCTGGAGGCGGGTTCCAACAGCTGAGAGACAAGTCCTTCAAGTAGCTGGGGGCCTGATAAGACAAATATAAAGTCAGGGCGAGTCTGTGTGTTTGTGTGCATTATGGGCTGGCCCACTGTGCAACGGACACCTACTTCTGGTTGGGAGCTCTGGGGTAGCAAGGCCATGAGAGGTCTCTCAGAGGAACCAGGGAGGAGGTACTCAGGAGGAGCTCCGTCCTGGTTAGCTGTTTCCGTTTTTGTGTTACTTAGGGAGCGTTTCAGGTTCTTTCCGTTGGGTGAGCTAGAGTCTGCAGCAGGAATAGAGAGATTTCAAAGATTTCAGTGTGAGTTTAGCTTTATATCTTTGAATTAACCTTCCTAATAAGTGCACAGTGTAAGTGCCCACCTGGTGTTTGTGTATGTGTGAGTGTCTCCAGTATGCTTGGTGAGCGTCCTTCTCTCAGTGCATCCTGTGGTCCAGATGCTCTCAGCAGCTCCAGCACACGAGCCAGGTGGAGCCGAGCTGAGCGGGCGGTGTAGGGTTCTGGAGAGACACACAGCATTATCATAAAGGTTTCATGAAACTGTGAATTACTCTATTTAACTCCACCAATTTTACACACTAAAATGTGTTTAGAGGTTTCGGGGAGTACTACTACATGTGTGAAAAAGGTAGTATAAAGTCTTATGTGGCTCCAAAGGAAGATACATGTAATAAATTCCCTCCAGTGATGTCATTCAGAGGCTTAATTGCATTATGGGAAATGTAGGCACTACTGTTGGACTCCCTGTAGACAATAAAAACAAAAAAAAAGATCAAAATCAATACAGCAGAGCCAGAGATATCGTCGTTCTCATTCCACACATTCTTTTTCCTTTTCAAAACCTGGTGCCTACATCCAGTGGAGTTGCCCTTTAAACATCAAGATTGCACAGGATGAAGACTCAATCGGGATGTCATCATCCACTCAAAAATAAGTAGGGATCAATATTGAAGTTATATGTCATTTAAGAAATCTTAAGAACACATTGAGAATCAGTTAATCAATTCTGCATATTCTCATAGACCTACAGTACATCTCACAGTGTACACTCTGTACAAAACAACAGGAGGACTGCAGGACGGTTTGTTTCAGTATTTTAACAGCTAGCCGGTGAGAGACGGACTAATTGGTTTGCACGCAGCTGTAATCTCTGCAACTATAAACCTTGTAATGACTCAGAAAAAGGTGAGTCAGCTATTTACATTGAGCTGAGAGAAACTTAAGTGTGTACGTGAAAGGGAAAGCATGACTGGTCCAAGTCCATTCTGGTAATCGAATTCTATAACTAGAATGGCGATCAGCGGAGTGCATACCTCCGCCAAGACTCAACAGTCCTCTTTAATTCAGTCAAGCCTAATTCAATATCAAACTTGAAAGCTGTGTATCACTCTAATAATCATTAACTCCTAAACCAGAATTTAAAATCAACAGATCTAAGATCCTCATCAATTTATACTCACTCATAGATACCAGCCAGCTAAAGCCAGCCTGATTTATTTTCATCAATATCCAGCATCATTCCTTTATAAATTAAGAAATATGTTTTTTAATAAAAGCTTATTTATTTCATGAATTTCTTCTCAATCAAAAAACCCATCGTGTCTCATGTCAAGTAAAGTCATGAGCAGCAGTTCAAGTTCAAGTCATCAAAACAGTGACTCAAGTCCACATCTCTGGAACCCAGATATTAATTAATTATATTATATTGCTGCATTACAAAAGGTATTCTTAAAAAGCTATAACTGTGTCAAAAACACACAATATATAAAATCCAGGTACTGTCATCTGAGTTATAACACAAAAGTCAGTTTAAAAATATGGACTGGATAGCTAAACTAAAAGAGAGGGCTCTCAAATAAAGACTGCCAATACCTTCTACTAGGCGAAGGATGGCTCCCTGTTTAAGTCCCTTGATGCTTTGCAGTTCTGCGAGCGGATCCAGAGTGGTGCCAGCGAATGCCAGCAACAGGTTGGAACGAGGGCACACCTCATTCCTCGAAAGTAGAGCCATTATCGCATCTTGAACAAGCCAAAATCCATGGACCTACAAAGAGAAAATAAGCCAAAATACAGATTATAAACCTTCCTATTACAAAAAACAAAAACAAACATACGATAACGCTAACAGACAACGCAGTATAAAATGTAGAAACACATCTTATGAGTATGCACAATAAATATGATACATTGTTGTCTATATATAGTCTCAGCTGTCAAGTCTCATTATTACCAGAATACGAAGGAACAGAGGAAGCTTGGTTTTCTACCTGCAGCTCAAATGACTCGACTCCTGCCCCCTGGATCTTCACTGGGAACGATGTGTCCTCGTCTTGCTTCATTCCAGCAACGTCCTTACCACTAATCAGGCTGATAACATCTGTTGGACGGAGAAACAAGAGACAGTCCTTCAATCAACGAGCAAAATGGTTTTGGTTGCTTCCCTGCCTTCTGCCGGTTGTGTGGTGGGGCTGCCTGTAGCTATGACTCAGACAATGCTTAAACAGACAATGCATGAATGACTGATGAAATTATGAATGAAAGACAATCATGACTTATTATGTCCAGATTCTATCACCCGGTTATTTGCCGCAGGGTTAAACAATCACTAATCTCCGACTGTGAGAATGCCTGATGGTGAGAGTGAATTTATGCAAGAGAACATCCAATAAATGGAAAGTGGGGTGTGTCTGCCTTCTGACACACACATGCAGAACCAGAGGGCAAGCAGGACCCAGCGTGTTCCTCAACCTGCAGTGTGACTAAACCTGTTGAATTTGCCTACTCGCCTTCATGTCATCTCAGAGTGAAGGGACAACCACACCCAGCACTGGCATGTGGAGACAGCAGAATGTTAATACAAACCTATAGCTTTGCAGTAGAGCGTGCCAGCATGCATGGTTCACACAGATGTTGTAGATACAACAAAGCAGAAAATTCAAGACTGTAGTTCACTGTACTGTAAGTTCCCAGCTCTCGCTGTCAATCTGGGCCTGCTTTATTACCGGAAAACACCCAAATTATAGCATCTCTGTTTGCGATTGGCCGGAGGAACTTCCCTCCTCTCTGCAGGCTTGGAGTTGTTAGCGTCTTTTTGGTGCTGCTGCGTGACTACAACAGAGAGCGTCATTGTTTTCGGCCCTGACAGGTTTATTTTGGCACCATACCAATGCCATAAACCAATCAAGTACGCTAACTTCATGTCACATATTAATATTACAAAAATATTTCTGTCAGTGCAACTGTCAAAATGACCAAAGCTGTCAATCATTTCGCTGTGCCCACAGATTCCTATGTCTTTTCATGGTATATAACACTTCAAGGCAATTCATCTAAAGTCAGCTAACACACTCTTTCCTAATTCAATCATTCTGTGTTGAGAAAGGGGAGTGGCAGAGGTTAAAAGAGGTTGAGAGGCCCACTTGAGAGGTAGGCAAAAGGATAAGGTAGTTAAGGTGGTTGGAATCTGTGAAAAAAGGATGAACAGGAAGAGCATACACAGATTTCTATAAAAGCTATTTGTAACCGAGGATTTACATCTCTTCTGTGGATTTCAGGCTAGTTTTATCTGCGTGTATCTATGTGAATGAATTCACCACGGGAGTTAAAAAGTGCGAAGCGGATTCTCCAAGTGGTCAAAAAGTAGGTGAAAGCAGAGAATGGCACCAGCCATGTTCACAGCAGCAGTTCAGTGCTAAATCTTCCACTCACATTCTCTAGCGAGGGAGGCCCCAGACAAATAAAGAAGGAAGAGGAAAGTCCCAACAGTAGAGAGACAGAGAGACAGAGAGGAGTTGAAAAGAAAAACACATCGCAGGGATTCCTCACCAGCCTTGGCCTGATTTCTTCCTCCTCCTCTCCTCACTTTGTCCTTCATGGCTGCGTGTTGAACTTTTTCTCGAGCTGTCCTGTTGTGTGTTTCTTTTCTTCACTTCTCTGTGCTGGAAGTTGCTTCCCCCCCTCAAGTCTTGCTTAAAACCGCTGGAAGAGTGCACACGAGAGGGACAGAGTGAGAGGGAATGTGCAGAGTGAAAGTAAACGGCTGTCTGTTCAGGATTGTGACTCCTGCCCCTCTCTTCTAGGCAAACTCAGCTTATCTGCTCTGCCTGAGTAAAAAAGCCACACCCTCTTATTGCTACACACACGACTCTTTGCTCGGCTTTCTCTCACACTTTGTTGGACTGGGTGTGTCTATGCATTCTAGCTCTAGTCACTCTTCCTCCCCCTGCTATGTTTCACTCCACCCTCCCTCCATACACCCTGGAGGAAAGGTGGGAAGTAAGCACACAGTGTGTTTGGTGGTGGTTTTGTGGGCAACCAAGCTGCTTTTGAAGTAAAATACCTCACGTTACAAATGTAATGGTTGATTGAGTGAATCTGTGTATACATGTTTGAAAATAGAGGGATGTTATCAGGCAGTATTATACCTTTAAACTCCACACATATTGCTCTCTAAACAAAGGTCAGGAGAACCCTGATGAGTTCATTCTCTTTGCTGACTAATGAAAGCGAAGTCAGTTAACTGAGAATCAACTTGGAGACAGTTAGCATCCAGTGAATGGGTGTGTATGTGTGTGTAACATTTTACACATACCTGGGCACATTTCAATCCATACCAGCTCAAAGATTTCTGGATAGGATGAACAGGTAGAATCTTTAGTTTTAAATGTCACTCTATCTAACACATCTACAGTATGTCAGTCACCAGTTTTGGTTTCCTCTCAGCTGAAAAACAGGAAAGTCAAGAAATGGTAGACATTTAATTGAGGGTACTGCAGCAGAGAAAAATATGAAATCCTCATTAGGACCAGCATTCGCGTAAAATTAGCTTCATAACTGGTGCAAAAACATTAATTAATGGGAAAATAATAAATAAATACAATCAGAAACGGAAAGTAGGCTACGTTCATGTTGCTTTACCTTCCACTTTAAATTGCTACGATCATCTGGTGTCACTGCACCTTTACTACAAACTGTCAACATTACTAATTCGTGACGTCAGATTAGTATTTAGGGGGCGGTGGCCTCCTGATGCTGTGTTCATGATGCCTTCCAGTGCTTCGCGTAAATTTTAATTTCAAACATGAAAGTTCGTTGTTGTACTCTGCATGTGATTTTGTCGGTGATTGATTTATTTCGATTTTAATTGATGATTACTTTCTATAACAACGGAATACTACATCGAACACAGGGTAGACTTATTATATATTTATATATATTATTATATTCTAATATTTTTTTCTGTTGTGGCAACACGCTGTGTTCTCCGTATCTGATGGTCACACTTTTGTCACACAATTCGCTGGTGTCACAGACAACTCCTTATTTATTAGTATGCTTGTTTTATGCCTTTATTGGCTGTGTAAAATGCTCGTTCGTGAGCGTAAATCTAGTAATCTTCATATTTCCGAGCACACTGTAACTAGGCAGCGTTTGACAGGAGAGGCTGTCCTTGGTTAGCCGTTCTAGCTAGAGCTAGCTAAACTAAACAACGAATACAAAACCTCTACATTAACTGCATGTGAAGTTATCGGTGAGTTTACGACTGTCAGTTATTAGCGCTGTAACGTCCAAAACACCAGCAGAGTGTGGAAACGGAGAACTTAACAGTAGTGTCGCCTCCAGGTATCGTCACTCAGCTAGCATGAACCTCAACCAACGATAACAACTTGGCCTGTGGGATGTGTTTGTTGCAGTCCAGTAACAAGATACATCAGTAAGATTAGATAAAACTGCCAGTACTAGCTAGTTTTTATCTGGATTATGCCAAGTAATTGCTACGCACTTCAACAGAAGTCATAAATCGTCCATGTGTGTCTTAACAGTTAGCTAGCTGTCACAATAACCTGGGTGTTTACATTTTCCCTTGGGTCAAACGTGACTGACCAGCAGCTTATGATACAGCTACAAGTGTAACATGTGAGCTGGGATTAGTTACTAGTTAACGATAAATCACCTTGCTCTGTCAACAACAGTTTGGTGCAGTTATCACCAGTGGTTTCCTTGCAAGTTGGAGAGTGTAAAACATGTCATGTAGTAGTTATGATGATGTTGTGATGTCTCTAAGCCTCCTTTTTTGCTCTCCTCTTGTGGGTTGTTACAGATCCTGTGTTTGCCTGGCTCCCTGCATACCTCAGGTCAGAGCTGAGGTTTGGGGTCAGGTCTTGGGCTAATGTCAAACAGTCCCTGCGAAGAGGGGGGTCTATCTCAGGCTGCCCCAAACGTCAACACTCAAGACCTGTTTGACAACCCCACTCAGACTACGGCAACAGAGAGAACACCTGAGGATCAGGTGAGGGTGTATATGTGGTTTTGGGTGTGAGTTTAACAGTGTTTCTCATAGCACTGCCCTCAATGGTGTCAGGGTTTAGGTTAGCTTATGGTTAGGCATTGCAAATATGATTGGTTGCGTTTGAAGGTTGAGTTGATCCTCAAATGAATTTTTTTTCATTCTACTCACCCCCATGCTGATGGAAAGTCAGGTGAAGCTTCTCTGTCCGCAAAATATTTCTGGGGCTTCACAGCAAATAAGGATTGCAGCATTCACCTATACACTGTTTTAGAACCTTACTTACGCCCCTTTTAAAGGCATAAACTTCACTGTAGCTGCTGGGAACCCTGTCTGAAGCGGATGCGTAAGCGTGTTGAGAGTGTAAATAAGATGTTTTCAAATCAATATGGGATCTCTGGGCTTCAGGAAACTGGGACTATGCTAAACGAGCTGTATGTGGCCATTTTGTGTGTTTTTTTTTATGTTTTAAGAACCCATCAAGCTGTTTAGGACAATGCTGCAACACTGTTTTACTGTGAAACCCCAAAAATGTTTTGTGGACTACAAAACTTCATATGACCTTTTGACTTTCACTGGCATGAGGGTGAACTTTTCCTTTAAGTTTAACACAAATTAAAATGGGGAACAGACTTTCATTCCAATTGAATACTACACAACAGACGTGAAATAGTATTAACTCCTCCCAAGTGATTATGAATTTGAAAAAGTGCAAATGTTGTATTACAGCAGTAACAAAATTCAGTTAGCATGTGATGCACTGTGATGTCCCTCCTACAAAGACTTCATAAAATGATTGACTTCCTCGTAAATCTGATTAACAAATGAAAAGTAATCCTTTCCTCTCAGGCAGAAGTAGCTTGTCTACATTCTTTTCCCCTGACTCTAGGGCAAAGTAGAAATGGTGGGCTTGTGGGGTTATAAATAGAAGACACATAGCGTCCCTCCTTAAGGTATGGGCATGTTGTTAAACTTTTAACACAACACACAGTCCAGAGGGGACACTAAAACCACCAGGGCTAGTTTGCCAGCATGTGTTTTGGTGTTAACGATAAGCTGGAAACACCTGGATGAAGATTTCATTGCATGGCATGCAGAGAGGAGATCAGCCAGATTTACTTCTCAGGAAGGGTGTTCCTTTCACAGATCAGTTAGACCACAATCCTGTCTTTAATCTTTCCACCTCCTGTATGCACATTACCCTGCAAATTGTATTGCTGATATGGCAGCTGTTGTGTAATGTGGGTGTTTGTTGTTGTTGTGTCAAGCAGTGGCAGGCTGCTCTCTCTCAACACCCTAAAACAGGAGGAAGAGAGTGCCAAAATATTACTGGCACCATTGTTTTTGTAAGATATTCCGTGACATGAAGAAGTTACATTGTTTTGGCATGCTTTCGTCATTGCTCCCCAGGTGTCGCCTGTGGTGGATGAGGCCTCACCTTCCTCCACATCCTCCTTTGAGATGCTTGACATGGAGTCGGCCCCAGCACCTTATCAAGAGGTGCAGCCTCACTGGTTCTTCTGTCGACGGGCTGATGACAACACCTCTTGGCTTCCCTTCAGCAGAGAGGACTCTGACAAACTGCAAAACGCCTGCAACACTGGTAGCCATGTATTTATAGTTTACATGCACATTTTATTCTGTACGTGTACATTATGAAGACATTTATTTATAATTAGGTATGTGAAAAGTAGTAAAGTAATGAGTTTGCTTTTAACAGCTGTGAGAAGATAAAAGACTGTTGCCAGAACTGGCTTGGTGCCTAGTAGGACACTTTACGCTCCTGACAGGACTTGCTCACTTTTACTAAAGGTTTAACAAGAAAGCTGAAGTTGATTTTCAGGTTGGTTTTCAGTAAATGTCATGATGATTTATATTGGGAAACTTTGTTGAATGCATTTACTCAGAGATTAAATCTGTGCTATTCTTATTTAAGGTCTCAGAGTTATTTCATTTAAAAAAAAAAACTGCTGTGGTTTTACAAGAGGTTATTTGTGTTGCCATTCCTTAGCATATCCACTGTACATTAATAATCACAGACATCGCCCACCCAAAGGAAAAATATAAAAACAAGAAAAAAGAGCAGTGAATATTTCCCAGTCATTCCAAAGTGACTCTTTTCTACTAGTTATATAGGAGTGCTACACAAACAAACACAATTCTGATAGTATAAGTCTCTTGATAGGGAGACAGGATGACAGTTCCTTGGCCTTTATACTTACTTGTCTTTATAGAGTCTTTGCTTAAAATCTGTTTGCATCTGCTCGTGTATGTGCGTGTTTACTTTGCAGTAGGAGAAAAGAAGGAGGAGGTGGTGGTGGCTGTGGATGGAGAGCGATATGACGTGTATGTCAAGGAAAGGAGGCGCCACGCTGTGTACTGGGAGCAAGCTCCCACTGAAGTCCGCCGCTGTACCTGGTTCTATAAAGGAGACAAAGACACCAGGTTCATGCCTTACCCCGAGGACTTCAGCAAAAGTCTGGAGGTGGTTTGACACTGACCCATCACACTGCTCATTCCTACAACTTCTGATTTAATCCTCCTCCTAACTTTGCTTGTCCCTTACTTCTCTTTTCACATTTGTTTGTCTTTGATTCCTGCCCTTCCAATTTTTCAGGAGGCCTATATGATTGCAGTAACTTTGGACGAGTGGAATAGGAAACTGGAGTTCCCCACTGGAGAGACTGTCATCTTACACAATCCCAAAGTAAACCCTGCTATTAGAGTACCTCTTAGTACACTGTCATTAAATACACAACAAAGCCACACCAGGGCTTTTTTGAGCATATAATTATTCCGTTTGGTACTTCTACTAAGCATCTTCTCTTCCATTTCTCTCCCCTCTCTCTCAGCTGATAATGCAGTATCAGCCAATAGGATTGCAGGATGAGTGGGTGTCCTCACCCTCGGAGCAGACCAGGCCTCGAACTGTCAAGAGAGGAGTGGACAACATCTCTGTGGAAATACCTGATGGTATGCGTGTGGGTGTACCAGTAGGAAATACATGAGAATATAAGCCCATCATAAACCCATTTTTTAAAGTATTACCTACAGATACTTTCTGGCTCATTTTCTTCCCTAGGTGAACCAGAAAAGGTGGACCACCTTGTCTTTATGGTCCATGGCATCGGTCCTGCATGTGACTTGCGCTTCCGGTCCATCATACAGTGTGGTAAGTGTGAGTTTTTGTGTGCGCACTGTGTGTAGAAATGCATATGTTTACGTGCATGCGTGACTCCTTTTCTTCTTGTCTCTCTCCAGTTAATGACTTCAGGAGTGCTTCTCTGTCCCTCCTGGCCTCTCATTACAAGCGTGCTCAGCAGGATGGCCAGGTAGGAAGAGTGGAGTTCCTCCCAGTCAACTGGCACAGCTCCTTACATGGGGATGCCACTGGTGTGGACGAGTAAGTATGGAGAAAGATGGACAAAACAAGATTCCTCTCTTACAATACTACCTATATGTCCACTGGTTGCAAAACATGTTTAACTCTGTCTTTCCTCCCTTTGTTTTCTCCTTTATTCCCCATTTTTTCCAGGGACATCCAGAGGATTACTCTACCCAGCATCAGCAAGCTGAGACATTTCACCAACGACACTCTGCTTGACCTGTTTTTCTATAACAGCCCCACCTACTGCCAGACCATAGTGGACACAGTCGCCTCAGAGATCAACAGGCTTCACACCCTCTTCAATCAGAGACATCCGGAGTTTAAAGGGGCAGTTTCAGTTGTTGGCCATAGCCTGGGTAGGACACCAACAGACACATAGTCGCAAATCATTGAAATACAAAACCTTCACTCTTACCGGTTTTTCTCATTTCGCAGGTTCCCTGATCCTGTTTGACCTGCTAACTAACCAGAGAACTGATCCAGAACCCAGAAAGGGGGTACGTTCTCATTCACAGTGAAAGATAAAACCAGTAGAGTGATAAAAAAGATTGCATATTTCTCTACATAAAGATAAATAAATATTTTTTCCTTTCTGTCCTCCCTGTGCCTCAGGTGCCCTCTGATGAGCCCTTTCACCTGAACTGTGACACACTGGAGCAGACTCTCACCAGACTGGGCCTCCAGCAATACCTGGAAACACTGCAGGCAGAAAACCTAGACCTGGAATCTCTGGTATCACACTCACTGTAGACATGCAATGTACATAGAAGTTAAAGTGTAATGCATAATGAAAAACTTATGAATCTCCTCTTTTAGGCTCTTTGCCAAGACAGTGATCTCAAAGATTTAGGAATTCCTCTAGGACCAAGGAAGAAGATCCTGAACTACGTCAAGAGGAAATGGCTTCCAGAGGTCAGACATAGCCTGAAACTATACTGGCTCTTCTTGTTATCAGAACATGTGGCGATTACAACCACTCTACATTGATGTGTTTCTTCTTATTAACTGATGAAGTAATTCTTGGCAGTAATATACTTTCACTGTCCACACAACAAAACCTTCCCATGACCACATACATATATTACCTATTTCCCTCCATTCATGTGGATTGTTTGCTGCAGGCCATGTGACATTTTTATATGTTTTTTTTTTTTTTTTCTGACTTCACACCGGCTATAGCCATGGCCACACACATAATGTTTTCAGGTTGTCTGTACGTCCATATCTACATCTATCCCATTCTTCTGAACACTATGTCTCAGGATCAGCTTCACTGGGACATCATGATGTTCTGCAAAAACAATTGTGATCATTTTTCACACCATAACTCAGGAACAGAAGCGCAGTCTATGACCATATTTAAAATTTTCCTGAAATAATACTGACTTGGAGACACAAATCTTGGGTGTCCACCTTGAAATTGTGGCTTCTTCATGATCTGCTAGAATCAGCTTCATTGGCAAAACTTGTGAACACATACCAAGAATTTGACTGTTTTTTGTTTCTCAATTAACTTCAGCAGTAGTCCACTAACAGCTCATTGGATTTGCTGATATTGAGCTTCAGTAGATTGTCGTTTCTCCATTTGACAAGGCTCTCTATCCATCCTCTGTACATCTATGTATGTAAACCTATGTAAAAGTAGTCTCCAAGTGAGGACAGCATGTATTTAATTGAGCATTATTTACTGAAACAATACATTCCAATATATTTCGCAAGAACCACACTTAGTATCACCTCATTCCTTCAAAGTCTACACCACATAGTACATGCGCCTGGACAAACAGCAAATTGACTGGTGTGCAAAGGCATGCAACCACGAGACAGTAGTTCTAGTTACATACCAAATACAGGTCAAACTATCTCTGGGAACTGGTTTACTCTAGACTACAGTAGGAAGCAGGCAGCTTGGTGTGGCTCATTTCATTCATGCTCTTTTTCTTGGGACTTTTTTTCTAATTGATAGTAATCATATAATGTAAATGTTGTATTGTTTGAATCATTTTTTACATTTCTCAATTTAACCAGGATTGTAAGACAGGGGCAGTATGTTTGGCACCAGGGCTGCAAGTTCCAGCACAAGCGAACAGTGATCCGGATGGAAACCAGTCTTCAGGACTGACAATGCAGCAGCCCCAGTTCCACAGGGCGCAGTCTATCACCAGTGCTGTCGACTATGAATACTTTGACGTGGGCATCGGACAGGTACCACACACGGACACGGACATGATAATGTATGCTTGCGAGTATCGGTAGGTAAAAGCTTTGATGCATCACCTTCCTGCTTCTCTCCTCCCCCCGCTTGCCTGGACAGACTAATGGAAGCATAGCCAAGGGACAGGTGTGTCTCACATGGTGTCCCCATGCCCTAAGGCTTTGTCCTTAGCTCTCTGTGTTCTCACTATGCCTGGAGTTTCTCATTACATACAGTCTGGTCAGGGTAAAATTAAGGAGAATGAAAGATAGTGGCTTTTTTATGAGCAATAGAGTTTCCTACATTGTGCGGTGACTGAAGATCCCACTTTGTTCCCATTGAGTCATAAAACAACACAACACTGTCTGTGCTCATCCAATCCTGCATGAGTGCTTGCTGGTCTCCTCCTTGCTTGCTGTCATAGGGCCTGAATGTTGTCTCGGTGTCATGAAATGTAGTTTAAAGGTTCCTAACACCATTGTGCAACAGAGAAGTGTCTTTCTGAATAGCTCTGTAGTCTTAGAACAAAAACTTTGTTTAAATATGGGAAATATATAATATCTTTAAACAGATTTAATGCCACATTTATTTCTGGCTACCTTCTCTCCATCCAGGTATCCATTGAATACCCACAGCTGGCTTTCCACCCTCAAACTTTTTTTGCTTTTGGCTCTCCCATCGGAATGTTCCTGACCGTTCGCGGTCTCAAGCACGTTGATCCCAACTACACCTTCCCAACCTGCAAGAGCTTTTACAACATCTATCACCCGGTGAGTATTCGCAGATTTACTGTGCATACATCCAGCGCTTAACAGGATAAGACCTTGATTTTTTCCCCCTATTATCACACAAAGAAGCATTAATAAGGCAGCTCTGAATGCTCCCAGATTTTGTTTGCATTGTAGACCCGCATGAGTCATGTTGGAAATGACAGATGTAGCTTCAGCATTGAATATACATAATGACAAGAATACTAGTTCCTGTTTCCAAAATAAGCAGACGCAGCCACTGGTCTGATCTCACTTTTGTCATCAGTAAACTTACACATGTGCCAAACAGAGATTTAAAAAAAAGAAAATAGGAAAGAAAGCATGTATTGGAGTTACATTCATCTCGTCCCTTTTGTTTGCTTTGTAGTATGACCCTGTGGCATATCGGATAGAGCCCATGATTGTGTCAGATGTTGATCTGGAGCCCATGCTGATCCCTCACCATAAAGGCCGCAAAAGGATGCACCTGGGTATGGCTGTCTGTTTCTCTCTCCTTGTCTCTGTGGAACAATATTATGGTAAGGGCTTTTTGTTTAGTAGGCTTAATGATAATCCCTGTCTACCTTTGTCTATAAGAACTAAAGGACAGCTTGACTCGTATGAGCATGGATTTGAAGAACAATGTTTTGGGATCGTTACGTACGGCGTGGCAGTCCTTTGCCAGGCTACCAGTTGCTGCACTGCCCCCGGTGGAGGAAGGAGAAACTACAATAGAGAGAAACCTTCAAGAGGCGCAGGGTAAAAAAAGCACTTTTATTTGCCGTGTTTGTGTGTGTCTGTGTGTGTGAGAGAGCGTGTGTGTGTGTGTGTGTGTGTGTGTGTGTGTGAGCGAGCGTGTGAGCGTGCACAAGTGTGTGTCTAACCCAAGTCTCTTCGTACTCCTCTCACCCTTTTCTGCATGTTGCCACCCTCTTTCTCCCCTCTTGTTGTTGCTCCTGCCTCCCTCACCTCTTACCATTTTACCTTGAACCCCAGCCTCAGCGGCAGTCACTGCTTCTGCTAAGAGGGAAGAGAAAAGTGCTGATTTGTGGACTAAAATTCGGGATTGGCCCAGGGCCCTTTATAAGCATTACTTCCAAGGTAAGCCAGGATAGTCACTTGGCTAGAATAAATGAGAAAACGAGTAAATGAAATCTTTCCATCTGGTTTTCTCTGTAAACTTGCCTGATCCAGTGAAAGCCTACGAGCCTCTATAAACTTAATTTTACTCTGTAGTTCATTTAACTTCCCTGGCTTGAATCTGGAAAAGAAACCCGCACAAAGGAGGAATAAATGATTTGTGTCAATTTAATGTTTAAATCTATGGTCCTTTACCTGCAGAATTTAGGGGGCAAAAATGATGATTGACAGTTACTTTGGTTCACTTTCAAAGAGCAAATGTTACGTAATGTCTGTCATTATTGCCGTGGGCTCTCACTAGTCCTCTGTTCCCTCCTTCCCCCAACTGCACCGCTACAGCTGAACACCTAGTCCTCAACTCAGCCAGTTTACTGACACCTCCTTCAGGCCCTTCCCTCCCTCTCCTGCTGTCACTTCTGATTGGTTGAATTTATTGACTGTTTTACTGATTGTCAACATTAGAAGCCACTTAGGTAACAAGCTCACAACACACTCTGGCATGTGCTGGACAAATAGGTCAAATTAAACAGGAGTGATTGCGGTTGTTATTTTAACAACAGTCATAAAGTAAGCTGGATCTCGACAGTCAGGCAGTCATCATCAGTAGAAGGTCACCTGCATTAGCTGCATGCAGGTACATGTCCTCCCTTTTTCTATTGCACCTCAAGCACTAAGTCTGTCTGTTAGATAAATGGGTCAAAAGGATACAGCTGCTGTTAGAACAGACTGTACGATTACATGATACCTTTTTATCTATCACTCGTTTTGTTAATGTTGACATACACCGATCAGCCGTGATGTGAATAACATGGATCAACTCATCACAATGTGATGTTCTGCTGGGAAACCTTTGGGTGCTGGCATTCATGTGAATGCCACTTGACACGCACCACCCATCCAAACACTGTTGTGGACCAAGTACACCCCTCATCACAACAACACTACCCGATGGCAGCGGCCCCCCAGCAGGACAATGTGCCCTGACACACCTCAGACACTGCTCAGGAACAGCTCAAGGAACACAATAAAGGGCCCGAGGTGTCGACCGAGCCTCCAGATTCCCCAGATCCCAATCTGATTGAGCATCTGTAAGACGTGCTGAGCAGGTCTGATCCATGGAGGCCCCTCCCCCCAACATACAGGACCCAGAGGATCCACTATAAAACACCCTGGTGCCAGACACCACAGGACACCCTCAGAGGTCTGAAGTCCATGTCTTGACAAGTCAGAGATGTTTTGGCTGCACAAGGGGAACCCTCACAATATTAGGCAGTTGGTCATAATGTTATGCCTGATCGGTGTATAGTCTTCATTTACAGCCCTCACAACCTTCATTTGTTGCATCAAGTATAGTTCCGTGACACTGTGTAAAATGTCATCTAAAACTTTTGGAAAATGAACTGTGTTTACCAACAATGGTTTCACAAGGTGTTTCTAGAGCCTGTTCAGTAATATGCCTCATTTATTCATGTGTTTCACTAGGTGGTGAACCTCGCCCCATCCTTGATGTGAACTTTAAACTATGTACTATTCATATGCCATCAACTGCTGCCTATATACCTGCTTAAAGGTTAAAATCTTCCCAGCAGCGTTTTTTTGAGCACGACATAACTTTCCCAGCCTTTTGTTGGTCCTGTCCCAACGTGTTTAAAGCATGTTACAGGCATCAAATCCAGAATCTGCATATATTTACAAAAATCTATTAATGAGGTGGAACTTTAGATATTTTCACTTTGTACTGATTAACTCCGCTAAGGAGGTTGTTTTCGGAAAAGTACCAACCTTGATCAGGCTTGATTGAATTAAAGGGGACTGTTAGGCCTTGGCCAAGTGATGCGCTCTACTAAGTGCCATTCAGTTGAATATATATGAAAAAGGATGAGCAAATTATCACCCATCAACTTTATATCATAACATACTATTACTCATCACAAAACTAGCCCACCTCACTGATATTAACTCAACATTTAACTAATTCTCTGAAAGCTTAAAACATCCACTGAGCAATGTCATCAAATAAGCACTCGTCCAAGTTCATAAAGGGTTATTACTACTAGAGTTCCAACCAACATCTACTGTAAACAAGTCCTTAACTATAAAGCATAACACAGTGCTATAGAAAATAATTACAAAGTACTTTACCTCCTTAAATCACCTCTTAAAATATTGTTGTTGGAGGCAGAAAGGTTGACTGACTGAATTGCAAACCCAATTCTGCAAATGCCGGCAATATTTGTGACCTGCAATTTTCTTCTTACAACATTCACTATGACACTAACTCACCTCTGGGACAGATGAAGGACACTGTTGTAGAGTAATTGTCTTGGCTTGAATGTTGCTAACTGCAGACAGCACATGCTCTCTTTTCTTTTGGTTATCTGATTTCCTCCTGTTTTACCGTATATAAATATGTGTCAAAGCATATAGCTGCTGGTGTCTCGTCGTTTTTGTTGTCTGCCCCTAAAGCCTCATCAGCTTTGTCACTTCTGTCCTTGCAGGAGTGTGTGAGGAGGCAGAGTCCACGGGCTCAGCAGAAGAGACGGAGCAGCCTGAGATTAAAGTGGGTATGTTGAATGGAGGACGAAGGATCGACTACGTACTTCAGGAAAAACCCATCGAGAGCTTCAACGAATACCTGTTTGCCATCCAGTCCCATCTGTGTTACTGGTGAGTCATGCATACCTGTGGTGGGGTGGACTATAGTAAATGTTTTTTTTTAGATTTTGTGTCGCTGTTACTCCTGTATTTTGCGTTCTCTTTGTTGTAACACAGTTTACTTCAAATAAATGATGCTTTCCTCTCTGTATCTGTCTGTCTGTTAGGGAATCTGAGGATACCGCTCTCCTGCTACTGAAGGAGATCTACGACAAGCTAGGTGTGGCCTTTGAACAGCCACAACAGTAATAAAAGTTCATGAATGAAGACTTGCTTTTGAACCTGACCGTAAAACATGAAAGAGAGAAAATGAAGGACAGCTGACAGAAGCGGAGGCTGCACAATCCACTTCCAGAATGCCTTACCGTCTAGGTGTTACCTGACTGCCCCGCCCTTTCCTCTCTTGACAATGGAGACTGTTGCAGCAGTCAGGTGATCTTGGTTCGGATATGTCAGTCGACTTTAACTTTGCGGTGACTTCTAGGTGCCGCCTAAATTACCACTGCAGACTGGGTTTGGTGTCTGATAGTTGTTTGTCATCCACCCAAATGTCACCGACATGTTCTGGTCGCACCTTTCTGTGTTTTATGAATCATTCTTTATTTCACTGACACTCATTGACATATCATGCATAAAGCTGCAGCTGAATAATATTCTAAATAATCACTATCATGATAACCAGAAGACGCACAATACTTCAAGTATAGAGAAACATAATTATTTCTAATAATGTTAACTATAAAATGCCTCCAGAAATGTAGAACTATAACTACAAACAACTATGATTCTCATAAGTTTGTTCAACTTCAAGCTCCTTTGACAACGAAGCTCTCCCTTGACCTCACATTAGACCTCACCTTCATAAATAGCTGGGTCAGGTGGTTTAGTTTGGTTAACCATAAAATGTTTACTTTCTGTTTAGATGAATGAAGGTGGATGTGTTGTCCTTCAGGCAGCTGTATTTTCCTCTGTCAACATTATGGTCACTTGAAACCCAAAGCTGCTACTCCTACGTTTGTGCAATGTATCAATAATGTCGATGTCGGCAATGATCACCATCAAGTGAAGTTTGCATTCTAATATTATTTTAATTTCACTTGCAATATGTAGTTCATTTCAATCATACTGAACATGTTGGACTTGTTTCAGTTTCTAAAGGTCAGGGCCACGTTGCCTACAATACAGCACTTAGAACAAGCTAAACATGTATTGAAAAGAAGTAATCCTGATGAAGGTTTTATTCAGAAAGTGAAGTGAAACAGGCACTTGAAAAGGTCAAGCAGGTTGTCTTTTCATAGTACGTGTATGTGTGTCTGTGTGTGTGTTTGTGTGTGTGTATGAGCACAGTCTGTATGTCACAACAGTTTGCAAACTGTACAAAAAGGTCAGGGCCACGTTCTCTCCCCCACGTCGGTGCCATTCCTCATTTACTACTTTCTTCATTCTGCTATTTTGCAGTTGACCCAAAATGTATCCTTCCGTAATTCCTAACATCAGTATATTCTTCATTCCCACACAGACGGGTATCCCACTTAGACAGTTGCCATATCAAAGGGCCAAATGGTTCATGTCTCTCTCATCTGTCCCTTTGTATTGTACTTCTCTCTCTGTAGTAGTGCATGCTCTTGTTTCCTATGTTGGAGCGGGACTTCTCAACATTTTCCAGTCCTGACCCAAATCTGAGTTTTCACATTAAAATCATATGAATTTGAGCATGATAGATAGATTATATAGAATTTATGTTTAAAAGCAGATTGATTTATTTTATATTAAAATATATGAAACAAATATCAATATATCAGTGTAAGAAATATCACAAATCTGCACCTTTGATTTAAAGTACCATGGGGTCGAGACTTTAAAGTTGGAAACTTTACTGTGTTGAGTGATTGAACTTTATAAATGACTAAATGTTCTGATATGCACTGTCACAGCCCCCCCACCACCAAAGCTCCGAATGACCTGTATTGACACCCTCTGGGTGTAACATCCGCACAACATGTGTTCATTTTCCTTTGAGAAATGCACTAAATACTGACTTTTCATGCTGGCGTTTCTTCTCAGTAAAACAGGACCTTAAGACCTGTGGCTCCTCTTCCTGAAACTAATGTTTTTTGCACTTGATACAAAAATGTTGTTACATACCAAAAAAACAAATGTTCTCCTTTCCTAATACATACCCTATGAATATGGTTACATGTTGTGTGTGCCATAATAAAACATTAAAAGTGTCTTCTTGTGTTCTTTGAATTTCAAACACAATGAATTACTCTTGTTTATTGGTGGACTGCAAACCGAATGTTGAACAGAAACCCACTGCATCAGGTTGTAGATGCTGTGCTTGTAAAAGGATAAGTTCAGCCAAAAATTAAAATGCAGTCATTATCTATTCACTCTCACGCGCATGGGATGTCGGTCAATAAAACATTTCTGGTGGTTCGCAGAAAAACAGCAAGCAGGACTTGTCTTGAAATGTTAAAAAAAAACAACCAATTAAAATCTTCACTCTGGTGGCAAAGCTAAAAGTGTTAGCTCACACCCCAAATGAGGTGGGTGCATGAGCTTGACCGCATGTCGAGGGTGAAAAGAATGTTTTTTTTGATCAATTTGAGATCTTGGTGCATCAAGAGACTTGGATTACTTGACACATGCTGCGAGGAACCTTAATTTTTCTCTGTTGTTTAAAACAAGTCTCCTTCTACTTCAGTTTTTTAGGAGAGTGCTGCAACACTGTTTTGCTGCGAAGCTCAAGAAATGTTTTGTGGACTGCAAAACTCCACCCCGCTTTCTATTGGCATGGGCGTGAGAAGATAATGACTCACTGCTCATTTATGGGTAAACGTACTCTTTCAGCCAGTGAATGAATTTGGCTTATTATTATCAGCTCTATTAATCTTTCAGCTCTATAATTTCACCATTACCAATTAATAGTGGGTATTATAAGTATGATAGTAAATTTTTTAGTCCGATATATATTGTACATCACTAGTTTTCATCTGGTTGACACAGGACATAGTCAAGAATTACAGCATCTTGAGCTTCTGATTAATTATTCTGAATAATAATAATTTGATATTGATTTTTTTATTATAATAAATGATAGTAATCATCAAACACTTGAGCATGTGCAGTTGTGTAGAAAACACAGCATCACTTGCGGCGGTTGGATTGATTAGAAACCCTGGACGACAAATACGATGCAAGTTGAACGCTTCAAAAGTACTGTGCATGTCTTCAGTCGCATTTTACCAGCAGCAGAGTGACTGTTAAGAGGCTGTAATGACTGTAAAAGGTGACATGTTTATGTCATGAGCCGTGGGTACTGTTGCTTTGTTCAACTCCACGCTCTTTTTCGTGCACTGTGTGTGGTTGTGCCCACTCTTGTATGAAAGTCATGCAGAAATTAGGCCCTCCACAGTGAGCGTCCTGTGACTCATTTCAATGGGAGGAAGTCACGCACGAAAGCCTCTCAGTTATTCACAAAGGAGGGGCTGTCCTGTTCCGGGCGCCGCTGCCTGACACACCAGTGCTCTGAGGGATTTGAGCCATTTTCCATTTGTTCAAAAATACACGCTCAGGATGGGACAGGTTTGAATCAGGAGGTATGATTTCCCTTTTAATCATGACCATGCACTAATGCCTTCACACATTTAAATGGATGAGCCAATCGGTGATTCGGCACATTTCCAGACTGTTTTCTCACAGTGAAAACAATGTCAAACTAGCTTTTCACATGTTTAACAATCTTTGGATGAAGCCTTTTTGTCAGACTGATTGTTTGACCTGGTTTTGAGTCCAGGTTTAGAGTTCTGGGAGAGAGCTGTGGCTGTGTATCGTCTTTCTAAAAGGGTTTGCAGGAGAGGGTTTGGGGCTCACAACAGGTGGGGCTGTGGTTTATGCCGCCAACCCTCCCTCCCATCATCTTCCATCCCTCCGCCTGGATCTCAGATCTGGTATTCAGCTGGTAACAATAGAAGACACTCTTTCACGCTTGAAAGAAAGTGTAAACTAGTGGGGATATACATTTTTGAATATGACAGATTCTTCATTCTGGTAAAAGAAAAAATGACTTCCCGTTATTAATTTGATTACTGTAACCATTCAGCAACAGCTATTTAAACAGATGAATGTTGTCAAGTTTCCTCAGTGTCTCTTGGATGCTCAGGGCACATTTGAACCAAATCCAGTGAAAAATAAATGATTGGTGAGGTTTAGAATACACATACACAGAATCACAAAAATGCTGAAATTTAGCTCTGCGGGCCAAACTTCAGAAATTCATAATTTAAAAAGGATTTGGAGTACAGTTCATCCAGTCCCAACTGTATTCGTACTGCATGCAACAGTATATACTTTATAAGGGCAGCTGCAGTAAGTACTAAAAGTAAAAAGTCTGATTCTGAATGCACTGAAAATGTCCACTTTCAGAAATCAGTGAGAAAGCAACCTTCCAGCATCAAACTCTGCATTTACATCATTCGACCCAGTGAAGCTCAAACATTCAACTGTAGGAACAAGAGAAAAAGATTTTAAATGAATCTCAGTAACACCAGGAAGAACAGTGCGTAAACTCTTCATGTATGACAGTTTTATTTACCTGAAAACAAAGTTCATGTGATACATTGTACAATCATCTCTGAAAATACAGTACAGCAGTTTGGCAAAAAGGGCCAGTGGAGGGACTGCCTGCCGCTCTCATGGTAAAGCGTATGCATCTCTGCACCGCTGCACGTCCGCCTTCCCAGATATGGCAATATCATGTTGCACTCATCAGTGCAAAGCAAAAGGAAAAAAAAAAAAAGGCTGTTTGGTTTTTAAATATCCCATAAAAGTATTTCCTTAGGAAAGATGAACTGTTTTTTTTGAGCTTATTTAACATTTGTACTATCTGACGAATGTCTATTCTAATTACCGATACTATACATGGTCTATTACACAAGTCTGGTAGAACAGATGGCTGATTCAGCGGACATGCACCATGGAATATAGTACAATTTACTGTACACGGTACTAAGATCTTTATCTAAAAAGATGGCATGAGAATCGTATTGTACTCTAAGGCTCTTCATGCAGGAGGATGGAAGGACACTGATGAGGTGGGATTGGCTAGTTTTCATCAGACATTTATTCATGGCCAGTCTATAAAAACGATGTATGAATTTTAACGAGCCTCTGTCTTCATATTACTTAACTGACATGCAGCTCTTGTAAGATGTGCTGCCCCAAAACACACATGCACAACACAAAACAAAACCAAAGTTTCTGCAAGGAATTCAGAGTGGAGGTGGGCTTACTTGGCCTTTGCTGCAGAGAAAAAGAAGAAAGAGGAAGAATCAAATAAGTAAAAGCATCTGAGCAGCGAATAATTTAAAATTCAGCAGTACGTCTTTTCAGAAAAAGAGCAAATATATTAAAAGGTGCACTGTGTAGTTTTGGGGAAGAAGGAAAAGATCTCCACTGACTGATTTGTTTATGTCTAAACAAACTAAATAAACAAATGGTCTGTATTCATGATTAAACTGAAAAAACAAACTGCCCTTAAAGGGCAACACTATTTCATACTGTTTTACTTTGTTTATATTTGGCAGACCCTGCCACCTGTCTTCAAACAGCGTTTTCTGCTGAGAACAGCTTGTTTATTCAGTTATGGAACAAATACATATTTCTGAGTTTGTATTATCACCTCATTAATATTGTAAACGTTAAAATTCTGAGTTTAAATTTATTTTCCAAAACTACATAGTGCCCCTTTAAGGCCATGCCGTGAGCAAGCAGAGGATTCGGTCAAATACAAAAGCAATAACAATTAAAAAAAAAAAAGAAAATAAATAAAAGAAAATGAACACCATGATCCATAATGGTGCGATGCCACCTAAATATTATAGTCTCTGCCAGTCGTCAAAACATGCCGCCAGTCTGCAGTCAAAAATAACCAGCACCAGTGACACTGTGCCGTTTCAAATGCAAAAGGCTCCCGTTTCTACTCAGCATCTAATCTGGCACTTCGTGACATTGATGGCATCTTCAGACAAACTCTAAAACACCATCATTCTTCTCCTCTTACTCTTGTACCATTCAAAGTATATTTAAAACAAAAATGCTGGTCCTATCAAAAATATGAGGAGCTGTCATTGCATATGAGCAATGACAGACAGCAAAGCTGCAGCGGCGAGAAGACGAGAGTGCGCTTGTTGGCATGCAGGTCAAAGTGTACTCACTCTGCAGGTAAACAGGTGGAACGCGTTGGAAGAGACAACAGTTAGCTTCAAAACTAAAAAACAGCAGAGCACTCACTGGACTGGGATTATTGGAGTAGGCATGCAGAAAGGCTAAGACCACGCTTAAGTAAACTTGTGTAAATGTATGGAGCATTTTGACAGCAGCGACAAAAAGAAATATCTATACAGAGATTCTACTTTGTGTGCTTTGTACAGATATACAGACTCTTCCAATGACCGGTCATCCATGTTGTGGTCAGTTGATAAGACTAACAGCTTCTTGGTGCCTTTTTACATTTTCAAGTACAGTATGTGCACATTATACATACATTAGAAAGATTACGGTAACTAAAAAACCAAAACTAAGTCTGAAAGTAGAAAGTCAAATTTCAGACTTAAAAATGAAGATCAAGACAAATTGTGTTTTTCTTCAAGTAAACAAATTTAACAACAATCTTTATATATATAAAAAAAAAAATGCTCTGAATCAAACTGGTAACATCTTTGCCCTCTCTTTCTTCCAATAAGACAGAAAGGAAAATATACTGAAAAATGTGTGTGAGGGCTTTGTCTCTACTGCAAAACAAATTGGTGCTTACCTCAACACTAAAAAAAGATCATCTATGTTAAGACAAATGTATAGTAATGGTCATATTAACAGCATTGAGGTAGCTGCGCTCTGCCTACTGCAGAAAATAATGAATGATTATGCATGGAGCTCAAAAATAACTATAGAGATTCATGCCAGGGCAAATATATTCAAGTCTTTACCCAAAAATTAGTATTATACTATACGGTCCTTAGTATCACATCCTCTTTACACCCAGCATTATCGTCCGAACAACCCCACCCAAAAATTACAAAATATTAATTATTATAAAATAGTGTAAATTCTCTGTACAGCTCAAAACACAGCTCCGACACGGTGGGCATCTCTAACTGTTTAAAACAGGGGATCAAAAGAGATAAAAGCGTGATGGTAAAATAAAACACACAGACATAATGTCAGTCAAAGTCATTAAAATATGACTAAACCCCCAGCCCCACGCCCAGAAACATGTATCGGTGAAAATGTTCTAAATACAAAACATCTGACAGAAGACAGACTGTCAGAGCGGGTGCAAGTGTTGACTGAGAGTTCATCCGGGTTAATGTAACTGTGTTAGATGGTGTGTGTTAATGTCCACTTCACACTAGTGCACAGGGAGGGTGGTGTAGTGGAGTCAGTCAGGGCCACAACATGGCGGACACGTTAGTGTCGGTGCTGTAGATCCACAGCACCAGGGGCAGGGAGATGGCCACGAAGGGCCAGGAGATGCCCTCGGCGCATGCGGACATAGAGCGGCCTTTGCTGGCCGGCTTCTCCAGCTGTTTACCAAAGTCCAAGTAGTTCCTGGCCAAAAACTTTAGCAGCTCATCCAGCAGGATGACGGGCAGGGAGATCTTCAGCACCATCATCCACTGGGTTGTGTCCAGAGGGGTGATCTGGAAGATGACCTAGGAACGAGCACAACAACAATCACCATTTAACATCGCAGCCACTCTTTACCCAGGACATTAGTGCACATGGTGTCATGTTTAAGTTACTCGTGTGGAAGGTCTATCCCTCAGACTGTCTCTTCACATTTTACTCTACACAGAACCATCAGGGGCCTTTATAGCAGCTGACAGAGGAGAGAGTGCAACTTATTTTAGATCTAAGTGCTGCTTGGCAACAAAGCACACAAGTGTTTTTTTCCAAAGTGTTAAACTATTCCTTTAAGATTCATACTATATAAGACGGATCCGGGGCTTGAAGTTATTTCAAGGCTGTACAGGGGATTTCAGGAGGTTAACATAGCAAGTATCACCTATGTAAAACAAAAAATGGGAGAGGGAAACAGCTGTATCCCAGTAGTAGTTTGGATGGAATATTGTGAAATTCAATGGAAGATATCAAGTTCAACTATATGGAGAGTGTTTGGCTTATAACACCTGCTCAGGAATCTCACCACTCAGCAGGAACTGTGGCTCTCAGGAAGCCAACCACTACCACTTGTTTTGGGTCTGTCCAAAAGTAAATGCTTTTTGGTGGAGGACTTAGACAGAATTAGTGACTATACCTCGGATGACAATTATATTTTAGTGTGATGAAATCCTTTTTGGTCTTTTGCTTTAATCATCTACAAATATTAAAACAAAAGTGTAAAATGTCTTTTGTGTTCTGTTTGTTTTTTCATTCCACCCTATAAATAATATCTAAAAATGATTGTTGCTATGATGTCAGAAAAAGCTTCATACTATAATCATAAGTAATCAGTTTGAAAGGCAAAATGACAAATAATATCTTCAGGTAAATTATATGACAAAGAGTAAAAAGATGATGGTGACTGTTCAGCTGCAAAATCAAATACTTTTTCGAGGTTTTCTTTGTATATAAAATCTGTATTTAAAGTCTGTAATGAAGCTATACAACCACTAGGGGGCACACAGAACCATAAAACTCCTAGGTAACTGGATTATAAAGCAGCGTCATCAATGGATAGACTGTTTTTTTGTAAAACTCACAGGCAGAGGCTCCACATAGAGGATGAGGAAGTGGAGGGACATGGAGAGGCAGATTGCACCCAGGAGCCAAATGTTCTCCCAGGGAGGCATCCGCAGCAGGGACTGGTTCTCTGACAGACTGGACAGAAGAGAGGACACAAATTCATTTATACAGTTTGGCATTCATTTTCTGAGCTCACATTATCCTCTGATAAAAGCTCCGATATTTACCTGTTGAGAGCATTGCACATCTCTATGGTGACAAGGACTGACAGGGCCATGGTCATGGGGTAGGGAGACTCAAACACATGGCAGTCCAGGCCATCGAAATCTGGGTTGTCTGGGGCGCACTGGAGGAAGTGGCTCTGCGGAGCAGGGAGGAAGGGGAGTGAGGGGGAGGCAAAGAGCTGAGGGGTGAAGCTGCAGGATGATCACTCAGACAGGCAGACTTACCAGCTGGTACAGGGTGATCTGAGGTCCATCTTCAGAGAGGATAAACCACCAGGCCGCTGCTCCCACTGTGGCTGCACCCACGTAGCCTGCAAGCAAAGACACCAAATAACATCAGCATACACAAATTACTCATTTATTTAACTGCATGAAGGCAGATTTAAGGTTTCCTTTATAACCTACACCCAATGGCCAGGTATCTGAAGAAGAGCCAGCCGGAGATGAGGGGCTCCTTCGCATTACGAGGAGGCTTCTCCATGATGTCAAGATCTGGGGGGTTGAAGCCCAGGGCCGTGGCAGGGAGGCCATCAGTCACCAGGTTGACCCAGAGCAGCTGAACTGGGATCAGAGCCTCGGGGAAGCCCAGCGCCGCAGTAAGGAAGATGCTGTCAGTAGAATAAGCAATCGATTATAATTACATCCCTTCTAAATGATAAGTTACCAAAATGCTGCCAAGAAAACTCACCAGACGACCTCCCCCACATTGGAGGAGATGAGGTATCTGATGAACTGTTTCATGTTATTGTAAATGGCTCTGCCTTCCTCAACGGCAGCCACGATGGAAGAAAAGTTGTCATCGGCGAGGACCATCTCAGAGGCTGACTTGGCCACGGCAGTGCCAGAGCCCATGGCGATGCCGATCTCCGCCTTCTTCAAGGCAGGGGCATCGTTCACTCCATCACCAGTCTAAGGAGAAATATTTTGTTACAGTAATTATTTTGTTGTAACTCAAGCAAATCAACACAGGGAACACGGTGATTACAAGGTTAACAAATACAAATGCAAACCATAAAAAGATTTAAGAGCAGCAGAAAGAAAGAAACACAAAGAACAGACTTCACAGACTCAGCCTCCAGACTTCATACCATCGCAGTGATCTCGTCAAATCCTTGAAGGAACTCGATGATCTTGGACTTGTGGGAAGGCTCGACACGGGCAAAACAGCGAGCGTGAGTCACGGCATCGCGCTGAGCAGAGGGCGAGAGTTCGTCAAACTCTCGTCCAGTGAAAGCCATGTGTTCCACGTCGTCGTCCTCAGTCAGGATGCCGATGCGGCGGCATATAGCCACAGCCGTGCCCTTGTTGTCCCCAGTGATCATGATGACTCGGATGCCGGCTTGGCGACACAGTGTGATGGAAGCGGCCACCTCTTGTCTGGGAGGGTCCAGCATGCCGACGCAGCCGACAAATGTCAGGTCCGACTGGATTCAGAGAGACAAAGCAAACTGTTAAGAATATTCTACAAGCAGACACCAATACAGCAAACATCCAATCTACTGTATCAGAAATTAAATGAAAATTCACCTCGTACTCCACGAATTTGGCAGTGTCGGATAGTACCATGTCCTCCATTTTGGGTGGGCTGTCCCTTGTAGCCAGAGCCAGGCACCTTAGGGTATCATTACCTGTCCCGTACTCACGGATCACTGACATGATCTTTTCCTTGATGGCACTGCTAAGCAAGACTTTACTGTTGCCAACTCTGACATGAGTGCATCTGTCAATAACTCCTTCCGGTGCACCCTGTGGTTAAAGCAGAGGGAGAAGTTACTCAGAACATGGGGTCAAAAACAAAACCATCATTAGACCATCAGTGGTTGTTTCTTTCAGTATACCTTGACAAACATCTTGCCCATGGAGGAGCGATTGTTGGGGGTGCAGTAGACAGACATGGACTTCCTGTCTCTGGAGAACTCCAGGGTGAACTCCTTCCTCATCAGCTGCTTGATTACCTGATCAGACGAAAGGACGACAGTGTGAGAAAAACCTGCTGAGTGGGAGAAGTGGAAATCTGTAGGTGAGGAGGCTGCTGTCACTCACAGAGTTGCAAGCGTTCGCTCTGTCAATCTTGGACAGGTTGTGGATTTCTGTGTCAAAAACATTCATCTTCTCCACCAGACAGGTCAGCGCAGTCTCTGTGGCCTCACCGACCTTCTCATACACACCCTTCACCTGAAACAGCAAAAAACATCCATCACGATATGTTCTCCTCTTAAAAAAAAAAAAAAACCTTGTAGACCAGGTAGATATAGAATTTACATACATTGTTACAGAACGGTGCTGGAAATAGAGGCTAGTGGTAAATCAAGATAAATCGTAAATGGTACATTTTGGACAGACATTACAGAAGAGAAGCTCGGTTGGTTTTAATTTGGGTTGAATTGTGACGTCATAGAGTTATGGTGATACTAATCAATATAAATATCTTGGCATGACGCTCGATGAGCAAGACATTTAAAAAGATGTCAATGTTCTAGTGCAGTCACAAGCAGAGCACTGGGTTTTGCAATCTAGTTAAACATTGTGGTAATTTGGGTTTCCATACTCACACACAACTCTACAATTCATGTGTGTGTCCTGTGTCTGATTATGCTTCTGGTGTTTGGGGTTCCTGTGAACATTGAAGTTTTAATAATGTACATCACAGAGCTATCCAATGTGTCTTGAGTTTACAAATTTAGTTCAATTTTGGTAATTAATGGAAATAAGGGATGGGAACCTCCATCATCACACATAAATGTCAGATGCTTCAGCTCTGGAATACACTTTGGAAGATGTGTGATCATAGACTCACGAAAAAGATATTTAATTGTGACATCTCACACTGTCATCCCCGGGCAAAGGAGTAGAAATATTCTATTTGAATGACTTAGCATTTTTTCCAGATTTGTCATTTTAATTTTTCAGAACAGGTCACTTTTCTGATATTCAGGAGATCAGGAGCACGATGTTTCTCATTTATAAAGAAAAAATGATCTGTTGATATATGGTCTAAGCAAAAATTATGAACCTACTCTCTCATAAAGGACAGTTACATTGTAGGATCTTATGTGAAGTATAATTTAAACAAAAGGCAAAGATCCTTGTGTACAGTTTCACATTCAGGAACATTACCATTAGCCTTGGAGACTGGTTTGTTGCGTGAGCTAAAGGTGAAACTGAGCATGAGGTTCATTTCTTGTTTTGTTGTCCCGTCTATGAAGATGCAAGGGATGTACCTTTTAGTAAAATGTCTGTTTATGCTGATTGCTTGTGGTTGGATGATGATGATGAAAAACTTATATTTAGTTTTCCTTTTTGTGTTCAATCACTTTGCACTATGTCCTGAAACACTGTGTATAATTGTGACATAAATAGTAAGAAGCATGATTCAGACCTCATTGAAGTCCAGAGAGGAGTCATTACACAGGGCACAGATGGTGGCCAGTTCAACCAGGGCGTCATTCTGGGTGCACCTCACTGGTTTACCATCCTGGTACCTGAGGACAAGCACAATGTATTTACCTGTGTTGTTACAGTCCATATAACGACAAGAATGTTCCTAAATGATTAACCTACAGTCTCCCAACAGTTAAAGGGAGAGTATGGGGTTGAGATGGATATTTAAAGTCAATAAGATTTCACTGAGATCTGCCAGCTGTAAAGTACTCACACTTCTCCTTCAGGTGCGTAGGTAGAACCTGTGATGGTGAACTCTGATAGAGAGCAACTGTCACCTTCAGCCTTGTTGATAACAAACATCTGGAAAACAAAAGCGCAGGTGTGACAAAACAAATGAGACACCATTTGATCATGGCAGTATTTGAGTTGACCATCAGTTTGTTACTGACACAGCAGGTGGCAGCAGAAACCACAGAAATCCCAAGCAGACCTGACAAGTGAGAACTCTTTTTGGACAGTAGATTATCCTGCAGTGTTACAGAGTGCGTCTCTGTGAGTGCCAGGCTGGGTGGCCTGCTGCCTAATGTGAGAAATGGGTGTTTAGTTTCTCTCTGTAAGTAAACATAAGAGACTGCCAGGGAGCCTGAGTAAAGAGAGACACTGTGCCCAAAAGGAAGAAGCCGCAGTGCCAGGCCTGCTCCTTCAGGAAGCTTTCATCTTCTCACTGACACATACTCTCACACATCTAGTCATGGACGGACGATCAGTCAAGCCCTCCTAAAATCAGCCGCCAAATGGGCTTTCCATCAGATCACTTATTTTAGGAACAATAGCTCTTTACAAAAATTACTTTTAAAGAATTATCATGGCCAGTACAAAACATACTTTACCCACTTCTTCATGTCATCTTCAAGTACAATTTACTCAAGTACTATTCTTAAGTACAATTTTAAGGTACTTAGTATATCCATTTTCTGCTACTTTATACTTCCTCTCCACTACATTTATTTGATAACTTTAGGTACTAGATTCAGATAATTGTGACGTTACCAATCAGAAATTGTTAATTGGTAAACACGTCACATTTTAAATCACTGATATCGAATACTGAATATTTGTTTTATAAATGTGCGTGATTTACATTTTTAATTACTTTTTAATATGAAACAGCAGTAGATTCAATTAGCACACCTCTTTAAAGGCTTTTATCTGCATGTCCAAATGTTTTCTTTTTTTTCAATGGTTTAATATATGGCTCTCTGTGAATCCCTATAAATCACAGAAACAGCAGTAATTGCAAAATCACAGGACTATTTAATCATGGTCAGTACAACATGTGGCACAAACGATGATAAAAACTGTAAATTATTGCCACAAGTCTAATTCAGGCTGAGCCAAAGTTCTGAGAAAGCACCGAGCAGGCAACAAAGGGGGATTAAACTTTAATAAATGCTGAAATGTCTTCTTAATGTGGGGCCAAGTCGTGCTGGGGTGCCACTCACAGACAGAGAGCGAGAGAGAGAGAGAGTGAGAGAGAGAGAGTGAGAGAGAGAGAGAGAGAGAGAGAGAGAGAGAGAGAAAGGAAATACAGGCTGGCTGCTTTGCAGCTTGGTGACGCAAGGTCAGTTATGCAACAGCAGCACTGCAAGTCATCCAACAGCTCTATGTAGATTAGAGGAGTGGGGCGGCATGTTGCCTTCTTTTTTTAAATATTCTGAATACCTGATCACAAGGAACACTCCACTCTCTCTGTGCGCACAGATGGTATTAGCATTTTAGCTCACAAATGTATTCAAAGTCACTTTCACAGTCAGTGCCACCTGAAAGTCCAGGCAGAGACAACAAAGATGACAAAGCACTGACAACCAAACTGCTTAGCAATGCACCAAGAGAAAGATTGTGTGTGTGTGTGTGTGACTCACTCTGCAGACAGACATCTGGTTGGTGGTCAGGGTTCCCGTCTTGTCAGAGCATATGACAGAGGTGCAGCCCAGGGTCTCCACAGATGGCAGACTGCGGACAATGGCGTTCTTCTTGGCCATGCGGCGAGTGCCCAGGGCCAGGCAAGTGGTGATGACAGCAGGAAGACCCTCAGGGATGGCGGCAACGGCAAGCGCCACAGCGATCTTGAAGTAGTAGACGGCCCCGCGGATCCAGGAGCCTCCGTGGACGGGGTCGTTGAAGTGGCCAATGTTGATGATCCACACGGCGATGCAGATGAGGGAGATGACCTTTGACAGCTGCTCACCAAATTCATCCAGCTTCTGCTGCAGGGGCGTCTTCTCCTGCTCTGTGGCTGCCATCTCATCACGGATCTTACCGATCTCTGTGTTAACACCAGTGGACACGACCACACCCACGGCCTTCCCAGAAGCAATGTTGGTACCCTGAAAATAACAAGAACTGGTTGACTTTGGTACATCGGATAACATCTCACAGCTCTGCAATAACAACCAAATCAAGTTTTTCCAGGAAGTTAACAGAAACTAAACACACAAGAAGTTTACAGACATCAACAGGATGTGTGATAACAGAGTTCAGCTTACAGAGAAGAGCATGTTTTTCTTATCCTGATTGACAGCACGAGGGTCGGGCACAGGGTCGGTGTGTTTGATGACAGAGACAGATTCACCTACAAAGACGACAGACAGCAGCAGGTTGACTCAGTTTGATCTTAGTAACAAAGCACAGCCAATTATCTCTACAGAGATCTATGATCATTCAAGCTGTTTCACTGATCTTTCACATGCTCATGAATGTTTCAATTCAGAAGCAAACATGCTAATTGGGAAGTGTGTCATTATACACCACTGTGCTCATTCTGCAGCCAGCACAAGTAATCTTGTTCACTGTCATTCAGTTATTCTGGTTATTCAAATACAGCTGGAGGACTGATCTTTTCATCTTGGATAACTTTGTGCTCTTATCTTGAAAAAGGGAAGTATCAGTGGAGAGTCTGAGAGTCATTTAAAGCTGAGGATTTTATCCAAACCATAACTATAATACAGTGTTTCTCAATTTTTTTTAGACCAAGTACCACTTAACCAACATGACCACCTAGCGTCGACTGAGTAGGCGAGGCTATTTGGCCAGACTGTCATCTAATTCGGCTATAGTTTGTTATATACAGTTTAAGTAGACTGTTGCCATCTTAATTAGAATAATGGAGACACCAGTGTGATGTCTGGCTCCAAACTGGAGGATTTAAGTCTCACATAGCGATCGACAGCTGATACATTTTTTTCACCTAAATTTTAATTACGTTGTGTCATAAAACGGTCAGAAAATATTTGGTTACAATGCTGAACACAGCAGAACCCCAAGTTCAAATAAATAATGTTTGAATTTTCACACATGTTGATTTAATATTAAAAACAACACATCTATCCTACTCACTACAAGGCTTTGATGTCGCTGAATATCACATACAGTTTGAGAAACGCTTCATTTAAAACATGCCATTTTATTTTCAATCTACTTGTGGACTTGCGGACCACTGGTGGTCCACAGAACACACTTTGAGAAAGGCTGCTATAATGAAAGTCTAGCCTTAAATACCATTTGTTAGCCCATATATGCAGGCTTTTCAAATATGCTAGAAATGGGCAACTGATGCCTAATGGAGGCCAGAGACAATGTTTTTTTTTACTTTCACCTCAGTTTCCTGATATCCTGTCACTGCTGATTGGAGCTGGAGTCAATAAACATCTGTACTGCAGACTCATGTGAATTGTTAAATGAATGCCGATGGTATGCTTTCCCACTGAAGACAATACCAGATAAAAGTGGGTGTTTGTCCCCAGTTTGAAAGAGGTATAATAAATCAACTGAATAAACTCAGTTTATTCCAGTAACTATTCCATTTGTAACCTGTGGCCATGTCTGAAAACTAATTAATTGATAAGGTATACAATACTTAAAGGGCTAGGTGGTGACATTTAAACCTTTGTATGAAAACAATGAGCATTTCTCCATTCCCTTCAGTAAGGGATAGCTTACAGTACATTAGTCAGACATCAGTCTTTAATTTAGCTTTAAACACATGCGACTTTCTATTTGCTACCGAATGCTGATTGAAAATGCTGGATGGCATAGTGTTGAGGCTTTGACAAAAAAGGTTAGTGTGCAATAAGAATACAAATTAGAAAAAACAATCAAAAAAGGACAAAAAAATATATAATAATACATACAATGCAGCATAAAATACAATACAGCATGTAGTGTGTCAGTCAAAGTAAATCAATTTATGAAATTATTTAGGTAAATCTATTTAATAGAACTTATTCTAATTAATAATGATGGCACAGAAAAATACTTTGACAGCTTTGATATCATCAGCAGATGTGTCTTACCGGTCAGAATGGACTGGTCTACCCTCAGAGTTGTTGATTTGATTGAACAGATACGGATGTCGGCAGGGACCTTATCTCCAACTATAACCAAACAGATCCAAAATTAGAGAAAGTACAAAAACAAAAATGCCAAAGCATCAAGAGAATGAACACAGTGAAATCACTTGAAAATAAAACATTAAAAATAAGTCTACAGAGGGCAACTCAAGTCACCCTATGCACTCCAGGTATTGTACATGTCTGCATGTGTGTACAGGCTAAATGAAGATTTAACAGATGAGTTGTTGTCCATTTTCTGCAGGCAGTAACTCGGCATCAGTGTAAACTGAACTGATGAAGCACAGCTCGTTACAGGGAGGTATCTGTAACACACAGCAGCAGAGCAGTGCTGCCATTACTGCAGGCAAGGAGAAGGAGAGCCAAAGAAAGAGGAGGAAATGAAGGACCTGTGAGCCATAAAAGGCCCGTCTCAAAGGAAAAGGCCAATTTGGGTACATCGGAATTGCAGTGACCCAATTCAGCTTCCTAATGGTACATAAAGGCAATAGAAACTGGGGAAATGGTTCAGGCTATGGCACAGTTCCTTGGGCGTAGTCTACATATAGGCCTACTTAGTTAAAAATGCAAATTGTGTCAGATTGTTACGAAAGACTCCAACCGAGAACATGGTCGAATCCAGGAGCCCACACGGGCCTGCCAAATATCTGAGAATCAAACAAAACATCCAGACAAAGTAGAAAACAAACAATGAAAACCACTGAAAGTCCAGATTCACATTTGAGGGGAACATGTGCATAATCCACCCCATCCAATGCCTTTGAGAGAGGGGAGGGGGGAATAACAAAGGGACCTGCAATGTATGCAGCCAAAAATGGGAAAAGCATTTTAATACATTGCCCAATATGTTTATCAGGTTTAAATATGGCCTTAAAATGTCAGCTGTTCCTTCATTATTGAAACAGCACAGGAAAAGACAAAGGGACAGAGACTGGGCCTCAGCTGTTTTATCACCTCTCCAAACATTTGTAATACAACTGGATGCTGACATTTTTACAACCTTGTTAAAGTAATGTAAATTTCAGTCCTCTAGCTCCATGATTGTTGACTTCTCACCATGAGACATGACCCCTGTGAGAAGCTGGATCAGCTCGTTGGATGTCCTGACAGTGATGCCAGGAACTTTGATCTGTCAGCAGGCATTGGACAGACAAGACAGACAGTGACAGCTTTTCTGAGGAAGACTAATGTTGAGCTCTGCTGCATCTTTAAACCATCTGAACCTGGAACAATGGCTGTAATGGGAGCTTCTCTTCTGAGAAGGTCATACAACCTGGCGCCCAGATGGAGCGATGCCGGCTTGGGGTCTGTTCAAAATACTAACAAAGGCTGCATCCAAATGTCCAGACTTCATCAGACTTGCAGACTCGTGGACTTTGCGGGTCAAGTAGCAGCAAAGGTTATAGAGGTAATCTCATATTTGCACTGCGGGCTAACACGCTCGAAGAATTGATGCGAGGCTGGTGGACACATCACCATATGTACGACTGAACGAGGGCTCAGTATTTGGATGCAGCCAAAGACTGACTTCCTGATGGTATGGATCAATGAGCTTGCTGCAAAATGAATGGAGGAACCACTGTCAATGCTATACCTTTAACTTTCTTAAGAGAAATGATCTCATCCCAGGAAGAGATTCAAAGGATTACCCTGAGCTGCACCACAGGAACAAAACATGAAATGTTTTCCTTAGCAGCCAAAAAGCTTTACAATTACATCCTCCATGGTTGCGTAACACTTCCTGTGCTAAGTCATTACTTTTGAGGAAGCACTGACAACTTCTTAGAGGGTGCTGAGCCAGGAAACATAGAGAGGGGGATAGGCTCCTAACAATGGTGCTTTCTGATGCTCTTTCAAAGACGCCAGTCAGTGTTAAGACTCTGTGACATTGTGAAACACTGGAACTGTCCCGGACTGTGTTATACTGCAGACCTGCTCTGATGAAGTGTGTGTATATCATCCGTCCCTTTGTGTCAACATCCTACTTGGTAGCAGTCCAAGCATCTCCTCAGGCATGACCACATTCTCCCCTCTGTGCTTGCCAACAGGTCATATAGCCCCACAAATCTTACAGTGACAAAAGCTCTGATGATGCGTTGCACCCAACGTGACTCCCAGAGGTGCCTTTAAAAACAGACCTTTCAACAGCAGGCAAGGGAAGCTGCCAGCTTTGACTGGCACCTGCCCCTGCCGTGTGTCAGGGGACAGCGTGTGGTTCGGCAGGCCAGGTTTCCTATGGGCCCAGTCAGGAGGCTACATGTGCTGATGGCAGCTCAACAAAAGGCTGACCTTCTGTCATGTCGAGTGGGTCATTTTAGAGTGGTCAACAAGTGAAGCATCCAGCAGCTTTCCATCACAGATCCACTACTGATTAACTCGTAAGCTACATTTACATGTGTACAATAATGCAAATACTTTGTCCAAACTGATATGTTATCAAAAACAGCCTATATCAGGTCAAATAATAACCTTTCACTGGCTTCTCTTCTTTGCTTAATTAAAGCTGGTTTACTGCTTATCTTTGGCAGCCAGGTGCACAAAAGAAGCCACGCTACCATGACTCAGCAAAACCATGGAAACGCAATGCCAATAAATAAAACTGATAAACCTGGTTCTGCAAGTGTGTTGTTTACATGGCCCCTACCTTACACCTTCTTAAAAGGGATAGTTTGTGGATTGTATGAGGTACTTGTCTCTAGTCAGTGCCTTCCCTGCAGTAGATGACAGCTGCCCTACATCATGAGCCCAAACAATCACTTTGACTGTATTGCAAGTGGATTTAGGTGTGCAGGTGTTTAAGTGTTTTGCAGAAACTGTTCAGGGCAGGATTCTTATTTCTTTGCCCACTGTATTAGCACACGGCAAAAGTCACATGTAGGTTTCACTATAACAGCAAACATGGGCAGAGTAAGTCATGTTTAGTTAGCAGTTGTCTGGCAGGAGACAAACCAATATTTACCCACAGCTGACGAGTTCTGGGACTTCCTGCTGTTACGTTGTCGTAACAGCAAACACGTGTCAGCTGATGGTCACCTATGACCGCTGTTATGTTATGTAAGCGCCATCTCTACATTTTCTCCCGGAGATCTCTGCTCTGCCTTTATGAATCTTAAGCAGCAGCAGGCACATCACACGAAACCGTTTCTGTTGCCATAGAGACAAAACTTGTCCCAAGACTGGGAGCACTAAAACTCCTGTCAAAATTAACTGGGGGTTTAGTGGAAGCCTGGCAGAAATTACATGTACCTTAAGCATGACACAATTAAATTACAAGATCTAGAAAAGAGTTTTCATCACAGCCCACACAAACATGCTGCAGGCAAATGGAGGATACAAGGATCTGAACTTTGGACATTATAGAAAAACTATTAACAGACTGGAAGTGATGTAAATATCACAAGAAATACAACATCTAACTTGTCTTTGCAGCAATGTAACACATTAACACAACAGGTCAGAGTGTACATTCTCTTCACGTCTTAAAGTCAACACTTTCAACAGAGGCCTCTCATTACATTCTGACCTCCCACTATCCCATCTATAACCACACAGCATAGCACAGATTCCCAGCAGTCAGTGCAGTATGGCTTCTAGTTAACAAGGCTAGGACATTGGGCTGTTTAATCGTAGATCTGTATAAAAATAGAAGCCAGAGATAATAATGGAGAATTATTTCCGAATTATGTGGTACTTTTATTCATAAAAACATCTGACATTTTAGTATGTGTTACAGATGCATAGGTCTCTCATGCCAAGCCTTTAATGCCTTGAACCCACGCTGTTTGGCCTGAATAAAAACACTCTTTGCCCTTCTGCTGGACTTCACTACAATTGAGGTTTTTGCATTTCTAAAGCCTGCCTAAATGGTTGGCGAAATGAGGCTGTTTCTCTCAGTCTTGCTGACAAGTCTGGAACATTTGCCAAAAGACAGTCCCTCTGTGACAACAGACACTTGCCAGACCACATTAAATGCCACGTACTATCCATGGTGTCTGGAATCTTAGTGGGGGGTGCGGGAGCTGATGGGTAGGGTCGCTGTGCATTGAGCATGGTAGGGTGGGATGGTTATCCATGAAGCACTTCCCTATAAGGTCATCTCTCTCTAGCACAATAGCAGCAGATGAGAGATCCCCTCCCGCCTCCTCCCACATGAGCCCCCCCTCCTACTACCGGACTCCACAACTTCACAGGCAGCAGAGAACAAACCCACTGAGTTCTGCTGCTCTGTAAAAAGGCCAACATCCAAATGGGCAAGCCCTCAACACCAAACTGTAGCTGGCAGCAAACAGTGCGTGCTGTGTTATGACAAAGACTTAAAACCAGGGAAAGGAACTTGTGAACTTATGATGTTATCAGCTAACGTCCTTTTAAGGGAAGTGGGGCAATCGGATGATTTTAGATGATGATCGATCTTGGAGGTGTCAACAATCTACTTTGAGGTTGTAGTATTCAATGTCCTCTCACTTCCATTTTCAAACGTAGAGAGCCAAAGTTGCGACCCTTCCGGTGGACCCCATGGGACCTTATTTCGGAAAACTTTGGATGGTAGTGAATGAAGAGAGACAAATAATTTTTTGATCTCACTTGAATTGTGCCATGAATCACACATATGTTTGTCAATTTAAAAGACAATTTCTCCAGTCAAGAAAGTTTCAGTTTGTTGTAAATAAAAGTCAGATATCATCTAGTAAAACTGCTCAGTTAATTACATTGTCTCACTCAATACATGTCACCAACACCAGTCAGTTCTATGAGCTGCTAATATACAGGAGCAGCTCTACAATGTATAAGTTAGAGGTTTTGGTGAACGCTCAACAAGAAAGTCAGAAACACGACTGTTGGCTGTGTAGCTGTGTAAAGAACCGTCTTTAATTGCACGGATGGTCATAGGCTACTTCAAGTATGGAGGGCTACAGGGCATTTTGAAATTGAGAAAAAATATTGCAATTTTTAATAGATTTTTAATTTTCCGATACCGATACTACTATCTGCTTTTCCTGGCCGATACTGAACAGATAATTGTTAATTTCACATTTTTATATTTAAAAATTAAAAAGAAGTTCATACCCTGTATTATTCATGCCTAAAGGTAAGAAAGGCTAAGATGTTGTGAGCAAAGATGAATGCTTTAATATTCCGTAACTCGACTAAGATTTCTGTGTTAAAACTGTTCAACTTTTCCTTCTCTTGGAACCCTTACAGAACATGAAACTGTGAAAAACGTTCACATCAACAACAACAGTTTGTGCAGCAGTTTGACGTTAAGAGCGCAGCGAAAGTGTACTGCACTTGTCTATCTGCACCTACTGTATTGGAGCATATACAGGCTAAGCTTAATATACATCAGCTCCATTTATCAGCTATAATTTCACAGATACCGATATACAGTCAATAAGGATCAAACATTATTTTGTTTTTTTAAACTCTTGTTTAAAAAGAAGAGTCTCTCTTCATTCACCACACAAAGTTTCTGAAATAAATGTTGTAATAATTGTAAAGAATAATTCTTTAAAATCTTGTTTAAAAAATGACAATAAATTTAACTCGTTCCTTGTATAATCTAAACATCATAACAATCTGATAATTTATCAGACCGATATATATAGCGCATACATACTAGATAATAGAAAAACCTTGTTTATCATTACTGATCATATGCATTGGATGATGTCAAAATCTGAGCTATTTAGACAAAAACACTGACTCATGTGAACCTGACAATGACAGGTACAGGACTACACAGATACAGGAGACCAAACACGGACAACCAGCACAGACAGCCGACAGCAGCCCTCGGTGCTTCAACTGCTTCAAGGTCAGATTTAAAAAACACCATGCTACAAAGATAAAACCAAGCATGAAATAATCTAGATCAAAGTCTGAGAAATGCATCACAAAGAATGTTACTTCCATGATATTACACAAATTCAGTGAGCATGCGAATGAGCAATGAGGTGCGAGTAGGAGGCAGCGTTGAAACCCACAGCAGCACCCTGACAAGAGAGCAGCGCAGATTGGCTGCAGGCTATTCTTCTCACGGCTGAAGCAGCCACAGAGGGCTCGTCTCAGTGTCCTCTACCCCAGCTCGGCAGCCGGCCGGGCAGCATCTGCGTCATCACACTCCTCTGCGTGGCGGGGGTCACTTTGCCACTTCAGGAAAATATTATTCATAGACAGAAAAAAAGGGGGAGCCTGACAGGAACCATTGTAGAAGATATGAGGATTTTGTAAGTAAGTTGAGCTGATGGGCTTCTGACGGCAGGATAAAACATCCGGTTTTACCTCCTGCTGTGCTGCATTTTTGAATAAGCCTCATGACGCTGACAGCAAAGCCTCCAGCTACCTTCATCAGGAGTTTTCAAATAACTAAGTCTCTAATATGCAAAAGGAGATTGTGTCTGACTCACAACTTTCTCTTTAAACCTAGGCCAAAAAATTAAGCTTTCAATGCACATAAGCAAAATGTCATGATTAGTCAACCAAAAACAAATGATACACACTTAAAAAATACACTCCTTCAGTTGCCCTTGTCAAGGTCACTCAGGAGTCTCACATCACCCACTGTAGCCATGTTACCCTGAGCAGGATGGGAGGGGCGTGCACAGGACACCTGTCATTTTCATGACTGTCACTGCCTCTATAAATACTTCGTTCCATAATCTAACCGACCCACGACAGCTAAAAATAAAACCCACCACCATACACAGAAAAACTATGCATCACTTCAGTGGCTTGGGGTTAATCAGAGTATCAAGATAATGCTTGAGTTTCAACATTCCTCAACACATCCGCCTCTCTTCACCCCTCTACATAAACCTATAGAAGTGTGTATGCCGTGGGGGAATCAGCACTCTATAAAATCTATGCTATACATCCTAGCTGCTCAAATACGCTGACTGGACCTCAGCAGCATGAATCACTCTCCAGTGTTCAGTTCAAATGCTGCAGTTGGGATGAGCTGTGAGGATGCAGTAGCAGCATGTTCCTCAGCTGAGCTCAAATTTGGTGTGTGTGGACAAATATACACACACAGACACACACACACAGTAATGTGGGCCTTAATAGCATTTGCGCCCAGCCCTTCGAGACAATGGGTTAATAAGAGCATCTCAAAATACATCACTCCTGCAGGGTGAGTCACCTGTGCTGTGGCACATGGGGATGGGAGAGGTTTCAATTCCCGCCTGCGCTAAATGTAAACCATGACCATACCTGAACTCATTTGATGTGGCCGCAGTGGGCTTTACCTGGGGCATAGCCAAACAGCTGCCAAGAACTATCTCCAAAAAGAGCAGCATGTGGTAAAATGGGTTCTTTCACAGAGAACAACAAATTCTTGATAGAAGCTGCAGTGGCATTAAATTGCCAATCATCTGTGAAATTCAATATTCATGTGATATCCACATGTTTCCTCTGCTCGAGTCTACAACTCAAACTAACATCTAAACTATTCACTCTCACTCTAGCCGAAGCATCACATACAATTGGACAGGATTGGATTAATAACACAAAAGTAACAAAGACGTGTCTTTATATTTTTAGTGTGTTTTTCTATTTCTGCTTTTTAACCTGTAAAGTGTCTTTGTGTACCCTGAAAAGCGCTATATAAAATAAATGTATTATTATCATTATTATTATTATTCTTATATGTCGGTTTAGAGGAGCAGGTTAACCTACCAGCGATCTCCACGATGTCACCAGGCACGATGTCTCTGGCCTTGATCCTCTGAACAGTTTTCCTGTCCTGCCGGTACACTTTGCCCATCTCAGGCTCATACTCTTTAAGCGCCTCAATGGCATCCTCAGCATTGCGTTCCTGGTGGGGAGAAAATGTGATTCACTGCCAAAGATTTCTGAGAAGAACTGATACCATCACATGAATTAATACATGCATACAAAACAGTATGAGGACATTTACTGTTGAAGAGCCACAGACTATTCTAAGTTGGATGTTTATTTTGTCAGGTTTTGGTTGGTACAGTTAGATGTTAAGTGTATAATTTTCTGCCTCTTGACGTTTTCCAATTTTATCCTTCACCAGCATCTTCATCGTTCATCAACAAGAAAAAACACATCACTCAGAGCGCACTGCCCACACATTCTGTAAATAAATAAAATAAGCCAGGCTCAAATGTACGCATCAGACAGAAAGATTGCTGATGACAACTGACACGACAGCTCCTTTTCAACAGGAAGCCTTCAAAACAGTGTTGATGTACAGCGCAAGTGAAGTACAGCAAATATTAAAACCTACACATTACAGCCGGCTGTCACACTGGTAGAAAAGTTTAATTAATTGTCTAGGACATCCTTTTCTCATATTCGGCTGTGTCTTTAACATTAGTACAACAAAAGCTTTGGCTCAGTGTGTTAATATCTCTTCTCATTGGTGACTGCAGTTCACTGTGAAATATTACGCAATCAAAGTACAAAAGTGTTTCTGTTGAAATTGCGTCAGAAGTGTTGATTCAACATTTTGGACGCTGCAGTTCACAGTAATGTTGCAATTGGTTTCGACTGAATCACATGCATGATCAACTTGATAAAGGTGGGGTATTCATTAGAAGACTGTGGGACTGGATTGCACTGGATTTATCTAGGAGAACCGAACATCATTATCTTACTTTCCATGTTGATACAGCCTCTCATATGACTTTTTTTTTTCCACAGCCCACTGTTAGACTGCAACTGACTGAAAGATAGTTCATTGTGTGTATCTTTATAATTCATAGTTTCTATTTTTATATAATTTATAGTGTTTTCTCATTATAAAATGTTTATTTTTATGCTCTACTTTGGCTAAGGTTGACTAGGGATGGACATGAATTCCTAGCAATAGCTTTCAATGCCATACTGACTTTTGGAGAAGAAATTCAAACTGACAATTTTAATATTTGCAGTATTAATTAGGTAATGATACAAACTCAAAAATATTATTTTTTTTCTATAACTGAATAAACAAGCTGTTCTCAGAGGAAGGTCCCAGAACACTGTTTGAAGGCAGCATGGTGGCAAGGTCCCCCAAATATAAACAAAGTCAAACAGTATGAAATTGTGTTGTTTGTTTATTCAGTCATGGAAACAAAGAGTTTGTTTATAGAGGCAATAAAACAATTCTTATTTTTTTTTTATCAGTCAATGAAGATCTTTCGCCTCTGATAGAAATGTTGTCCCCAAAACCACATAGTGCCCCTTTAAAATGTTAACCTTAACTGTCTACTTGTACTGATAACATCCACAAAGCTAGGTTTTAGTCCTTATTGAAAATAAGTTAACAGGTACAACTATTTCCCAGAAAATCCATCATTCTGCTGCATCAAGAAATGTGATTAACATAAACAAAAATGCATCAAATCTGGACCAATTTCCCTGGTAGACAGTTTGATTTAAAAACAGTGACTCACCTGCCACACACCAACGATGGCATTGGCTATGAGAATGAGTAAAATTACAAAAGGCTCCACAAAGGCTGTGATAGTTTCTTCTCCCTCCTCAAACCAGGCCAGGACCTGAAACAGTATAAGAAACATCTCATTAGTTTAAAAGAAAAAAGGAAAAAGAAATCAAGACAGGACAAACGGTGGTGTTCAGAACAGATAAAATACTGAAAAATCAACTCTCTGATGGAAGATGATAAGATGCTGAGTCACAAATCATGCATTTAAAATGTTAGATTTTTATTTTTTTTTAACTCTTCAAGAGGTAGCTTTTGTGATAGCAGTCTTTCATCCTATTAATATGAGCTTTTAGCTGTTTGTCAGGTGCAGAAGCTTCACATCAAAGTCAGAGATTGATTTAAGTTAAGAGCTGAGAATCATCCCACACATTTCTTTTAAAAAACTGCATGCACAGGGGGAAAAAACATATCATGCAACTGGACGTAAACACTTCATACTTAAACTCAACATCTTTCCTGTGCTATAAGTAAAAAATGGAAATGTAGGAGCCTGAATCTTCTAAATTTAAGTCTACTCATAGCAGTGCATTTTATGTTATTCAATGTTGGCAACTGTTGCTGTTCTCCTGTGGATATTTGTATTTATTGATTTTTTTAACTGCCAACACTGCACAGCTGAACTGTGTAGGAATGCAAGCCTCTTAATAACAGAAGTATTTGAGAAGATCATCCAGAAGACTGTATGTAACTCGCATCATACATTAGAACCTCTTACTGCCAGAAAGCAATAACAATATTCTGACCTGGAGTCTTATTTGGCTTCTTGTCCCTGAGAAAACTGCCCTAAAATGAGCCTGTGTGTCACAAGCAATCAGTTGATGTCCAATAATGTAATAAAGCAGCCAACCTCAGTAAGAGGATGTAAGTATCTAGCTGTGCCAAATGCCAAAGACATTTTAAATGGCATAACTTAAATGGCAAGCATAACTCTTAATAGCGGTGTTAATACAGAAGCACAGGGCTCAAGAGGGCTTAACTGTTATGTCCCAATATGATCAAGAGATTTACATTATTCACCCCCATTGAAAAAAAAAGAGGCTGCAGCTAACAATCATTTTCATTGTTGAATAATGTTACAATTCAATTTTTACATAATTTAGTTAGTCAACTGTGCATTTTTCGTCCGACCAACAGTCCAAAACCCAAAAGATATTCAGTTTAAAATCATACACTTATCGCTTCAGACAATTCACTTTGATTGTTTATTCTGTGACATTGAATTTTCATTTTGTGTTTTGTGAATATTTTTGGTCTCCTTTGACTTTTATTGCAAATCAATGCACATGCATATATGCACCCATATCCCAATATCCCTAACTAATTTTGAGTAGTGTATTTTGCTTTTGCAGAAGCATGCTTCATGAATACCACTCTGAAAGCTTATCACTGATGTGCGGCTACACAGAATAATACATATAAAGCTGATTTATGTATGGATGAATGACGCCCTAACATGCTAACAAGCAAAGGATAAATTAACATGTATAGCACTTTACCTTATAAAATAATGCATTCAAAACCTTAACAACTGTTACCTAAACATCGAGCTAATTCATGCAAACAGAAGTAATTAATAGTTGGACTTTTTTAGATTGAGTTTTGAGGATCTCCTCCAACAGTAAGCTAATAGTTTAAGTTTTCTGATGTTAATTTGCCTCCAAACCGGATACATATGAAAGTACGGGAGTGACTCTGTTGAGATGGGCATGTGTGCAATGAGTGCCCTCCCACTGAGGGGCCAGGGCCCAAATTTGGACTTGAGTGGTGCTCTGTTGCCCTGTCCTGACAGCAGCCACTGACATCTCAGTGTCACCTTAGTGGGCACTGGACACTACAAGTGCAGCCACAGACCCACAGACAGAGCCCCACTTATCAAAATGTTCTCCAGTCATACCTTAATCTCCAGTAGAGTTGATACAAAGAACATGAAAAAACGTGCTAAATTTATAACTGCTAAATTGAATCAGGCATTGAAGGATGCCAAAGATTAATACCAGTTTTTGATCCATAACAGAAACCTTCAAAATGCTTATCTGGCAGTAAAATTCCCATAAAAACATTTTCTTTTTGGCTAAATTTGGTGACACAAATATTGCAAAATGGTTATATCTGCATTATCCTTCACACTACAGAAAAAGTGGTAATATAACATGAAAATTAGGGGTAGACTGACTATTGGGGGCAATATTCAGTATTTTCTGATTATTGGTATCAGTGATTTTTCTGTGAGATTGCTGATAAAATAAACTAAAATAAAAATGTTTTACTTTGGCTCTGATGCAACAATCTCTCACACAATGTCCTGCCCTCAACAATATCTGATTGGTAAGACATCACAATTAACAGCCTATAAACAGTAACTAGTAACTGCATTTATACAATTAATGTAGTGGAGAGGAAGTATAAAGTAATAGAAAATGGAAATACTCAAGTAAAATACCTTAAAAATTGCACTTAAGAACAGTACTGAATGTATTCATTACTGGTTGTTTCAAAATTTTGACACAAAGGTTAAAATTTTTACTGCCGGAGTGAAAATATTCATTTGGTTTAACTTCAGGATGGGCTTGTATGCACACTGATCATTAGGCCAACAGAAAATCTGCACCTACAGAATTCTGACGACATCTCGGCAGACTTTAAATGAATAGCGATGCTGCTTGTACAGCTCACACCATTAACACATCCCAGCCAGTGTATGTGTGTGACAGTCATGTGTTGTTTTCCATTAGCATTAAGATCAAAGTTAGTAGTGCAATGTGACATTATGTCCAAAATTAGATTTATTGCTGAAGAAAATGGTGAGGGAATACGAGGATAACTGCGAGGGATCTGGAGGAGGAGTGTTGTTCTGTGAAGTGTGTCAGCACTTACAGACAGTACTGGAGCATCTGAAGCCCCTCACGTTGGTAATAAAATCTCAACTACCTAAATACTGATTTTAGCTTGCTGAAGGTGATTTTTTAAAATGTCTCATGTTTGCTTATTTGTGCTTAAAATAAATCCTTGTTATTTTGAATGAAGACTTGACTATCATATCATCAGTGAAAGATCAAAATGGTGCTGAATTCCACAGATTTTCACCCTGGATCACTGCTGAAAGCTGTAAAAACATTTTTTTTGTGCGGATTCCATTTGGGCCTGCTGATGATGCTGTCAGTCAACAATTAAACTTTCATCTGTCCAGCATTGAAAGTCGATGCCTGAGTGAGACCAGGGTAAATCATTACACAGCAGCCCCGCTTGATGTCTCAAATGTCTTACTTGGCACATGGTGACAGCAACTCAATACTGCTACTGCTGTTGTCACCATTCCTCAGATGGGTCGCGAGGCTTCTCAGCTGTTTAGCTGTCTAATATGCGCATGTAACCCCAGCTGGGTTACATAAACTGAAGACGTTCACACTTCTGCACCATGCACTCCATAAACAAACAGCCTCCTGCCACTCAACACACAGGGCTTAATAATAATAATGATCCCATCTGCAATTCTGACTTCACATAAACACTTTTTCAGCCAGTGGTGGAAAAGGACAGCTATTTGTAAGAATTAGTAACTTGTCCTGAGATTCCTGTGATTTTTTAGATTATCTCTCCTGTTTGCTGGACAGTTTATAGAGTAGGAGACAGAAGTGCTGTGGGAATAAAATAAGAGCCGACTTGAACTGTCAGAAGCATCAGAGAAGCTGCAAAATGATCACTCAATTTGATTTACTGCATTCAGAATGAGTTAACCAATAAAAGTCTAAAAAGTAAATGCAGCAACCTGAACAAGACAGCGTTTTATTTTACAGACAGTGTCTAGAAAATGTATCCATATACTTACAAAAGATATACATGCAGCCAGCAGAAGAATTCGAACAAGTAAATCTTCAAATTGTTCAAGGACAAGCTCCCACAAGGATTTCCCTGCAGAAAGAAGAATTGGTAAAAAACAAACAAACAAACAATCCATCACACTTTTTTTTTTTTCTCCACACTTTTAAAATAACAGTAACAATATCAGTGACAGTTGTCATTACCTTCCTCTGCTGGTAACTCTGTGTGTGGAGAGATGTGGGAATCAATCCAGGGAGAGCGTGCAGGAAAAATAAAAAAACAAGAAAAGAGAAAGAAGGTAAGTAGTGAAAAAATACTTTTGTCTGCTAGTAAGAGATATGCCTCTCAGTTCCTGTTTCGTGATGGGGAAATTTCTTCTGGAACAAGAGGAGGTAAGCATGTTCTGTGAGACAGAGGAGCGGTACCTTCAAAACACAGTTTGAAGCTAGAAAGGTGGCAGAGTCTGCCAAATATAAAATAAAAGAAATCAAGGACAGTCCTTAATCTTCATTACACAAGAGGAAAATGGGAAACCTCTGATCAGTGTAAAGGTCAAAATGATCTAAGGGGAGGGGAGTATAGCCCCCATGACCTCCCAGGTGATATTAATATAAAACAGCTGTTTTAAGCATGGGACAAGAGAGATTAGCTTAGAAGGATAACATTACTCCAGTGATCCTGAGGCCACTGTTCAGTGTCAAATACCTGTCAGATCCCCAGGCACATGGGCTGATGTGTTGCATATTAACTCTGAGAGCATCTGACAAGGTTACTGTGCTCAACAATGACGCATTGTATTCAACAGGGCCACCATATTTTAAAGCTACTGTCAACAATGTCACCATCAGGGTATGTTTAACAATGTTATCACAGCCAACACTGTTACCATGAGACATTTCTACACACTGATTCAATGTTCAGTAATGTTTAAAGGTATGAGTTGACCGATATGGCTTTTTCAGGGCCGATACTGATGATTAGAAATCACGGAGACTGATAACTGATGTTTGGGACCGATATTCATTTGCAGTAAAAAATTCGAACTACCAGTAAAGAAATAAACCAAAGTACAATTTACTGAAGTAAAATTCTCGGTTACTTTACTTGAGTTTTTGCATTTTCTGCTACTTTATACTTTGTCTCCACTACATTTATTTGATACATTCCGTTACTTTGCAGATCCAGATTATTCAGTGTTTATAGGCTATTAATTGTGACGTGTTACCAATCAAATATTGTTGTGGGTGGGACATTGTGTGAGAGAATGTTGCATCAGACTCAAAGTATCAAATCCTTGAGTTGATTTAAAGTAAAATTTGTATCTGCAGTTTGACAGAAAAATCACGATACGATAATTCAGAAAATGCTGAATATTGGCCCGGATAATCCCCCAGGGTTGATAGCCGGTCTACACCTAGTTAAAACTATGCTGTTTTGGAGAAGAAATTCAAAAGTCAGAATTTTAATATTTATAATATCAATGAGGTAATAATACAAACTCAGAGATGTTTATTTTGTCCATAACTGATTAAGTCAGTTTGTTAAGTTTGTTAAGGCATAAAAAATGTTATCCCTGAAACTACATAGTGCACCTTTAAAGACTTTGAAGAAGATGATTTTTTAAACGCCAAAAAACTAAATATATATAAAAAAAAAACACATTTCCTCTCCAAAACTACATAGTGGCCCTTTTAACATACCTAACAATGTCCCAGAGTTAAACAATATCCTCTCAGTGATGATTTAGTTGTTTCTATGCAAGTGATGGGAAACCCTCGAGGTCACCAGTGATGACGTCAGCTAAATCACTTCACGGGAGCCGGGTAACACTGGCCGGTCCGGTTCATGACTTTTACCCCATATTCTGAATACTGTGCCCACATGTAACAATGACATGACATTTTTTCTCTAACCGTGAGTCTCTCTCGTCAGCGGTGTTTGTGCGAATTGTCATACCGTTTAGGCCCCATTTCTCCCGCTGACGTTTCACCTCGTCCAGGGAAAGTCCTGTGCTCTCGTTGACGCAGAAATAACTGTAAACTTCTTCCACACTCTTCGTGTGAGCGTTCTCCATGGTGGACAGAGGGCTCCTTCCCACACAGCTCTGACACGAAACACTGCCGCACGCTACCTTGTGGAGCTTTAAAAACTAGCGAGACTTTCGGGCGGATGAGGAGTTTACCAACTGAGAGCTGAGCATTCACACTCGGATGGCTATCGACAGCTAGACAGCTACAGACGGCGGTCTACCGCGTCTCCCTCGGCTGCCGTAAGGATCTTCTTCCCGCCGAATTGTTCTGTGGAGGCGGATTCCTGTTCTCCGTCCGGATGGAGCTCACTCCGAGAGTCCTCTTGTCCCTGAAAATGGTGTTAAACTGGCTGCAGCAGTGTCCTGTGTTGAGGACTGCATTCACCCGGTCCAGTCTTCGGTGCTACCGTTCCGTGCCGTGGCCTCACCGTGGCGCAGCTCGCTGTGGCTCCTCGCGGTGCTGACAGCCTGGTTTTATCAAAGTGCCTCACTGCTGCCCCTCTTCCCTGCGCTGCATGTGGACTCATATCATTGGACGAGCGGTGTCAGCTACGTTCAAACCAACCAGGGAGGCACGAAGAAACACAGGAAGAGACCAGGAAACTGCAGGCTGGAATACAAACTCGTACATCCCATCAGCACAGTGGGTTTTCTGTTGCATGTACACTAGAAATGTGCGGCTTCAGACTGTCGTTATGTGCTTGTCTGTGATGTTAGATGTCGACTGGTGTCTCTATTATTGATACTTTTAAAGGCGCACTATGTAGTTTTGGAGGAGAAATTAAAACTCAGAATTTTAATATTTACAATTTTAATCATGTAATAATACAAACTCACAAATATTTATTTTTTACATAACCGATTAAACAAGTTGTTCCCAGAGGGAATCACTGTTTGAAGCCAGAAAGGTGGCAGGGTCCGCCAAATAGAAACCAAGTAAAACAGTATGAAATGGTGTTGTTTTTTTCAGTCATGAAAATGAAGACAGTTTGAAGCGTATTTATTTTGCTCAGACTATGAAGATCTTTCTCTTCTGATTAAAGTGGCACTATGTAGTTTTGGAGAAGAAATTCAAACTCAGAATTGTAATATTTACAATATTAATGGGGTAATAATACAAACTCAGAAGTATTTATCTTTTTTTCATAACTGAATAGAAAAGCTGTTCTCAGGGGAAAATAAGGTCCCTAGAGCACTGTTTGAAGCTGGAAAGGTGGCAGGATCCGCCAAAGATAAACAAAGTAAAAACAGTATGAAATTGTTTGTTTATTCAGTTTATTCGGTCATGAAAACAAAGACAGTTTATTTAGTTAGTTTAGGAATAAATACAAATCGATTTCTCTCTCTCTTCTGATTAAAATGTCTTCCTTAAAACTACATAGAGCTCCTCTAACCAGTCTATTTTCTAGCAATACACTGTATGCTTTATATATATTTTTACATAATAAACACACACAATTATGGAGTGCTCTCTAACTACTTTGTTTACCCGTTGGTGATTATAGAGCTGGGCGATAAGAAAAAAAATCAAATATCACATAGTTTTGGCCCAGTACATTAATATTATGTCAATATTGTAGGGATGGCTAGTGGTACTTTAACAGAATATCAGCAGAATGTGATGTTTGATAAATAATCATCAGTAAAGTGGATGTAATGACCAAGTGAATGTAGTCGACATAGGAACAGCTAGAGCAAGTCCAGTAAGTCTGATAAGAAAACCAGGAAAAGACAACATTTATGCCATATCAAGATATAACAATATCCAAACTCTAAGACGATATATAGTCTCACATCATGGCATCGATAGCTGCAACCCTCGTCACTATTCCTACTTGAAACACTTTTTACCACACTGGTGTTGCAAGCTTAAAAAGCACACAATGCCCCTTACACACACAGCAAAGTGTAAGCTGCGTGTATAGATTCACAAACTACTCTACACAATTCCCTTAGACTGCAGGCATGCCATTACAGAAGCCCCATGTCTTATTGTATTACTACCTCATTTACACTTGACTGGGGGGCCTGTGTTTCCTTTGGCAGGAATGAGTCCGAGCTGAGTAAAGGACAAAAAGCCACTGATCAATGTCTCCGGCATGTCACAGACAGTTTGAGGATTTACAGTGGCCGAGTCATAAACTGAGGGACAGGATTTAACATCAGAAAGTCAATCAATAAAGCCAGACTAATCAACTACATCTGCATAACAACGGTAAAGGCAGCCAATTTGATAAAGAGGTGTGAGGGCACTAGGTCAACCCCCACCACACTGTGTTCCTCAGGGGGGTGTCACTGTCGGATGTTTTACAGGACTGGCGTGCATCATCTGTTAACACGTCTTAATATGGCCTTAAGAAGCACAAGGCGTTGTAACAATAACAACATGGCGCTGCCCAGTTGGACACCAAGCTGCCTTTTTACATTGCACACTTGATCCGTTTGGCTGTCAACGGCAGATTAAGTTTCTGTGAGAGGGAGGGAGGGAGGAATCCTGAAACATCCGTGAGGATCTTTGTTGGGAGCAACACAAGGCACTCGAACCATGGAGTATGTGGGCAGAAGTGTGTGCCACGTTACTTCCAAAGAAAGAAGTTTTGTAGATTTATGCATAGATAATTAACTTGCATGATTTGATGGCTTCCTTCTTGAAAACTTTCTTCATATAACGTATAATACAAAGGCAACATAATATTTAATATTACTATAGGGTCATTCCATGCCAACTCAGCTCGGGCCTACCAGTTCACTCTTGGATTTTCTTGAAAAAAATGAATGTTGAAACTTCTATTAAATTCATGAGACTTTGCGGAAGTTTGGCTATCTGCGCTAAATTTCAGGATTTTAGTGAGTCTTTGCATGTGAATTCTAAACCTCACTAGTCACTCATTTTTCACTGGATTGGATGGAAATTTGTCCTCAACATCCAAGAGACCCAGGAAAACTTGGCAACATGTATTCATTTCAATGGTTGTTGCTGAATGGTTACAGTAATCCAATTAAAAACAGGCAGTTTTTTTTTGCCAGAATGAAGAATCTGTCATTTTCAAAAATGTGTATCTCCACTAGTTTTCTTGCAACCAAATGCTGGTTCTGTGTAGTATTTAATGTAGTTCTGTCACATACTGAAGTTACTTGGTTCTGCATAAAAAACTGAGTGGCATGCCAAATTCATGACATAAACTGTGAAAAGTTCTGGATTTTTGGCGAGTTGGCATGGAATGACCCTATAGTTACACAAAGCAAGCATAATGCTTTTAATCCACATCAAATCTGTAACTTGATTTCTATAAATAGTGTTTTCTGTATTCTAGCATTAATATTTGACAGGTTTTCACTGTGCCTCATTCTGTTAACCTTGAAATAAGTTAACAACAGACAGTTGCATGTTAGATGACTGTTATAATGAAACACAAGTCAAAATGAATATAAAGTATATTTAATAGAAACACACAGACAACCAAAATATCTACTTATGTCTTACGCCGAAGATTATCTTGAAATAAGTATCTCTTACAGAAAAATAATGTATGTTATATTATAAAAGAGAAACAGGCACAATCTGCACTGTCAAAGCAATGGAGCTCCCAGTAAATTCCAAAATTGGCAAGACACCCCGTCCAAGGTCATGGTAGTCGCTGCCAAAAATAGTTGACCGCGGTCACATCCCAAGTGCACCACTTTGTCGGCTGTTATCTTTGGACACTTTGATTCGACATGTATTCTTAAAGATGTGGCAAAATGGAGGGTCCAGGGGCCAGAGAGAGTGAAAACCCGTGTCCTGCGACACCTATCGATCATGTGTTCTTAAAGTTGTGGATTCTAAAAAGATCTCAAACTGTGTCACTGCCAAGAAGTTGAAGTGGAACTCGATGGCAAAGATGAGCCACAGCAAACCATTCAACAAACAATGTGCTTTTCTTCTGGAATTCAAATGTCCTAGTGTCCACTAACAGTTTACATTTAACAACTATATAGTAAAAAGATTAAGCTGTGTTACAGAAAGGTACGGAACATTAACCTGAACTCTGTATACTGAATGTACTGTAGGTGACCTGCAGTTGACCCTCACAGCACCAGCCTATCCTCTCCTCCCTCCTGGATGACCTGACCAATAGATGCCTGGCTCTGAGCTCTGATGAAGCACTGCCTCTTGCACTCCATCAGCTGCTCCAGGTCACGCCACATCTTCATTTGCTCCATGTTGGCGCTGTGGCTCTCCCTCACCATCTTCTGCTTCTCACGCAACTTCTGGAGTCCACAAAGTAAAAGAATGATTAGTAAGAAAACATTTTAAATGGCACTTGTCCGTTCACTATTTGACTGATTGTGTTAAGTGGCTAAATTACAAACATATTAGCAAAAAAATACATACTCCATCTACATTACTGATCGCTTCCAGTTATTGTCCCTGTCCACATGGACGTATTCTGAGACAATGGGTCCCTGGGTACAGATATTAAAGGCTCTCGACACCTCCTTTATAAGAGCACACCCAAATTGAAAGAGACACAATGTCACTTTGCAGTTGTTTTGTCTCTTTGTAGTTGTTACTTGTCTTCTTTGGGTAGTTTTATGTCTCTTTGTAGTACTTGGTGTCTCTTTGTAGTTGTAAGTTTTCTTCTTTTTGTAGTTTAATACCCATCTGCAGTACTTTTGTCTCTCTTTGTGGTGGTTCTGTTTCTCCTTGAAGTCATTTGTCATCTCCTTTTGGTAGTTGAATGCCTCTTTGTAGTAACTGGTCTCTTTTTGTAGTCGCTTTTTGTCTGTTGTTGGTAGCCTTATGCCTCTTTCTAGCACGTTAGTGTTCCTTTTTGTGGTCATGTATTGTTTCTGTATAGTTGTATGAATGACTACTTCTAGGAAATTTTAACAGTCCCTTCAGAAAGATGCTCCTGCCCAAGGTGTCAGGGGGCCCCTGGGTCTGTGCCCACTAGGCCCACACAATAATCAATCCATGCTTGTCCACTGCATTTATCTTCAGGCAATGTTCCTGACAGAATAAAGGAATATTTCCAAGTATTGACCCAAGGCATCTGCTAGGTAATTTCTTGAAAACACTTTTCTCACCTTGCCGAGTAACTCCTGTTCAGAGATGTTCTTCATGTACACTTCCCTACAAAAGAAACAGAAGGATGCAATTCAAAAACAAGCCACTGCAATTTCACGTGTTGATCTCGCCCAGTGTTTAAATAAAGGTGTGGTGTACCAACACATTTTGATATCACGAGGTGTGGTAATGAGTTTCTAATGACTCGCTGTGCTGTATGAAAGAATAAAGGGGCAGCAGCTAAAAATGACTGTGGTGTAATAGGAGCCTCCTGAGGTGAAATGGGTATTTATTGTCCTGCGAGCAGCTGGCTGGCCTGGATCAGCAAGCTCACCTGATGGCTTTCTTCCTCTCCTGTGGATCAGAGGACACGTAGGCCTTCATCTCTTCAGCTGCCCTCTGTATTTGCATCTCAACGATCTGTTGAGCGCAGAGATAGGGTGATTGAGTTTCTTGTCATAATGGCTGTTTGGGGGCAGGTCACATGCAAAATCCTGTAGACATTCAGTCCACTCCTGACAGTGCCCCTGTGGTATCAACTCTTAATGTGACATATTTGGCTTGTAAAACAGTGTTAATGATGGGTTGAACACCCACTGTGGCTAAGAGCAAAAGTTATCTTTTTTACAAACACTTGCCTCTGACATGGAATTGATATAATGATAACGGTTTTCCTCCTGCGCGGTCTCCTCTCTCAATGCTTTCACCTCCTATGATTGAAAAATAACAGCAAAGACACAAAATAATACAGGAACACACTGGATAAACATATGCATCTTTTTAAATTGTGGACTTGAATGAATGAAGAAAAGATTTTTTGATTTGTGGTTACATAGATCTTGAGAAACAAAGATTATTTCACACAGATTTTCTCACAGTCAATAACCAAAAGGAATGAAACTTATTTTTGCCTATCCTATGTGATATGACTTTATCTAAAAGTTGTTCCCAACCTGCTCCAATTTTGACCTGTTGCTCTCTAAACCAGCAGTACAACTTTCATACTGCGCCTTCTTTTCCTCATACTCCTGGCTTAGTTCCTGGTGAGACAGAAATGCAAACAGTCACACACAGGAACTCGATGACAAATGAGAATTGAGACACATGCATAGAATACACCATTTTCAACCGTCTTGTCATACTCTCTGCGCTGTTTCACATCAACATAACATCACAGCTGGCATTTGAGCAGTTTAACTTACAACAGGCTCTTACAAAGTCTATTTATGTCTTCCTGTTGCGGCTCTTCATTAGCGGACATTACCCAGTAAGATGGAAGAGCGATTCTGGGAACACGTGTAGGAAAATTTAATCCTCCGATTTAGCTCAGCAGTGTGGGGGGCTTTCCCATTGTGCATTTTATTTATGGACTATGTAAATTATTCTTAATGGACCCTGTCCATGATAACACACAAACACAATACTTACTGGCCTGCAGGCAGAGAGTAAAGATTCCAGCATTTGTTTGGAAGTTTAGGACAGATTCATAGTTTATTATGCTTTTCTCATGAAAATTCATATGTTTTTGCTTTGGGCGGAGAATTTGTGAGATATGAGAGCTGCATTTATGCACTGGAAAACAATCCTACATAATCCTATATACTGTGTGTTTTAAAGTATTTGATCGTATGAGTGAATAATTTCCCTTTAACCTCTTAACATCAGACTAGTATCGACTAATAACAACCTGTGTCAACTTCTCCCCTGGATTGTTCTATTTCTGAGTTGTGTGTGAAAGAGCAGCAAACAAATAATTTGTAGTTGTTTTTGAAGCCAAATTTTCTATACAACACTAATTGATAGGGTTTGAGATTCCTTTGAAGTAGAGGATTGATAATGCAGGCGATGCTCACCTGACACCGCTGTCTCAGTGTCCTCAGTTCTTTTATAATCGGTGCTAGAGCAGACTTCTTCTCCACTATCATGGAGTTTAATTTCTTCACCTGTAAAACCAAGGCAATAGCACACACTGCATTCAAACTGACACATCAACAACCATGTAAATTGACAGAAAACAGTTTTTTATGCTCAAAGTTGCAACTGTTTGCAGGTGATGAGGCTGTGACTAATGATCCACTGAGATAATGAAGTTAGGCAGCACTATCAACCAGACAGAAGCAACCTGAGAAATCTAATCCCCATTTCTCAACAGAGGAGTATGGAGAGTGTCGATAGTCATTAGTGCCAATAACAGTTTGGTAAGTATTCATTAAAACGAAATAGATTTCAGCTTTATGGCTGCTCAGTGCCTTTCCAATTTCCACTGTTAAGGTCTACTTTCAGGTCGGAACGGGGGATGTTTGAATCCATCATTAGGAGTGGTCTGCAGTTTGCCAAATGTACAAGCTGCCAAAGTGATCAACAAACTGGCTGCAGCTTGGAGCACGGCATAATCAGTTGCAACAGCTTCCCTCTGGGCCTCGAAACAAGAGGATGACAGTGTGATAAATAAAGCAGAAAGGGTCGAAAAGCTATGAGCTGTGCTGGGATAACCCACACAGGTGTTTTCACTTTTACTGATTAGAAATCTGCTAAAACTGTATTTGGGTAGAGTTGTGTTGGGAAATACGTGAATTCACGGCGTGGAAAAGGCCTTTTAGAATAATAATGATGTAAATCAGTGTTCTTCAATCCTGGTCCCTGCATGTTTTAGATGTTTTCCTGCCCCAACACACCTGATTCAAATGAAGGGGTTGTTATCATGTTTCAGCAGGGCGTGATGACGAGCAGATCAAAACATGCAAGGAAGGGGGGCCCCCAGGAACAGAGTTGAAGAAGAGTGACAGAGATACCACTCAAACACTGTGTAAACAGACATGCCCATACAGTTCTGACAGGGTAGGTCGGGGTAGGGTAAACTGACAGTTTATCTTTATGATATCATTAAAGGAACAGACAACCCCAAAACTGCTACATCCTCTGACATGAAACTGCTCACAACAAGGTCTTAACAAGGGATTATCTGGAGTAATGGGGTAATGCGTTCTGGAAAGAGACATTGCTGTTTTTAAAATGTAATTTTTTGTCCCCACAAGCCAAGTGACATCTCATCATATTCAAGAGAGGGCAGACATCTCTACAGCCGGTATCTCTACAACTTTGCAACTCATACCAAAACTATCTTATTGGATAAATAGTAATGGTAAGATTATCGGGTTGCTATTCATCATGTTTCCGATTTGCAAAGAATCTAAATAATCAAAAAAATAAGTAAAAATATGAAAATATAACTTAAGAACAGCACTTGATTAATTGTACTTCGGTTTATTTCATCATTGGTTGTTCAAACCATTGACGCAAAGATTTTAATTTTTACTGCAAATGACAATTTGCAGTAAAAATCGGTTTACAGTCACCTTCAAGCCATATCCGTCAACCCCTAATACATAGTACTGCAAGTAAGAGGGATCATATGCATTTTTAATTTTGGGGTGAACTGTCCCTTTAATACTACCTAAAAAAAAATACATCTAATACACTTTTGAAAAAAATAAAGCTTTCCTCAAAAAGAAAATCTGTAATGCCTTCAAGAAAGATTTTCTGGTGTTGCAGGTGGATTTTACACATTGCTCGTGTTAAAGTTACCATTCCAGACATGTCGTCCAGTGTGCGGCCCTTCTTCTCATCCAGCTCGCTCTTGATGGCCGACACCCTCTCCAGTTCTTCCTGAGTGTTACTGTAGCCAGAGATACCTTTCTCAGCTTCCACAGTTTGCTTGAAAAAACACAACAGGGACACATGGTAACTCATCCCTGCCTAAAAAAGTAAAATACAGGAATTCAATCAAACGGAAACACACATTTCAAGATATTCATTAGTCTAAGGGTCATCCCAAGTGTTTAGATCAGTATCAGTCAGTGTGCTATCAAAGACTTCAGTGCATTCCTTTCTGAAAATGATTTTAAAACTGCTAAGCTGTGACATGAAAACTGATTCGAAACACAAAGATTTTTATGCCTTACAAAACAAGTAACAGTAGGACAGCACATTTTGATGCAGCAACCGAGCTACCCACTCATCACATCAGTCATTTGACTTTATCACCCCGTCGAGCACAAAAATGCAATAACACAGGAAGAACTTTCCAGCTGAAAAAAAGAAAAATAAGGCTCATAAGTAAAAAGAGGAGCCAACACATCACCAGCTAGACATGTGATCAGAAGGGAAGCTTTCATTGCTTTAACAAATCCTTGTGTGGGATGCAGACAGAGGAGGAGCAGCAGATGCAGCCATCAGAAATAGCAGCTCAGCCTGCGTCAGACTGCCTATCAACAAGTCAGGTGCTGAAACCGCACAGCAGTGTGAAGCCATTTCTAGGAAGCTTCTAACGCTTCACTGTTAACACAAACTGCGTGAATGGGGAGATCAGGTGAAAACAGCACATATGGAAGGGTAGCATTAGTGCAGGGAGAGGGGTGGGAGGGATACAGTATGAATGCTACGGGGCAAAGAGGACAGTGAGAGCAGCTGGGAGGATTTCTGTCGTCTACATAGATTTGTCACATTCAAAGTGATGATTACTCATTCTACCTTTAAAGACTACCACCAAAGTGGTCTTGTGCTTCTAGCTTGTACTTAAGACTTAAAAGCAACAAGTAAATCTTACTGCTTTGTTTTACTTCAAATATTTTGTCTGCTTTTCTTACATGAAAATAAAGTCAAGAGTTACCAGCTTCTGTTGGACAGACTCATGTCTCTCCCTGAGAATTTCCTCTGTCCGTTGCAGGACTCCATATTCTGCTTTCAGCTCAGCAATTTCCTGACGTTTCTTCTTGTATACTGTCCCCTTGCTGCGCAATTTCACCACCAAACGTTTCAGCTTTGAAGAACAAAGAACACAATATTAGTTTTATCTAATACTAAACAACGCTTTCAAATGAAATGCTGTAATTTTCTTGCAAAAGGTCTATAAATCTTTAATAACTAATTTTCAGGGCAACAGAAACAATATGTAAACTGACATAGCTTCTGAGTTCACATGGCAAACAGGTTGGCAAACTGTTGTTTATTTACACATTCAGCAGTAATGGAGCGGCATTAGTGTTTGAAGTTGTTCATCTGTCAACTTGACGATGACAAGTCCAGTATTTATTCTGATTTGGTCTCCACTATATTTGCTATGTTCACCAGCTAGTCACTAACTTTGACGACCTATCTCATGGTGCTGGACAGGTAGTGTACAGAGTTTTTATCAGTAAAAACAACTGCTTGTCGAGAAAATGCTAAAAAGAACAGTGGCAATGAACCAAAATAGTAAAGTTGCAGTATGTAAAAACAAAATGAGCAGAAAGACGCTAAAACACTGTAGATTTGAAGGGAACTGCAGTTAGTAATTGCAAGGGACCACTTTTATATACATTTAGTAATTTGATCTATTGTAAATATGAGATGTAACAGATTTAAAAGTGCGATGTGTAAGAATTCAGGGTCAAAACATTCACATCGTTCCAGTCCCGCCTGAACCCACTGCGTCTCTGTCGTCCTCATCGGAGCTGTCATTTCCTGCTCATCTGGTTCTGGTTCTGGTGCCCATTTCCCTCTCTGAGCTCCCAGTCCGGACAGAGTCAGCTAGCAGGACTTCTAGCTGACAGTAGCTACAATTAGCAATTAGCGGTTACTCTGGTGATACACTGCCCCCTATTTGTTTAGTGTATGAATTCTTACATATTGCACCTTTAAAAGATAAAATGATCATTTATATTTTAACACAGAGTTGATTCCAATTTCACGTGTCTTCTACAAGCTCGAAATTGTAAATACTTCTTAGGGAGATACAATGAAAGAGGCATAGATATAGTTTATTTCTGATGACATGGTGTCCAGCACAGCTGAGCTACTATGAAAGGCCACAGGAGAAGACAATGGGCTGAGCCAGGGGAGGGAAGGGATTAGTGAACAGAAGTGACCGCTGGCCATGCCATGATCTGAAACAGTCACTTGATCCTTTCAGAGTCACAGCCAGCTATGCACAGCAAACAGCTTCATCTGGCAGCAGAACTGCTTTTAGTGGATGTTCCGTCACACACCCACCCCGAGTGTCTGTCGGGACACAATGAAACTCCTCCACAATGAAGAGCAGCTATAAATGAACATGGACACGAGAGAACAGCCCCAGAAATCACAGAATGTGCTTCATGTCCTTTGGGGATCCACGAAGCTGTGCGTTAGTGAGTGAGTGCGTGGAAGCGTGTGTGTGTGTGTGTGTGTGTGTGTGTGTGTGTGTGTGTGTGTATGATTATTCTTTGTGTATTTTGGGAGATCAAGGGCAGACTTGGCTGAGAGAGGAATTAGCACAGCAGAAGAATACTGCATAGTGTTCCCGGCAGCGTGTCCCCAAAACAACTGCTGTTAAAGTGGCCGACGGAGCAGTCATAACAACACAATTGTCTCAGACATACTCAGCAGAGTGCACTTTTAAAAATAAAACTGTTACAGTGAAGATCACAATATTTCAAGAAAAGTCGGGCAAGTAACTCAGATAAGCGATGGTGTCTTGACTGCAGTAAGACTAAATTTAACCGGTGTGATGAGGCTGCTCGATAAAGTGGTTTCGTGTTACCGGCCAGCCAATGATGGGCAGATGTAGTCATCCCTCTCACAGAGACCCTGCAGTTGGTGGGTGGCATGTGATGACACATAACCAGCAGAATGGAAAATACCTCTGATAAAGTGATCATCTCCACCGTGGCCCATGGCCCAAAACTACGGAGGAGTCTGATAAGCTACATTTGACAAAACATTTTCCATTAACTTCATTCATGTGCAGTCTCAAGGGGCCTCTTTGTCTCGACAAACAGCTCCCTCTCATCAGTTCAGTCAGACTTAAAGGTATGTCAGTCAGTCTCAAATGAATTGTAATATATTGGTATGATTGATGTCGAACATCGACAGAGGTTTGAATACACGTGAGCTTCTGCCTCAGACTGTGTTCCGACCAAATCAGGCATTGAGGAGATTAGCACAGGGATGTGCAACAGAGTGGGACGACACAACTGGCTTAGTCTGTGAACTCCGCCTAGATAGCGCCCAGTTTCCGGTTCCTGGCATTGAAGCAACAACCCTTCCTTACTCTTCCTTATCTTTGTGGATAAATCATCTGTTATCTCTGGATACTTTGTGGTTCAAATTCTTCTCCTAGATCCTGCTGTCATAACAGATTCATATTGGGACAATTACCGCTTATAGTATTGTTGATATATTCATAACATTGTGAAGCCGAGTGGCATTCCTGCGGCAACATAAAATATGTAAAGGGAATATTACCGCAGCCTGTCATAGGGTGGCATTTATCCAAATGATGATTTTGTTTAAACTTTTTGCTGCAGGCCCGCACCGCCACAGACTTTACACTACCCAATTTCAGATGAATAGGAGGACTAGTGTTTTTGCTGCAACACCTGACTTGTTCTGAATAAAGGCTTATTCCAGTAGTATTTGTCGCACTTTTTGAACATCTTGTAATACGTTGTCCTGTCACAAAGAAGATATTGTTACTTCTCTTCCATTGCATTGCTCAGGTGGTTGCTTTATCTTCCTTTCCTGGAAAGAATAAACATGTTAGAAGTAATTTTTCCACTGATCATTCACTCGCTCCATCACTTGCCAGAATTTTTTTTTTTTCTGCTGCGAAAAACATCACCCTCATTAAGTTTTGTGCTGTGTAACAACCCAGACAATTTCACATAAAAATCTGATTTGCAGAAAGAATAAAATGCATTGTACAGACCAGAAATGGTTGTTCCTATTCCATGTGCATTGGTCTCTCTTGCTGTAAGTAATTATCCTGTTGTAAAGTATTGATGCTAAAGTGCTAGCATTAGCATTATAATGTTTTACGATGGGGCTGTCTGTTTTGCCACACAAAGGCAGGTCGGAGGTTAAGGTCAGCATCAGAACAACCTCCTGGAACAGAACGCACATGCACGGTCCACAGGGACTGACAGCAGCCCCCCCGGGACAAAGCTGGGAGAGAGCTGTTGTAATTTCAGATATGCTGAGATGCCGAGAGCCCAGCTCTCATCCCATTGATGTCAATGTGCGTCAAACACAATGGCTATAAAAATTCTTATCCACACAGAACATACAGTCACTGCACAACCCTCATATATCAGCGTCCCTCTGCCAATACAGAGCCGTTTATGGTCGACTATTTAACTAGTGTAATATGCGCATAGGCAGAAGAACTTTTTTAGTTTTTTTTCTCCCCGTCCATAGTTCAGTTCTATTCATCAACAATGTGACAGCTCAGAGTAACCGATGCCATGTGTCTGAAAGCACGTGTACATCCTCGTCATGATATATAAATAAAGACAAAGGTTTTATGCCCCATCTCCTTTCAATGTGTCCAGCTGACTTGAATTAGGAGACTGATTACACTAAAGGTTAGGGAAAAGGCCAACTTTCAGACAGTCTGTCTTATACAGTTCCTTGTTCTGGATATTCTCTGTTGCGTTCTATTTATGGCTCTTCATGGGAATGTGGGGGAGAGTAAGGAAAAGGGATAAGTAACTTTAGACAGTGAGCCCGTCCGTGTTTGGATAAGAACAGAAATAGCCTCTTGTGTTTTCTGCGGTTTGCCAATCTACCAGTGCACACTTAGATAAAGCTGGACTTTCTGTCGGTAATGCTGGCAGTTAGCTTAAACTTAAAGAATGAGGAAAAATGCCTCCTTTCTTGGCTACTGCTGTAAAATTCTTCTCAGAAACAAAGCGGGACATCTCCAGTGTCTTCCAACAGTGTACCTCATCACCCCGGATGATCTCTTCCCCATCTGAGGCTTGTGCCTGGCTGGTCCTCTGCCTCAGCTCCCTCTCTGCGGCAGCCAGCTCCTCCCTCACTTCTTGAAGCTCCTCTGCCTTCGATTCCTTCCTTCGACTGATGATGGAGGCCTGCAAGAGTCATGTTAGTTGGAAGATACAAACATCAGCTTCACATCACATACAAAATCTTAAAGACTCCCTACACTCAGAAATATGTTTCATTGGTTGTTACTTTGCTTGGATGTCTGAGCTTCACTGTGCAGTTTGACACTAGAGGGCTGCTGAAGGGGGAAAGTTCCACCTTAAATCTGACTTCAACCCCTGGATGTATGAGCAGGGTTTGTGACATCCCAGCTAGTTCAGTAGTCAGATGTGGTCCAATATGCAACTTAAACAAGACTGATGTGAAAACCTGAAGCCTCCGATGCATTTACACTGAGAAAAGCCTTATCAGTGAAGCAGGTATATTTAAAAATATTTGCATATTCATGTAGTTTTATTTTTGGTGTCTACTAGAAAATGTTTACATGCTTTAATGTTAAAAAAACAACACATTTTTCTCATAACTGCTGCAGCACCTCTATTCACCCTCTATCTGAATGCTGCGTTTTAGTGCCTGTCACTCCAAAAAAAGCCTGGTCTGCTCTAATTGATCAGCTCTCATAGGCTTGAGCAGGCATCGCCCCAAATTCTGGCTACTTGATGCATATCCGTTGTGTCCTCTGCGCCTCTGGTGACTCCAGAAACACTATAAAAACTAAACACTTTCAAGTTAAAATGAAGACAGATTCAGCAACTGCATGGCTTATTTTATATCTAAGATGTCTTCATAAACACATTACACAGAGCTGTTTTTTGTAATACGTATATGGAAAGTTTCCAAGTAAGCCACCATGTCAATCCGGTTTGAAATCCGGGAGCAGCGTCCCACGAGTGGCATTTGTCCAATAGGGTGCCACAAGTACATCTTTGTTGTCGGAGGGTGTTTTCGTCAAGTGTACAAAGCTGGGACGGAGCGACCTCGCATCAAACAACACCTGTGGACACGCATCTCCAGCTTTGCAGGTATGTTTGCAACCAAGCTGTGCAGGGGGCACTGGCGCTGACTAGGGGTCGACCAATATGGCTGTGAGATCGGCAATCTCACAGAGAAATTACAGATACCCTTCATTGGGAAAAATACTGAATATTGGCCCAGACAATCAGCCAGGGACGATAATCAGTCTACCCCTAGCTGCGACATCACAACTTATCATTAGTCCTGACGGCTCATTTATAGGGCCAGTTTCTGAATACGACTGTATGCAATCCTTCGTGGGTTGAGTGTTTTCATACTTTCACAGTATTGTGCAGTATTGAATAGCCCCTACACCTGCTTCATAATCAAAAAAGACAGGAAATCACTTTCTACAATACGTGACCTTTAAAGGTTTCCTGTTGACTTTCTGACCTATAGTTGCACTGCAGAGCTGTTTTTGTATGAGCAGGTCCCCATTTTGTTTGTCTCATACACGCACGAGGACGTACACATGATACCCAGTCAATGGTTTCACAGTATTCCACTGATCAACAAAGGCAGGGAAGAAGAAGAAAAAGACTGCTAGCAGGCAAACATTGATGTAAAGTGTGCTGGATTTAAAATGTTTTTTTTAAAAAACAGCCATGAAAATGTTTTCTTAGAATGGAACACACATTTATAAAGCTGAAGGATGCACACAGGGTGTTGGTTCATAATAATGAGTCTAAACATAGCAAAAGAAGATAAATGTTGAATAAATTCAATAAAGTCATCACCTGTTGCCTGTAAAGGGTCAGCTTGTCATCCATGGGGTCATTTCTCATCATCCTCTTGTCAACCAGCTGGTTCATCTGAGACATAACTTCTTTTATCTGTGGATGTGACAGTTACAGAACACATCAGAATTTAGCAGTATAAGGAGGTAAACAGACTTAACTCCACATCCTGGTCCCGACCTTGCCCTGCAGCTCCTGGATATCAGCCTGGCCCATGGCAGGCTCTGACGCTATCTTCTGCAGGTTCTGCACTGTGCGCCTCATACTCTCCAGCTCTTTGGGGAGTTTCTCAGAGACCATGTAGGAATTGATCTTGATCTCCTCTTCGAGCCTCTTCATTAAGCCTGAAAGAGACAGAGCTTTTAATTAAGCTTGTTGAGCCTGAAACCCGATCAGGGCAGCTCTGAAAAAGCTGAAAACTCACTAAGCTTACAAAAAATACACCACTGATATCTTGTGTAAAATGCAATGGTATTGAAAGCATCTTTGAAAATGTTATTGTTGAAAGACAGTTATTTAACAACAGCACCCAAAATAACTTTTTTGGACACACAAAGTAATTGTGATAAGTGATTTTAATTGTGCAGCTCCATCCTTGTCTGCATTACTAGGCCATTTTAGAAGCTGTGAATGTGTAAATCTCTCCTCTGGCTGAGAAGCACAATACCAGATGAGAACAAAAGGAGACAATTTCAAAATCAGATAAGCTCCATTGTAGCACTTCAAAGATCAGTACAATTAGTGGGTCTCAAAAGATGAAAGCCTATAAGCTGAGAGACCCCCCTAACGCTCTTCTGTGTCCTTGAACTACCCATCCAGCTGTGCCCTGCAGAGGCAACAGCAGGAAATGGGTACTCACTCTCTGGATTGGCATCTGCTGCTGCCAGTCGCAAATCCTTCAACTGCTGCTGCGATCTCTGCAGTCTCTGCTCTGCCTGGAACAGCTGAACACACGGAAATTATTACTGATACAGGTGATGTAGAATCATTACCATTCAGTGCCCCATTGATAATGAGTTTGCTCAACATTTGGGCTGCAGCTAATGACTACTTTTATTAGGTTAATCTGCTGATCATTTTCTTGGTAAACACAATAATTGTATTGTCAATAAAATGTCTGAAAATAGTGAACAAACAAACAGATCATGTTTTCCCAGCTTTTAAGATTACATGTTCCAATTTTTTGTTTTGTCCCAAAGGTATTCAATTTCAGAAGTTGGTAGGAGTGGCATTTTTTGTGCTATTTTAGCTTAAAAAAGGTTTTCAGTAATTACTGAAATTGTTGCAGAGTCTTTCAGCTCTATTCAACATGTCTCAGCAAAGTATTTGAAAGCTGTCTGTTCACACAAGCTGGTTCTTCCCATGAAACATTACAATCTCTTGAAAACCTGTCACCGAAAATGTTTAGAACTTATTACAACTATATTGCAACAAAAGCTTTGATTTTGCAGAGGGTTGGAATTTCTTTCTGTCATAATTAAACATCTTTATTGTTGAGGACTATATCTAACAGGGCTGCATTTCCAGTATTGATTAAGCAGCAAATTATCTCAACAATGACGAAGGATTAATCAATTAATCATTAATAACTAATAAAATAATAAGGGTCCAGTGTATAGGATTTTGTGGTATCCATCTACCCTTCCCTACAGTGGCTGTTAAAAACAAAACAAAATGTGAAAGGCCCTCACGAGTTTGTCTGTTCCGGGCTACTGTAGAAACATGACAGTGCAACATGGTGGACTCCATGAAATAGGACCTTCCGGCCCTTTGACTGAAAGCCCATTCTAATCTTAGGTAACAAAAACACAATCATTCTTAGTTTCAGATGATTATTCACTCAGGAAACATAACTATGAATGTTATTTTGGATTGCTGCCAATGCAACCCCACTAAATCACACACACTGCACCTTCATGAGTGGAAAAATGTCTGTTGCAACTTCAACGAGACAGAGGTGACATCCTCAAACAAGAAAGTGTTTGACATTTGTTTCCCTACTTGTACTTCAAGTTTTTTTTGTGTCAAATATTAGATTAATTGTTTCAGCCCTATATCAAACAAGAAACACGAAATGAAAGATCTTACAGTGTGAAGTGTTAAAAAGGGCTCTTGGCATAATGATAAGACTATAAATTGAGGAAAACAGCCTGAAGACTATGTGTTCCTCTTTTCTTTTCAGTCCTCCAAAGCACAGTAGATAGCATTATGTTTAACAAGTCTATGACATCTGAGAGAATTACACCAAGGTGAGCAGATGTAATCATGAATGTGAAGCATTTACCTGATTCTTCTGTTCTTGCTTCTGTTGAGTGAGTGACTCCTCTCTCTCCTTCTCCACTCGCAGCTGTCTGGCCTGTTCCAGCATCCGTTGATGGTTGGACACTGACTCCACCTAGTGGATGCACAAATTAACATGACAGTGATGTCTGATTACAGGCTTCCACATATATAACCATGCACTTTTAACGGAGTCAGGTTTCACCTTTTGGCAGGGCCTGCATGTAAGGCCCATTAAATCAACACCTCATTGCTTCCCTGCCTTGTTAAGAAGAAAGCCTTGTCGCCTGTCAGGTCTATTATGGACGCTGAAAATATATTTATCAGAGATCATGTTTTCATTCCTCAGTGAATCCTAAAGATTCCCAGGCATTAGAAGCATGAAGGGGCCTCTAGGAACAGTCTGCCTTACCCTCTTCTTGAGCCTCTCCACACGTTTGATTAGTTGGTCTTTCTCCTCCTCCATCGCACCAATATCCTGTTATTAAAGAAAACAGAGATGACTTTGATACATTATATGGATGGTAAATTATTATATTACTCACAATAGGGCTGGACAATATGGCCTTAAAATAATACTGTAATAGTTTTAGCCTATATCTGACACAAAATATGTGTCTCCTCAAAAGCACCTCACACATCAAAATCTAAAAAAATCAGGTATCTCGATATTTTTGACCTAATACTTGGATATCAATATTGTGACGATATTGTAGGGATGACTACTGGTACTTAAACAAGATTTACCACACTGTTATCTTTTCTAAATAATCATTAGTAATGTGGATAAAGGCAAGTAGGACAGTCTGATGAAAAAAACAGGAAAAGACAAGACTTACACCATATCCAAAAAACTGAGAAGACATTGTCCCTTATCACAATAACATAATAGATATATTGCCCAACCTTAGGTGCACTATGTAGTTTTGGGGAAGAAATTTTACTAAGAAGGGAAAGATCTGAATTTTTATGCCTAGACAAAATAAAAAAACAAACTCTTGTTTTCATGACTGAATAAACTGAATAAACAAACCGACCTTAAAGGACAACACAATTTCTTTCCCCTTATTTTCCTCTCAGAACAGCTTGTTTGTTTGGTTGTGGAAAAAATAAATATTTATGAGTTTGTATTATTACCTCATTAATATTGCTTTCATTACAATTGTGAGTTTCAATTTATTCTCCAAAATTACAAAGTTATCCTTCAATACTATTTTTAAAAAAAAAATCCAGGTCCATATGTTGCCATTTTATACTGAGCAGAGCATAACATCAATAACTATAAAGCGTCACCGAGTGTGTTTTACCCTTCTGATTTCTGCTGTGGAGAAGCCTGAAGTCCTCAGCAGCTCACACTCCTTGTGATAGATCTTAAAACTTGCCACCAGCTCTTCATACTGAGAACACACAACAGTAATACATAACATAATTTGCATTTAGGTTATTCGCAATTTCAAAAACTAGGAGATGAAACGTGTGTATGTTATATATTGACAACCTGGTGGTAGGTATCAGTGATAACATCGTCCTGCAGAAACTCTGCCGGCACCTCCAGTTTGACTAGAAAGCGAGCCAGATAAGCCCTTTTCTTCAGTTCAGGGACCCTCTGCAGCAGCCAGTAGAGGATAGGATGGACCACAGGCTTGCTGCCTATCACCAAGCCTTGTCTAAAGCTGCTCCTGCATGAGAGAAGAAGCACATATATATTCCTTGGACTGGACATAAAGACAAAAAACTGCTTCACTACATGAGGTGTGGGTATTTAATTCTTACTACTTACACATCAGAGTGGTTTCCAGGAGGTTTGTATTTCATCATCCCCAGCAGAGCACACATTCTCTTTACGGTTTGTTCAGGCATTTCCTCACGGATATCTATAGCTTGCTGAAGACAAGAGTAGCAGTAATTAACAAGTTAATAGTGGTATGTATTTTAGATTAACTGACAAAAACTATACTAGTTTGCTCAAGTCTGCACAAAGCTAGTGTCTCACCTTTGGGTCTATTTCAGCCAGAACATCATTTAAAATCTGCAGCAGCTGCATCGGTTCAAGGGAGTCAAACGTGATGAGGTTGAAGTTTTTCTTAAACGGGTCCTTGTTGAGTTGTTCGACGATGAATTTTAACTGTTCGCTCATCTTGACCAATATCAAGCTTGCTTGCTGTCAGTTAATGGGTCCCCGTCGTAGCTAGCTAACGGTTAGCTAAGTAACTTAGCTCTCTGTCGTCGGCTATCAAACAATCCAACATGCACAGAAACCCTTCTGTTCAATCTACCCAACTCACTGCCGACGGTTGCAAACCGTTATTTACAAATTAAACAGATAAGTTGCCAACAGTTTTGTTAAACCGTGATATTAGCTATAGCTACTAGTTAGCGGACATAGAGGCTGCAGCTGTCGTCAACAGTACCATGGAAACGAAGGCGTCGCGAGCTGGTTGCTAACAGGAAGTACTTCTTCTTCTTCTCCTTCTTCTTCTTCTTCTTCTTCTTCTTCTTCTTCTTCTTCTTCTTCTTCTTCACGTGTGTGACGGATACATGTGATGTGTCTAAAAATGTTGACACATGTTGTTATGAATTGTAGATAAATATGATGTTGTAGAGAGCAACGAATGCCGTGGCAGTACATATGAGCTCGGACGGAGATAGAGTTCGTAGGAAGCCACTGCATCTTACTTGTGTGAAATTGCTCAAACAAAAATTTAAACCCATTTAGATTATAACCTCAAATAAGGATGTTTGAACCATAAACGTATGAAGGTCGAACAGAATCTATATTATTTTTATATTATATTATATTTATATTATTATTTTATTCTATATTAGTTTTCCTCAAAAATACAGGTTTAGCTTGTAGATATAATGTTTTTGTTTGATTTGTTTACTTTTTAAAAATGAATTATTATACACAGTTAGTAGCGGCATTGCAAGAAAAGGAAGAAGAAGAAGAAGAAGTCTGAACTTTTGAACCATCAGATGGCGACATTTTCACACGGCACGGCTTCAGGTTGCAACACAATGAACTTTGGTAGGATTAACTATACAGAGTGCTCAGAAAATAACCGAAAAGACAAGAAAAGTGTGCTGTGTTGAGAAAGAGTAATAGTTAGAGTTAAGACTGGACACAAGCTAGCTGGTATCGCTTATAAAAGAATATAAACTAAGGATGAGTTTGAGCAACCAGCCAGAGGATAGTTGTTTTTAACGTCGGGACCTCGTTTTCCTTCTTCCACCTGAACCGAAACAGCTTGAAGACAACACCTTCTTGAAAAAAATACGTTTTATGCCGTTCAAGTGTCAGTTTATCTCCACTATCAGAGCCTCATGGTGTCTTTTAAGCTTAATTTCCGCGGGAACATATGCTCTGCTAAATTTCCGTTTTGTCGTAATCAGCTTTACCTGGGATCTCTATTTTTGGATCAGAAACGGCCTTTTTTGATAAATCATTGTTGTTGTTGTTATTTTTTTTTAAAAAAAAAATCTTTTTGGAGTGTAAGCCTAAATCACATCCACGTAGCCCCTCCTCTTTCTGCTGACACTGCTGACGGAGAGCCAAAACACCAGAGAGCAGCGAGTCAGTCTGACAGCAAACACAGAGGGAGACAGAGGATCTCCAGAGAAAACACGAGCACAAGACCGAGGATCAGGATAAACTATCATTTCTTGGACCATATGAAGAGATTGGACCAGGGATCTTGCCTAAGTGGGATTTGCTTCTTGGGTTTGTGAGTAAAGACTTCAGACTTACAGGTTTTCTTACCCTGTAAAGTGGATCCTTCCTGTACTCTTAGGAACACTTTTCCTTTCTGTACTTCAGCACTATGGGGGCTTTCAGTTGTAAACACGTAATTCCAGTTGATGCTTTGGACATGTATGTCTGTGTTGTTAGTTGATTGAGTAGTTTATGTGAGTAGTAACAATGGTTGAACCTGTGGGGTTTGTGGAGGCATGGAGAGCCCAGTTCCCAGAGTCTGACCCTCCTTCCATGGACCTGAACTCAATGGGGGATATTGAACAGGAGCTGGACAAATGCAAGGCATCTATCAGGCACTTAGAGAAGGAAGTGAACAAGGAGCGCTTTCGGATGATCTACCTGCAGACTCTGCTTGCAAAAGAGAGGAAGTCTTATGATGGGCAGCGATGGGGATTTAAAAGGATGCCCCAGATGAGTGACGGAGACAGCCAGGACAGCCAGATCTCCCACACAGATGAGACATCAGTTGAGGAGCAGCAGCTGAGAGGGCCTGGCAAGACAGCCAGATGTCAACCACCACATCCTGAGGGAGAGGTGGATGGGGCATCCCCGGCAAAACAGAAGGGTGGGGTGTCACCCGTCCGCCAGGAATCAGAGATTCCTGACTTCCCACTGGGAATGGGCTCGGTGGCAGCTCTGAGATCCAACTTTGAGCGCATCAGGAGAGTCAACTCTCACACAGGTGGAGATGGCAGAGGGTTATCTGTGATGGGCGGCCAGGAGAAACCGTTCTATGTGAACGTGGAGTACCATCACGAGCGAGGGCTGGTCAAAGTGAATGACAGGGAGGTCTCAGACAAGATCAGCACCCTCGGCTGTCAGGCCATGCAGATGGAGCGCAAGAGGTCCCTGCACTCCCTCCCAGGGAACCTGTCAGCCGCCACAGGGGACATCAACAAGGCTGTTCAGAGGGGCCGATCCACTGAGGGGAACTGTCGCTACAATGGGTCATATGATGACGCTGAGGCCAACCCACACTTCCTGAAAGACGGTGTGATCCGTTCCACTGGGGGAAAGTCTGAGCGGCAGCCAGCAGAGTGCCAGCCTTACACCAGTGTGTATGTTGGGGGAATGATGGCTGAAGGGGACACTCGAGTCATCAACATTAGGGACCACAGCATAGAGGAGGATGCGCACCTCACCTGGCCAAGACGCTCCTACTCTCCTGGCAGCTTTGATGACGTAGGAGGAGGCTACACACCAGACTGCAGCTCCAATGAGAACTTAACATCCAGCGAGGAGGACTTCTCCTCAGGCCAGTCGAGCCATGTGTCTCCCAGCCCCACCACCTACCAGATGTTCAGGGAGAAAAGCCGCTCACCCTCCCAGCACTCCTTTGACAGCAGCAGTCCACCCACACCCCTGTCTCAGAAACGTCTGAAGCAGCAGGTAATGGTGTCTGAGGCCTCCATCATCGGGGTCCGTAAAACGGGCCAGATCTGGCCCAGTGATGGGGACTCCACCACATCCAGCAGGACCTCTCATGACAATAGTCTTCAAGGAGATCTGGGTAGGTCCTCGATACAAAATACACAACACAGATGTTCTTTGAATGTTTCCTTTTCAGGATTAGAAACAGAAAATGATTCTAATACGTAGAGACGTATTAAAAAGCACATTAACAGCCTTCTCTAATCGCTGTCTGAAAGTTGTCTGCTCCCTGGCTGGACTTCATCCAGAATAAGTCACAGATGAGTAAAATGCGCTTGCAATCTTTTTAATGAAGTCCTCATACACTAAATCCATCTTAAAATGTTATCTGGAGCCAGGATTATGATGCACTTTAACTTTTTAACACATTTCTTGTTGTGTTTTTTGTCGGTTTCATGGGGTTCAGCTGGTGGAGCTGAGCTGTTATGATTGAAGTGGCCTACAAAAAAAGAGGCCAGGTCTGAAAGAATTCATCTTCTCGCCTCGTTAATGAGAATTTTATTTTATCTCCTCGCAGCCTTTATTCGTATTGAGTGTGTCAGGAATGTTGACCCATTCCAGTTAACATGATTAACCTCTTAACAAAGAAGACTAAACAGGTTTTCACCAGGTTGGAACCTGTAAAAAGTCATGGAGATGGACTCTACATACACTGATTCTTAACAGTAACCCAGTGGTATTGCAGCTCATTCAGGACTGTTTTCTTTACCCTTTGTAAGCAGGCCTGCCCTCTCTTTTTCACCCCCTTCTGCTCTTTGCCCGCTGAGTGCTGCAGCACTCTCACAGAGATGCTCTGACTGAGACAGCGGCTGCCCCCAGGCTTCCCAGTCGCTTGCTCGGCCCTGTCCACCCGGAGTGTTTTCGTGTCACCACACATCAGTGTTGTTGTCCTTGGTGCAGAGTAATTAACTTAAAGGGGTTTGTCTAGCGTGATAAATTTAGGGAGGCTCTTTGTTACGGGATGCGGGTAGGAAAAAGCCCTGACAACTAACTCAAAAAAAGAGGATCGAGGGGCTTAAAGTGTGTCATGTGGCTTCCAATCAAAGCGCCTGCCATCAGTGTTTCCTGTTGTTATGCGTGAACACAATAGGAGAATCACTCATTGACCACGAGTATTGACATGTTAACAATATAACAATGTTAAGTGGGATAAGGAGAGTGGTCTGGGCAATTTAGTAATGCCAAGGACAGAAGGAGAGGCGGGAGGGAGTGTTCCTCTATGAGAACGTTTGTCAAACGTGAATGACACACGAGGACACACATTGTTACTGGTGGAGGCCAAAGAGGGATTGGGATACAGAGCAAGTATTAGGATTGGAGCCGGAAAATTGTCTGCCTCTGCCCTCTCAAAAAAAGTGTTATCCAGCGTGGGTCAGATTAAGCAGATGAGCAGAATAGTGTGTTGTTATATAAGGTGATCTAGTCCAAAGCTCTTTGACACAAAGCATGTGACGAACAAGCAGATAGTCTGTGATATAATCAGCGTGAACTATAAGCTAGCACGCTGCTCGGATGACTGAAATGTCCAAATTCATTCGACCAGGGTCATTCCACTGTGCCATTTGTTGCACAGCACTGTTAGCATACTGTAAGGATGTGTTTTTTTCACTCTCATGGCTCCTTTTATTTAACGTTAGGGTCTCGCATTCATGACAGAGAGTACATTGCTTGAAAGACACCAAAAGGAAACCTGTTCTCACTTGAAAATTAAAACTGCAGTCCAGTGATTTCAGTGTTGCACTGAAATAAAGCTGGGCAACTTGCATAGACAGATTAAAAAAAAGAAATGTCAAAATTGATACAGCAGAGGCCGAGATATCCTGATTTAGTCCCAAAAACTCGAGAGCCTACATTTCCCACGATGCAACCCATACCTATCCTCTTCGCCTGGTGAAGGCTTACATCTCTCAAGCTCCATGCCCCCGGTTTGTAACCCAAGCTGAAGATTTGATAAACGTGTAGTCTCCGAGTCCAAGCCGATTACCCTGATGACATCACTATGACATCACCAGGGAGGATTTTATTCACACTTGACAAAGCTCCTCAAGAGAAGACATGACACATCTTGCGTAGAAAAAGTTCACTCAAGGTCCACTTACTAGGTTATTCCAAAGCTTTCAACTCCATCTGGAGAATAGTCTCAGTTGTTTAAATCTAAAAGGAGGATTATAAATGTGTTTTTATTATTATTTTAAGGCCCTGATGAAGACTCTTTGAGACAAAACATGTAGGCGCATCCATTAAGAAATAAAAGGATGTGCCTCAGATTCTAAACTACAACAAACTATGACTTTTCTCACTTGGAAAATTATCTTTTAACTTGACAAACATCATATGTGTAGATCATGGCACAATTCAAGGGGAAAAAAAAAATTCTCTCTCTTCATTCATTGCCGTACATATTGCATTTTGCAAAACACGGTCCCATGAGGGAAAGTGAAAGAGACGTGACTTCGCCTCTCTATGACTCCATTTTTACTGCCGCTCCAGTGCAGTACTCGCCTTATTTTTTTCTGTATGTTTTACTATGGTCAGGAATAAACTGTCACTCTCATCACATGAGCTGCTTTCACAGGTCAAGTAGTTCATCCCGTGACCAGCACACTGACCTTCCAAGTGTGAAATCGGTGGAGTTCCCCTTTTAATGTACCCTGTCCTGACACCTTCTGTGTGAAGTCACCATGCTGCCGGGCACCGGGGTGCAGCTTTTGTCCAGAGGAGACTTGTTGCTGACATAATGGCACAGCTGTCTCATGTGGGTCTTGCTTTGTGGATTAGCAGGAGTCTGGATTTATTTTCTGATGTTGTAATAACATTACTGTGCACGTTGCAGGATTAGGCGTCGGGCAGGGAGCCGGTTGGAGGCAAGTTTCTGCAATAAACTGCTTTGTTGTGGTTAGTGACTTTGAGGGAGCAGTTGGAAAGTTTTTTTTTTGTTGTTGTATTTATCATAAAGCGCTGCAGCGTTCACTCAGATCTATTAAATTGGCCTAGTAAAGCTAACTTAATCTCAGCGTTGTAAAGACGCTTTGTGCCTCAGTTAGCTGAACATTGTGTGGCTGTTCAGCTGCTTCAAAAACTGTACAGTGTAAGACACATGTCAGTTGTTATACCTAAATTAGGCTTTCTGCACTGTTAGATTTGGTGCGTATGTTTCAGTTCTGTCATGGAATATGTGAACGCGGCAGCAGACAGAGAATTGACGTGGTCCCGGCTGCTGTTGGGTGAGTGTTTTAGCGTCTGGCATGGTGGCAGTCTGTCTGTGCCTGGGAAAAATGACTGACTGACCGTTAGAAACACCTACTAACTGACACAGACAAACCTGCGCTTGTCCTGTCGCTGCCCAGCTGTGTCGGCGTGTGAAATCGCAGTGAAATGGCCAGTCTAAAATCAACACATCTCAAGGGACTTTTTTTTCTATGAATAGAAGAATACGTGTTGTCTCCTGGTTTCTGGTTATCTAGGCCATTTGTCAAGCCTAGCTGTGAAGAGCTGCTGATTAGCTGTGGGCCTTTAAGGAGGCCAGCTCTCTGATGGGTCTATTTTGCCATAATTAATTACCATCACGACACTGACATTCCTGTGGCCGCAGCTTTGTGCTGTGGTTGAGGAAGGGTCTGAGTGTGTTGACTGTCTCATGGTTAATGTATTGCAGTGAGAGGGTTTAGAAGAAGAGGTCAGCCGAAAGGGAAATAATAAATCTCACATTAGTTGAATCATAATCCCTCTGAAAAGATCAGGAGGTTGTCTTCTAGGATGCATCCAGACTCAGTCAGCCTGACATGGTTTGTGAAGGTGGACAGGTCTGTCTGAGATGGCTGTGACATTAATAGGAAGTGTCGGTCTGAACGCTGATGATGAAGTCTGTCTGAATGTCTTGGTCTCAGTACAGAGGCTGGTACTACTTGCTGCCTCAGCAGGAGTCACACCGGTGCAGGTCCTCACTCCCGCTTGATTGCAGACTCATGAATATTTGAGGTCCCTCAAGGAAGCCCAGACAGACCTATCATTGTACCTGGATATCAACATCTGAGGTTTAGTGGTCAAGGAAGCTAAAGAATTCAGCCTCACCCTTTCCTCGAGTTAATGTAGGCCTACAGGAGGAAGTGCTGGCAGCCCTCGACGGCAGCCAAGTTTGCCTCCGTGTGTGTGTGTGTGTGTGTGTATGTGTGTGTAAGTAAGACACCTGTTCTTCTGTGCAGTGTACTTGGTAAAGTGGTCAAAAGCTGGCAGCCCATCAGTACGCCAGGCCAGGCATCGCCAGCTGCTCCCCCAGTTAAAGTCATGAATAGCCTTTTTGTTCCTCCCTATCAGAAAAGAGAACAAAAACACTTGTTAAGAAAGTACGTGAGACTGGTCACACTAGATTGTCCTGTTGGCTCCTGTGCACGCTAACATACACATTTCCATAGACAAACTTTAATAGAAAAAAAATCTTTGGCATGTTTATGAGCCTGCGGGCCTCCCCCGGCTCAGTGATCCTCCCTCGTGCTCGGCCTCAGCCCTCCGGTCCTGCAGGCTCAGCTCCCCTCCATGGTCCCACTCAAAGGGCCCTCTGTGCTGCTGGCTGGCAGGCCAAGTGTTTATGGAATGTCTCAGCTGCTTGCGGGGTGTGGGGGGAAACGGCTAATGAAATGTTAAGTGTTGTATGAGTTCACCTCTCTCACTACAGCCTGACCCGTGGAGCTTGTTGTGTCACCGGCCGGAGTTTGTTTTAGACAAAATGTCCTCTCGCAAAGTGCGCCGGGGAAGTGCAGGTGAATGAAGACAGTGAAAGCTTTAACAACAGGTGAATCCGAACACTAAATGCCTACGTTTGTGTGCATTCAGGCATTCAAAGGCACAAGGATTTGTTACTGTACTTCCATCAAGTTAGGGAACTTGAGCGAGACAAATTGAATAAAGGAATAAAAAAAGCTGAAGCAGGAGAGACTGAGATAGACTGTATGAGTCAAGCTCTACATTTCCAATAATGCACCTGAGGATTGTTCTCAATTAGACACTCCCTGACAAACTTCATGTCCACAATTTGTAACGCATGCTGTCTTGTATAAACTTGTTGTCTCAAAGCCCAGGTTGATTACCCTGATGACATCACTGTGATATCATCAGGGTTTTTTTTCTTAGACGAAGCTCCTCCAGAGCCACAATAGACATTATGCAGCTTTGCAACTACTTTACTACAACTCCATGCCCCCCCACACTTTGTAATATAGAGAGCCAAAGTCACGCCCCTTTTTTCCCCATGGGACCTTATTTCCCCTTATTTCAGGAAAACTTTGTATGGTAGTGAATGAAGAGAGACAAATAATAATTTGATCCAGCGTGAATTGTGCCATGTCAATTAAAAAGATTATTTTTCCAAGTCAAAGTCTCAGTTTGTTGTAAATAAAGTAAAATATCATCTAGTTTTGTGTTAAACCACTCAGTGAACTACATTGTCTCACTCAACACACTTCATAACATAAGTTACAGATGTGGTGACTGTTCAACAAGGCAACGTCACTAATGTGACTGTTGGCTGTGTAGTCTTTAGAATGACGTATTTTCACAGTCTAATATTTAATTACTTTTATGACAAGCTGCAATTCTCTTGACTTGGAGTGTCATCTTTTAAATTGACACACATTATATGTGTGAGTCAAGGCACAATTCAAATGGTCTCAAATAAATATTTCTCACTCTCCATTCACTATAATACATATTTTGTCCAGAATAAGGTCCCATGTTGGTCCAATGGAAGGGCGTGACTTCGGCACTCTGTATGGCTTCTGTTTTAAATTCATCATATATCCAAGCCCAGGTAACCCCCATAACATTATCAGGGTTTTTTCTCCCAAAGCCGTAGAAGACATTATACAACTCTTTTTAAAGCTGCAAAAGTTTTTTTTATAGCGAAATGAAGCCAAAGGTTTCCAAATCTAGTGTTGTAAAACATGAAGAGTGTGCTGTAAAACCTGTGTTGCCAGGCAGATTATGACTGAGCCAATCACATTAAGGCACATCAGGTGAGGTCTGTTCACTAATATTTAATTCTATTCAGACATGCAAATGAATATTTGATCACACCTGGAGGTCACTGTGATTTTTCATGTGGCTCATTTAAGTTTCTTAGCATTGTCAGCAGGCATGTTTGTGTTCACTTGTAAAACACAAACACAAGGTTGTGAGGCTAAGGACTGGCCAGGCTCCAGTTTCAAATATTTCCAAGTGAGATCACAATAATAGCCAAACCAAATAGTATTAGATAGCGACTGTAACAATAAAGCTTATCTGTGTGTAGTCGATGCTTGCATGTGCACTGTTGTCTATGTTTATTTTCACAGGCTGGAACGATTATTGGGCTTTGATTCTCTCTCTTATGCGGCACATTACAAGCAGTAGTCTGACCACACTGAGCTATTTCAACACACGCTGATTAGTAGGTGTGCTGGGCTGGGCGGCCCAGTTTTGACCTACGCTGCTCGATGACTGGCACTAATTTTAGGCTGCCCTACAACACATCAGAGGCGAGTGCTGGTGGGCCTCACTGCCTCCATCAGTCCTGCGGTTTAAAGGGCCTCCCGATCCAGCAGACACTGCAGATGGCCCAGGACGTGATGATGACGTTTTTTGCCAAAAAACACAGCCGATGTCTACATTTGCAATTACAGATGCCCCAGAGTGCCCCTGTATAAGGTTAAAGGGGCCAACTTTACATGTCCAAGTCAATTTACCGCTCACAGGGAGTACTACACAGCCTGTGATAACATTTGTTTAATGACTTGTGCGAGTAATCCTGGATGGTGTGGCTCCAGGGATGCTTAATTCAGCGTGTTGGCTGGTCACATTGTCCAGACACTTGACTGTACATAAAGATGGATGGCACGTCTCCATTCCTCCCACTGTAAAAAGGAGAAGCCAGAATATCTTGGATACTGTACTGCACTGCCATCATGCGCTGGTGACATCATTTGGAGCCAGGGTTTGTTTAGTAGAGATCGGATGGTGAAGCCGCCGTGCAAAGGTCCTATCGATACACCCACCTGAGTCATTTGCGAGCAGACCTCAGCTGTCAATCATGATATATGACCTCCTGTACACAGCAAAAAACAACTAATTAACAGCAAACCATCAGAAAAATGAACACTGGGGTTAGGGAACATACATCAGAACAACCGAAAATGACAGAAACCATTTCCAGGAGAATATTTATTTGATGTGTACTTTGATTCTTTCACTCCCAAAAAGTGATTGGCTTCACTTTTGGGGAGCTGTCATGTCCTCCATCTTTATGGTCATGGTCACCAGAGGATGAATCTTTCTGACTTTGGCGATCATCTCACTTTCATGCAGCACCAACATTTTTATTTGTCAAACACTTTAATGTATGACCTGCCAAACTAATGACATTGTGACACCGTTTTATAGACGCTTCTTTCACAATATAAGTTCATGGGTAAGGGTATTTTTGGCCCACAGTGCGCCACGTGATGATGTAATTACACGGTTTGGCCGCTACGAAAACTTGCTTCAAAGCCTGGCGCACTTCCTGTGGCCTTGGGAAGGACTGACAAAATATGCTACGGACCCATACTTTGGTCTCAACATCAGGATATTGCAGCTTCCACTACACTGATTTTGACCGTTGTTTTTTTAATATCTGTCTCTTGCAAATTGTCCAACTTTATAGGAGTTGAGTTTCCTGGAATGCACCTTTAACACAGGGGCTCAGTATCAAAATCATGTGGTGATAACAAGACTTGATCAGTGACAGATAGAGAGACCCTCCTCAAGCAGACTCTTTGTAGCTTGTACACCTAAATGTCACGAAAGAGTGCTTGTCAAGTGCATTACAGATGAATCTATTAAGTATTTTCCACTTGCCACGAGGTGAGGAAAATTACAAAAGCCACAGTCCAGGTCATCACGTCCAGTGTCTGAAAAGCCGTCACCTTTTGTCAACCTGCTCCCCTCTATTTGCTCTCCCTGCCAGCACTGTTTCCCCAGTGACCGCACAGTCCGGAGGAGAATCCATTTGCTGGAGCCATAAAGTGGTGTTAAGCTTTTAACAACATCTCACACTGACATCTTCTGCTGCTTTTTTCCCCCCAAAGGTGCGACTTTTCTCTGCAGATCTATACAACCATTAGAGAGGGGACAGAAAGGCTGTCCTTCATTGTACCTTTTTTTGCTCTGTGGTAAATTATTGATACTTAAATCTCATTTCCAGCTCGTTTCTGAGCTGGATCGTTTCTGAGCTTGTGATCTGAATTCCATCAGCTGACTGATCTTTGTGTGGATGGTCAATATGATCACAGTGGGGAGCAATAAGTGGGCTCAAATTCCCTCTCTTTGGCAGAATACAAGCAGAAGTCTGTCCCCCTTGAGCTATTTAAACACACTGATCGGTGATCAGTCGATGTGCTGAGCTGGACGGCACTTTGCCTTTTCCCGCTGGTGAAATGGGGAATTATGGATGATACTATTCTAGTTCCAGCGCTCACTGGGATGAATCAATCAGTCAGCTCTTTGCTCTGATTCACATTTTTGGAAACTGCTGCCTGAGCTCTTCCCATCAATTGAATAGAACTGATATTTGAGTTTGACCCAAAGCCTGTTGTGTCTGATTGTAACGCCACACTTTGTGGTTGTTTCCAGAGCCAGGCTCATCCCTCACCTTATTTAAATGTCCTGCTGCGAAGTGAAACGGCAGTGCTTTCATGTCCATGCCACGTGATGAAGGCAGTGTAATTTGCAAACCAAACAGTGTTAGCATAAAAACTGAAAAATATTCCTAACTGCATCCTAAGGGAATGTGCCTTCTTCTGCTGATACTGTGTGTTGGTCTTGTTTAGAGAAATAAAGCCACATGATTATTTCTGTGATAGTGAATCTCTGATGCTGAGCCACTGTCTGCACATCTGTCACTCCCCCCTGCCTGTTTATCGTAGTTCATCTCTATGGATTAGGATTAGGGCTTTGAATGTGTCTTTGCTTTGTCATCAATAGGACGTCCAACATGTGCCCTGTAATATGCTACTGTGACTGTCTTCTGAGCATAGCTCTTGTTTGCATGCTGGAGGAAGGAAAAGTGTTTCATGATGACTGATTATTCTCCAGAAGGGAACTGGAAAGCTCGGAGCCAGTTGTTTGGCTGAGTCCTTATATATCCTTGAGTTCTATTTTTAGTCGCGGTGTTCAGTGTGGTCGTGTGGGAAAGTAAAGGCACCGTTTTTTGTGTATTAAAAGGTGATTTCAACAGAAATCACGCTTCTCTGACGCTTTGCATTAATCTGACATCTAAAAGACAGTGGCTCATGGGAATGCAGTCAAATGCAATTCTTGAAAAACACAGAATTAAAGAGTTCGGAGGCTGTCCAAAACAAAATCAGCTTCTCTCTGATCCACGGCTCCACACAGCTCACACACGCAGCTGTTGGGCTCAGCGAGCTTATGTAATGTCATTAGAATGTATTTATTACAGCTCTATTGCACAGTTGAGCTGCGGCAAGCTGGGCATGGGACGTGCTGTAGAGCTGCCAGGACTGCTTTGCCATCCTCCATCCTACTGTGTGATATTTTGTAATACAGATTCAGTCACTGCAGACTGGAAACAAGAAAATAACATTGCTTATTCACTGTCATTTCAAGGTGCGGCTTCAAGGATTAACGGATTAAAGTTCGCCCAAAAATGAAAATCCAGTCATTGTCTTCTCAGGCTCATGCTGATGGACAGTCGGGTGACGTTTCGTAGTCCAAAAAACAGTGCTGCGACAACATCCTTAAATCAAAAAGATGGAGGCTTGTTTTAAAAAGTAGAACAAAAAACTGACTTCAAGTTTGACTACTTTTAGGAAAAAATGTAAATTAATTAAAGGGACTTTGAATTTTCAGGAAATGCAATTTAATAGTTAAAGGTGCACTGTGTAGTTTTAGGTAAGATATTTTAATCAGAAGAGAAACATCTTCATTGAATGATTTTTTTTACTGCCTAAATAAACAAAAAAAAGATAACCTGCCACTTTTTTAGCTTCAAGCAGTGTTCTGGGGACCGACAGCTTGTTTATTCAGTTATGGAAAAAATAAATAATTCTGAGTTTTAAATATTTAAATTTGAGTTTGAATTTATTCTCCAAAACTACATAGTGCCCCTTTAAATTAACAAATGATAACATTAGACACATAACAGAGTTCGGCTGATGGTCAGTCAGAATCTTTGAGGTGGGTGATGCCTTAATACCTTGATATTAATAAGGGGTAGATCATTCATTAGTTCCTGTCATTTCTCTGTCAGCTAACAAAATAAACTAATTTAAAAATGTGCTAATTTGGCTCTGATGCAACATCCTCTCACACAATGTCCCGCCCACAACATTGTGGTAGATTTGTGTAGGTCACAGGTTTATGAAGGTTAAAAGAGGATTAGCGGAGGGGAAGTATACAGTAGCACAAAATGAAAATACTCAAGTACCTCAAAATTGTACTTAAGAACAGTACTTCGAAAATGGAAATGGGGTGTCATTTTCATGATAATGTTTTGATTAGTGCATGATCACCTGAAACTGAGAAATTGTACTTTTGTTACCTTAAAATAACCCTTTTATATCTACAGAGGGAGCAGGTCCTCATCAGTGGAGTCCCCCAAATCCTGTCGCTAGAGAGGGTCTATCGTCTCTTTCATGTTTTTAGCAGCCTCTGTAGTACGCTTTGTGAGACAATAAGATAGATGGATAAGATAAATCCTACACACGGGACCTTTAATATAGTTTAGATTTTAAAAACATTTATTGGAATCATTTAACTTGATATTTCTGTAAACTCTTTTGACAACCAAATTCAAATGATCCTTATCAAATATGTTTCTTCATGTTATGTGTTTATGTCAAAAATGAATATGGGCTGATCTTTTAAACTCCGAAATATCAATAATGGCATGAGCCTTAAAAGACTGTGTGAGTCTGTGCTACAAAGACCCTACTGTGTGTAACTGCACATGAGGTTTGGCAGTTTGTTTGAGGTTTAAGAGAACAGTCTGTGCTTCACTTTATTTGTTCAGTCCCTTTTTAAACTGTTTCACAATCAAGTCAAACACAGCATTGTGAAAACAGGTTGCACAGAAGCACGTGCGGTGGAGAAAAATCAAGAAGAACTGGGTCTAAAGTCAGAGACTTGCGTTTTGAGTTACAGTTGTTTGTTGGAAACTGTTAAAATCTGTTTCCATATATGTGCGAATGCATGCCGGCTCTCTAAAGTCTTTAATTGCAAAAGGCATCTCGGCGTTAACTGGAAGGTAAATATGATAGCCGTGACCATAGGTCAGTGAGTGTTGGAAGTGCGAGCTGTTTGTGAAAAGATGACCTTGTGCCTGTTTCCGCTCTGAAGCAGATGAATTGCTGAATTTTCCGGACAGGCCTGCCCGGACACTTCCTCAGTCGCGATCCCTGTGAAAGCTACAAAAACGGTGCTCACTGAGGATCTATTGTGATGTCCACTTTCTCACATTTTTTACCACAGCCCAAATGAGGATGGTGTATTTAAAGCTGCTCCTATTAAAGACACAAACGGCTCAGTATTTGTGACCTCAGAACACTTTTAAATCCTCCTCTTAGCTTGTTCTTGTTTGTAGTGTTTTTCCAAGCTCGGACTGTTTCTTTTTCCCCCTGGATGGAGATAGTTTGTGGCTCTGAGGCTGCTACCCGAGAGAGGATGTGTTATTCATCCAGCGCCGGGGCTGATGTATAATCTCACTGGAACATAGAGTGGCCTTTCACATGGACTTCCCCTGTGCTCTGAGGCTGTTTGGCCTGCAGTCGTCCCTTCCTCGAGCAGTCAATACAGCGCTCTGCCTCTGTGTGTTTGTTTGACTCCTTTGTCACGGCCTCTGTGGATGTCATCCTGTCAGTCGGCCTGTCCTCCAGACCTCTCCTGGGTGACTGGGCTTTATCCTCCCACCGTATCCGGAATCCTCTCTTTCCTGTTTTCAAGCCGCGCTGAACCAGTTTTGTAGCCTCTTGTTAACATACCTCACCCCGCATTACGAGACGCGTCTGCCTTATATTTTATCTCTGCTGTTCGAGGTCGTCATTCTGCATCTGTCCGCCGTCACATCCCTGACGACGATAATGATGATAATGATGATGATGAGTGCTGGTGAGTCAGGGGTGGCTGGCAGTAATTACAGGATACAGAGCTTGTTGATCCTCATCTTCAGGGTGTCCTAAAAAGTCTGAAATCACAGGGATGGCGAGTACAACATATATTTCTGACTTGTCACACGTGTTCCTGGCAGAAACCCAGCATGGTGTAAAGCCTGTGGGTTTCCAGAATGATGATGTTTTTTCTGTTCTGCTTTGTGATTTTTTGAGGCCTCCTTGATTTGTGGACACACAAAGTAAATATTATACCAAGTTACAGCAACGCCTCTCATATTCTCTCTGATCTTGAAAACACTCAGCTGAAGGAGACACACTGTACAACAAGGTTGGCATGAGCGGAGCACGTGTGGTGCCTCTGCAGTTTTCCCAGGCTTATCCACTTGCCTGTCCTGGCACGAGCCCTCGGTGGCTGGCACAGGCTGCGTGGTAGATTTGTGTAGGTCACAGGTTTATGAAGGTTAAAAGAGGATTTGATGCAAAGACAAATGGCGGTAAACGGCGGCCCGCCGCTTAGTGTTTGTTGTTAACTGACAATACTGGTGTGTCAGATTTTGTGAGACAAGTTGTCCTGTGTCCTTTTTCAATCTGGAAAGAGCCGGTTTAGTGTTTGCCCCGACTTTTTAGTTTTTAGGCTTAGTGCTCGGGGGATGGACAAAATAACAACAACTTATATTATAATGCAGTGCAGTCATGGACAGATTAACAAGCTTTGGGGGCGCTGGGGCGAAATGTTGTGTCTGTCATACTTGAGTTGACGCCAACCAGAACTTCCATACGAGACTGTGGCACATTTCGCTAATGTAGTTAAACATAAATATGAACTGGATGAATAGATTATAATAAGTGTTAACATCATGTTTTCAGCTCAAGTATGGTTTGTTCGCATATTTGGCATATAAAGTTGTCGAGGTGATTATGTTACCAAGAACAGTTCAGTATTTACACATTGAGTAGACGCAGAGCAACATTAGCATTTATTTGTATTCCAATATTCACTGTCTCAATCCTGAGGGAAATATTTGGCCCTTTAGCTGAAACTATCGCTAACTTTGTCTGTCTGACGTTTGGTGCTGAGCAGGCGGTGCACGGTAGGCTCATGAGAATAAAAAAACAGCAGCCTGCTGTGGCTGGAAACAGAGAGCCATGAAACTGAACCAAAAGGGTGCAGTTGCGGGTCATAGAATAGTGCAGCTTTAAAGGTGCAATATGCAGGAATAGAGTAACTGCAAATTGTAACTTGCTCTTAACTAGTTAGCTCAGGTAGCATGCAGCTAGCAGTCCTGACTAAGAGCTCGGAGCACTGGGGGAGCACTGATGTGACGCTGCTAGCACAGGAGCTTTGGAGCTTGTTTTCCAACTTCAAGTCGTCCACTTTGCCCATTTTGAACTTTGGCCTTCACATTTGAAACAGGGTCAACAAACTTTATAATCTACAAGACTGTAATCTGAACAATTAACTGTATATTAAATCCAATTTTATGGCATAGGAGATCCTGTTCGTGTTTGTCTTGTTGCACCATCTCTGATAACACTGAAGTGAGCTGTAAAAAGACTGTGGCATCTTAACAACTCTCTGATATCAGTTCCTTAATAGCTTTCTTACCCCCACCTTCTGCATTGACTCTGCATTAGTGTACCAACAGTTTCAGTTTGTCTCATTTCCGTGATGTTTTCTCCGTGTTTACAGCAAGACTTAACAGTTTAATGACACACCGTGTGACTGTTGTCCTTTGTTTCTCACAGAGGCTCCCTACAGTGAGACCCCTCCGTCATATGGCTATGACCTGGAGCACTCCGAAGATCACCAGCCTCGCCACGACCCTCTTTCCTTCACCGGATCTCCTTCCTCCTCGCCACGACTCCGCTCCAAGAGCCGGAACAGCCGAGACACCCAGTCCTCCGGCTCCCTGGAGTCCACGCTGTCGGTAATGTTACTGGGTCAACTCCCACCACGTTGTCTCCCTGCTCGCAGTGCTGCTGCTCCACTCTTCATCTCCTGCCTTTGTTCCCTGGCTACTGCATTGTCCTTCACTGTCCTCTCTCCACACACCATCCAACACTTTTAGCAGCTCTGGCTTCTCATTCTGTGATGAAAAGTTAGCTATTAGAGTGCCTACCATTCTTTTTCAACTTTCAAAAAAAACATTTTATCATTTGGTAAAGTCTTTCAAGTTCAATTCAGATCAGATTATTTTATTGCTTATGTTTTTATTTTATAAGAAATGGCACCAAAGTCACCTCTGTCGCATTCCAGTCATGAGGAAGTGTTTCACTAAACTAAACCAACATTTCCTATAATTCTTGTTCCTCCTGTTGCAAAGAGGATATAGCTTTTGTTATCTCTGGTGTTGATGCATGTGCATAAAAGTGAGACACACAGATGCACCCAAATCTATATTTTTGCCGGTTTACACTGGAAGAAGAGCATGTTTTGGCTCCTAGACAAACCACTAGATCTTCCTGCAGAATCTGACAAGAGGCCAGTATGTAACGTGCTCAGGCTGGCATTCTTCACAGCAGTTGTTTTCATTGTTGTAATGCCAATCCTAGTGCATGTAGTTCACAAAAATCTCTTTTAAAGAGGCGAACAGGTGACTAAAAGTTTGCTGGATTGTGATTAAGTAAATCATTCGCAAAGTAAATAATTAGAACTACCTGCAAAGGGACATTCCAGTTAGTTAGTATTCCACTTCAATGAAGTTGTTAAAAGAAAAGAGAGAAAAAGAAAATCAAAGGAGGTATTTTGACACTGAGCTCTTGTATCATAAATACCCACAACTTTCAGTTTGTAACCCAGACTTTCTGTAATAAACGACATCACTGCATGTGTAAAATCAGCGGAGTGCCCTTTAGAAAACTACAGAAGAAGTGCCCCTCAGTCAGCCATTTAATCCCAGCTGTGAGTGCTTTTCATTACGAAGCAGGGCATTGCTGAAAAACACCGTACACACTCAGCAAACGTACTGTAGACGAACAGATGTTAAAAAGAGACCCGGCTCCCCTCCCCCTCTGCTCTGTTCCCGTCCTATCTGTGGTATTCTTATCCTCTGATGTGCACACTTGGTGATCATCAAAGCCTAAATCATGGCGGAGGGTAGTGGTGGTGGTGGTGGTGGTGGGCTCACTCAGCATACAGCTTCTCCTGCTTTTTTTAAATCACTAATTAATGTAATGGCAGAGCTCAATACAGCTCTTCTCAATGCTCCGGTGAGTTTCTTACTGACATGATAGCCCGCCCCAGGATGACTGATGGCTTTGACCTGTTTGGAATAACAACTCCTAGGCTAGACACATATTTGTCTTCCTTACAATGCCAGGAGTCTCTGGTGCAGGCCTCTAGGAATGTATAACTCCTACAGAGTTTAATCAAATCTGGTCAGTCCCTCATCCCACAACAGCTGCAGCCAGAGGTTTGCAGAGGTGTGTCGGGTTGTTTAATAAAGGCCGAACCCATTTAAACTTCAGATGTATTGTCATATATCATGTTTCTTTTTTTTGTGTCGGAGAATGCCTTCCCTTCATGTTTGCCAATTGTTTTTTCTTCGCATCATGTTTGAATCAGGTGGAGTTGGACCAGGAGAAGGGGCTGGAGATGAGGAGGTGGGTTCTGTCAGGAATCCTGGCCAGTGAGGAGACCTACCTCAGCCACCTGGAGGCCCTACTGATAGTATGTATGACTTTGGTCAGAGTTGGTCATAGGTCTCTTTCTACTAAAAAGAATTAAAACTGTGCTGTTATTATTTCTTCTGGCACATGTTTTCTGTTAAACATGAATGACTTACTGACTGCAGTTTCAAACCGCAGGCCGACATTCACTAACTGTGGCCTACATATTGACTGATTATTTACCCAGCCCATGAAGCCGCTGAGGGCCGCAGCCACAACATCCCAACCGATGCTGACCATCCAGCAGATAGAGACCATCTTCTTCAAAGTGCCGGAGCTTCATGAGATCCACAAGGACTTCTACGACGCTCTGCTGCCTCGAATCCAGGACTGGGGCCACCAGCAGTGTGTGGGCGACCTCTTCCAGAAACTGGTATGGTGATGATAATTTGGATAGCTTCAGTGGGACCACCAAGGAAACTAAAACTAATTTAATGTTCACGTGTGTCAGTACAAGTGCAGCAGGTAATCTGTTGATGTTAGAAATCCACTTGTGTAGTGTAACATAAAAATAATCAACCGTTCCTCAGAAAAATTAACAATCTAATTTTTATTTATTTTTTTATGGTTGATTTTTTTAATCTATGATTCTGGAGAAAACATGTCAGGACTATATTTTAGAGCTTGAGCAACAAAAACCTGTTTATCAACTTCTTATGAAATTGAACGCAGCAGGAACTCCCCCAGCCAACAGAGCAAACAAGGAAGTCTGAGAACAGTGGAATACAAAGTATCTGATGGGCTGATATCAGTAAAATGTTGCAGTAACACAAGTTTAACTGCAGTACGAGTGTTTAGTGCAGTATGGCGATCCCCTCATCTGATTTAAACCCTCCTTTGGATAAGAAGACAAGCACTGAGTAACATGAAACCTCACAGCATTAAAGTGTGTGTTGGTTTCTGATCAAACAGGCCGCCTTTGTCAAGTCAGTAACTTTAAGCAACTAATGATAGCACTTCTTAAATGTCAAGCCTTGATCATCAATGATGAGTTTAAAGAGGGGAGACTTTCAGGGGGAAAAGGTGGGAGTCGCTGGCTGTTAGTAATGTTCAGGGGATCTTGCAGTGCACATGTGAGTAGACTGCCTGGAGTCATCTCCCGGCCAGATAAAAGCCTCGCTTCACCACATTACAGGCAGTAGACGAGAACAAAACTCTCTATAGGAGGCCGCTGAATAAGAGCTACCTCTGGGTTTGCTGTTGGATGAAAAAGATGAAAGACCCGTGTCACGTGCGGCAAACACTGACTCGCACTCGACTGCATCAGTTCCTGCGGTAATAATGTTATGCCAGCCCCTTGCCTGAGCGCAGCATACAGTGACACTGCAAAGTGCTCGGTGGAAATCACAGAGTAGTAAAATGAATCTGCTCTCCTTGTGTCTGCAGGCCAGCCAGCTTGGCGTGTACCGAGCCTTTGTGGATAACTACAAGGTTGCTGTGGAGACGGCGGACAAGTGCTGCCAGGCAAACGCTCAGTTTGCAGAGATATCTGAGGTATGTAATCACGCTATGCACAGTGGGACAGCGGCAGACAAGTGTTTGATGCCGCACAGCTGCCCCGGACGAGTGATGACAGGGCAGTTTTCCGCGGTCCTCACGGTGTAAACGAGCCACGCAGCTTTTTACAGAGCTGCTGATTGTTTTAATTGCGCTGTGGGGCAGTTGCTGGGATTTAATGAGGGTATTTTTTTTTCTCACCATTCCCTCTGGTGTTATCTTCCCAGAATCTCAAGGTCAAAAGCACAAAGGACTGCAAAGACCAGTCGGCTAAAAATTCACTGGAAAGTGAGTATTGAGTGAAATGAATGGCCCGCCTCCACATAAATCAATATTGCTATAAGTAGTTGAGCTGTGACTAGGCCTGTTGAGCTGACTCTTCCTCCTCCACAGCTCTCCTCTACAAACCTGTGGACAGAGTGACGCGCAGCACACTTGTTCTGCACGTAAGTCAATCTGCCTGACACAAATCTGGAGCAACACGAAGAGAGTTTTGGGGATTGAGTTTGTCCACGTCTTTTCTATTCCAGGACCTCCTGAAGCACACGCCCTCCAGCCACCCGGACTATCCGCTGTTACAGGATGCCCTGCGCATCTCCCAGAACTTCCTGTCCAGTATTAACGAAGAGATCACCCCGCGTAGACAGTCCATGACAGTTAAGAAGGGAGAGGTCAGTGTGGAGAGCCTAGTTACTATATCACTATCGCCATCAGGTTATAGCGTGGCTAGGGATAAATCCACTTTTTTCAAATGAGCGTGCTCAGGCACACTCTAAACAGAGTTGGCTTCCCCTCCATACTGCCAGCTGACGAGTTCCTGTAAGTGAGACAGAGACTTGATTGACACTGGATTTTGGGGGGTGTTCAGTTCCTGTTTGATTAAATGTTGTCCAGGTTGTTTTAGTTAATATTCACCAAGGGCCTAAACAGAGGAGAGGGACACATTAAAAGTGGGCACAGCTTGTTCCCTTTGTGGAGCACTCGTTCCCCTTGCCAAGGACAAATTCAGGGGTTTGTTGTATGTTGTGGTGGCACAGCGTCAAGGCCTGGTACCACAATGTTGACTCCCTGTGCCGCTCCAGCTTTTATATGGTTTTATATTTTTCCAGTGTATGAGTCACTAACATCCACCCGTTTTTGGCAGTCTGCTAACTCTGCTAATAGGCGCGACAATATTCACAGACAGCATTTGTTTTCTGACCTTTTGCACAAATATCCAGTATTAGGCAAAAAGGTCTGAAAACACAAAACTTAACAAGAGTCTACAGCCGTGCTATAGTGACTCTGTGAAGCTTTGAGCATCAGTGCTGACAATGCTAACATTACTGATGTTTATTGGGTATCATTTTTTAATTAGTTTGGCATTTTAGTTTAGTGTGCTGAGGATAATGAGAAAGTCATAGTTTTCACAAGTACTTATAGTCCTGGTTAAATAAATAATTTGACCTGATTACGGCATTACATGAACAGTAAAGGGATTACCAAAGTTAAAACAAATGATCCTGAGGGGGCTGTCTGTAGTATCATAGCAATCCATCGAATAAGAATTATTTGGACATTTTAATCTAGACCAAAGTGGTGGACCCACATTGCCACCCACATAGCAATGATGCTAGCTTGGCTGAAACTAAATAAAGGGAATTCGGCAAACCCGAGTTATCGATTGCTAAAGCTCTCCTAATGACAGAAAACTTGATTATATGGACGTGAGGTTTACATTTCACCCCAAAAATGAACATACTGTTTGGCTACTTTCATTAGCAATTAATCTGACATTTAGCCTATAATATGTCAAGAAATTGTAAAAAGAAAATAAAAATGCAACAGTCCCAAACCCAAAGACTCTTCATTTACTTTAATTTACAATAAAACTATCAAATTCTCATATTGAAGAGGCTGGAACCACAAAATGTTTGCAATATTTACTTGAAAAATGACAGAAACAATTAATCAGTTACTTGCTTTAGCTCTAACATACTGTTCAGTTCTCAAGAAAATTTTCACTTTTGATTTTCTCACTGAAACCGCCACATTGTGGAGTTCAGGATTATGTCTGCCCATGTAAATTGCGTCATATCTTGACTGTTGACAGTAAAGACCTTCGAGCACAAGGTGTCTGGAAGCTGCAATAAAACCGGAGTGTGAGTCACGTTGCTGCTGACTCATCTCAGCCTGTCTGCCGTAGTTCAAGTCGAGGAAGTGGAGCGTAGAGGAAGCCTATGACAAATCAGTGCAAACACTGGAGGCAAGTGGCCCCTGTGTTGCAAACCAGGAAAACCTGTCGATTACCTCCACGCTCACTCCCATCCTTCCTTGCCACGGTGTCTACGCTGCTTCCCAGAAATGACGTGCAGCGCCCCTTATCAACTTAACTGTCTAACCGGCCCTCTGCGCTGGGCGTGCACCGACTTACCAGGGCTTCCTGACCCCTCCGATCCCCCTCCCCACACCGTGCATCTCAGGGCTGTGATTCAGATGACCTGACTGAGAACTTCCTCTGTTTTTCCTGGGAACTGGCTCTGCCCACCGGGGTGAGATATTAAATCAAAGAAAGTTCTTGGGAACATTCTTCTGGATATTGTCTAGGAAGTCTGAAATCCCACAAGGAGATTGACAGATAACAAGCCAGCACATGACAGTTTCACACAATCGGTTTAAAATATGCGTTGTTGTTGTTGTAGGTGATCAGCTCTTGACTAAATTTGCACCCATTGTTGATGTTTTGCACCGTGGCTGCCTGTAATTACTACGACTGTTTAAACCCACAAGTTTGTTTAGCTTCCCCTTACGCACATGCCTCGCTGCTCAACGTCTCATTACCGTTCATAAAAATACAGATTCCAGTGTCAGGAGGGTGTGAGCGCTGTGCAGTCACAGCTCCTGTTTTTCCATTGGATTATTGACTATTTGTGGTCATGTGTGTCACAAAACAATAAGCGGATGTCACCCTGCCACCTCTTTTCGAAACCAGGACAGTAATTGAACATGTTTGAGTGCCTGTAACCAGCCAGCGCTGCACTGGTGTCCCACAGAAGAGAGAATAGGAAAACCATGCCGCAGTGATTTCCTTGTTTTTGTCGAGCTGTGGCCGGAGTGGGATGGCAGAGTCTCACATGGGCAGTGTCATTGTAAACAGCCTCAAACCAGAGGTCAAAAGGCAGAGGGGGAATTTAGATGCGTGCTGCTGCGGGAAGGGCTCATGTCATCACATGCACGTCTAACCTCAGGCTGCACGGATCAACAGAGAGTAGAGGAAGCTCTGAAATTAGATTTCATTTCTAAACAAGAACCATGGCTTATTCTTGACAGTATGCACAGTGATACATACTAACTGCTGTTTGAGCGGTCAGAGAGATTTAATACCTCTCTCTTGTTTTATGAGATCTGTCTGGATTTAGAATTTCTTTTCTCAGCTATGAGAAGTTCTTTATTTGTCTTTGTGCATTGCATTTCGTAAATCAATAGTGTGTTTATTCTGCATTCTGTCGGGGTTGAGTGTGCTGTGTGACCTCACTACAAACTAAACAAAAAAACAATCGATATTCCAGCGCTCACCAGGATACGATTGACACTGTTTTCATAACAGTCACATTAAAAACAAGAGGGATCGAACTACGCGTTTCACATGTAGCTTCATCAGATTCAGAAGAGCTGCAACTACTATTTTGATAATCAATTGATTATCTCCGCCAAGGAGGTTATGTTTTCGCTCGGCTGGTTGGTGTGTTAGTCAGCAGGATTACACAAAAGCTACTAAATGGATTTCCACGAAAATTGGATAGAGGATGGGTCTCCTCCCAGACAGACCTCATTAAGTTTTGGTGCTGATAAAAGGACGGATCCAGGGTTTCTTTTTCACTTTCGTTCACCTTGTGAGATACTGCGTTTTTGACAATTTCATACATTTTTCTGTGAATAAAGCATGGATCTTGATAAAAACAAAAACAAATCAGGCTTATTAAGGTGGCTGCTATCTATGAGTGAGTATAATTTGGTACGGATCCAAATAAAACCTTGGATCGAGTAGATTAAAATCGTTAACATTTATGTTTGATATTCGATTAGGTTTGATTGGATTAAAGGCGACTGTTGGCCCTTGGCGGAGGTATACGCTCTACTGAGTGCCATTCTAGTTATTTCAGTCATTTTTCAAGCAACTATGTCAAAAATTTGCCAGCTCCAGTTTCTTCATTGTGAGGATTTCTGCTTTTCTTTGTCATAGTGTGATAGTAAATGAGCAGTCTTTGGGTTTTGGACTGTTGGTTTAACAAAAAAAACTAATTTTAAGACTTCACTTTGCACTTTGGGCTCTAAGAACATTATTGACGTAACAAAAGACGTAACAGAAGTGCCTCCAGATCATCAACCTTTAGAGGCTGAAATTATCTGAAAATGCACCAATCCCTCAGTGGTCACTAAAATATGCTGTGTACACTTGTTGCCTTGTTTCTGTTCACATCACAAATGTTTTAGTTTTTTTTTTTCTCGCCGCTATTTTGTTTACTTCCGGCATGAGGTTGGGTAGCATTCATCTGAAAGCACCGCAGGCTGTACATTAATTACAAGCATGTACAAACATCAGCACAAAGTCATTGTTTGAGAACCCGAAAGAAACTATTTAAAACTCAGCATCAGTGTTGAACTTAAATGAGATACTGTATTTTCAGAAGTTGCAGCGATTTGCTTTTTCTTTGCGCAGTTGAAAGCTCCAGAATTCTCACGCAGTTTAATTTCAAACCTTCGGGAAAAAAATGAAGGTTATTGAGGATGTCTTTGAGACAAATGAGAGCTTTGCACTGCGAGTGTAATGACGTGATTTCTCGTTTCCCGTTGGCAGAACCGTCAGCTGCTGAGGGATCGCTTCATGGTGGAGCTGGTCGAAGGTTCCAGGAAACTCCGTCACGTCTTCCTCTTCACCGACCTGCTGCTCTGCGCCAAGCTGAAGAAACAGGCTGCAGGGTGAGTCTGGGTCGGCGTCCTGATGGAGAGTTGGGATATAGGCTTGTGACCCCGAAGATCCACTGGTTCAAATTCCTGTTGGACACCGAGAGTCACACTGCCCAGATAGACATCAAACTTGTTAACCTAAATAGAACTGTTTCAGTGTGGCCAACTTGTGTCTACAGTGGGAGATAAAACAATTACCAAGATCAGTTTCTTGAATGTTTGCAATCTTGTTGCCAGTTGTACTGCTGGTTTCAACAAACCGTCCTGGTGACAAAGCACGAAAACATAGCAAAGAAAGTTTAAAAAATCATGTCATTATAAACACATGTTCTCCGCCAACAGAAAAGGGCAACAGTACGACTGTAAGTGGTACATCCCACTGGCTGATCTGACCTTCCAGACCATTGAGGACTGTGAGTCCACCCCCATCCCTCTGGTCCAGGACGAGGAGATCGACGCCATGAAGATCAAAATATCCCAGATCAAGAATGAGATCCAAAGAGAAAAGGTGAGGATAAACAGCTGGTAAACACACCGACAGAAAATACAAAAAGATACGACAGATTTCAGCACCCAGTTTATTTCTGATTTGAGGGAACTGCAACAGAACAATTATAGCTTTGTCTGAAGACAAACAAAAGTAAAATGAGGAACTTAAAGATTAGCACATTTAAATAGAACAAATGTTCAGACATCGTGTGCTGCGTCACATTTACCCTGTTACTGTTTAATCTGTAGAGAACCACCAAAGGATCCAAAGTGATTGAGCGACTGAGAAAGAAGCTATCGGAGCAAGAGTCTCTGCTGCTTCTCATGTCGCCCAACATGGCATTCAGGGTGGCCAACAGAAACGGAAAGGTGAGTCAGGGGCCTTTAAGAAGGGATTAAACATCATCAAGCATGTATGAAATTAATTTAGCTTTGATTGATAAACGATGTATCCTCGATTCCCTATTTAAAATGTTCATGCAAAAATATCATCAGCAATGAACTTCTTTATTTAGTGTCTGCTGCCCTCTGCTGTTACAGCACGAGAGTGCAATAACACAGTTTGTCAACCCTTCATTTCTTTCAGGGCTTCACATTCCTCATCTCTTCTGACTATGAGCGTGCAGAGTGGAGGGAGTTAATCCGCGAGCAGCAGAAGAAGTGTGAGTTTTCTTTGATTAGCATAACATGATCAGAACAACAACCCATTTTGATCATTTTATTATGTCATTATTGGCGTCATTATAGTCCTTCGACTATACCTTCAACAAACAAGTTTTTGTGTACTGATTGCTTTGAATACCTCTCGACCTGTTGATTTTAAATTGAGTTAATTTGTTCTTTTAATGATCTATTGTCTATACAATATAATATAATAATAATATATAATAATAATCAAATAATAATACATTTCTTTTTCTCAGTAGTGTTGTAGGAGATGTGGATTCTAGTTTTTAAGCAGAAGTTTTGTGCTTAAAGTTTTCAAATGTGTTTTGAGAATTCTGCATCAGTCAGAACAAGTTTGATTTACAAATTAGTCCAAAGAATACATTTGTGTTCATTTATAAAATCATTAACAGTTTCTATCCCTCCATGAAGACCGGCTTAATGGTGCATTTTGAAAAGCTAGCGATGGATTGTTCCAGTATTTTTTTGAATTTATATTGTCTCGTTCAAAATCCTCTCAATTTTTCTCCCTGTTAGGGCCATGTATTTTACTATAAAGTGAAAGAATGTATGGTTTCATCCTTTGAAAAAGAACAGAGGAGGATATACTTACACACTACTGTTCTATTGTGTTTCTAGCTTTATGGCGGAGGTAAAGTGCTTGAGTGGCAAGATGGTATCATTCACGAACTAGCACCTTAAATCTCCTCTCCGGTTTTGGAAGCTCTAAAACTTTGCTTTTAAAGGTGCACTGTGTAGTTTTTGGGAAGATTTTTGGGGTTTTTGGGGAAAAATTTTTTATCAGAAGAGAAAGATCTTCACTGACAGATTTTTTTATGCCTTAACATACTAAATAAACAAACTCTCTTTGTTTTCATGACTGAATAAATAAACTGACCTTATAAGACAATGCAGTTCCATACCGTTTTACTTTGTTTGTATGTGGCGGACCCTGCCACCTTTCTAGCTTCAAACAGTGTTCTGGGAACCTTATTTTCCTCAGAGAACAGCTTGTTTATTCAGTTATGGAAAAAATCAATATATTCTCATTAATAGTGTAAATATAAAAATTCTAAGTTTGAATTTCGTTTCCAAAACTACATAGTGTCCCTTTAATTCTAAACTATTTTTAGCGGTGTAGTTGGCACTGTAGAAAACAGAAATTGGAACGTTGGAAGCCACATTATTTTAAATAGATTATAATGTTAATTATATAATTTGTGTGTCCTTCAGGTTTTAAAAGTTTCTCTCTGACCTCTCTGGAGCTGCAGATGCTCACTAACTCATGTGTGAAACTTCAGACTGTACACACGATTCCAATGACCATGAATAAAGAAGGTGAGGTATTGTCCTTTTTAGGACTTAATACACATTTTTAATATAGTTACAGCTTTGTATTTAATCTTAACATGCATAATCTGAACGCTGCCCTCCACAGATGATGAATCTTCTGGTTTGTACGGCTTCCTGAATGTCATCGTCCACTCTGCATCAGGGCTGAAACAGAGCTTAAGTAAGTGGCTTATCCTCCTTTTTTTTTACTAAAAATCATCTCACCGATTATTCTAAAGGTTGCATGCGGTGTCACATCATCCCCTGTGTCTGTCCAGACTCATCTGCTGCGCTCCCCCCCCCCCACCCTCTCTCTGCTGTGGCTGTCAGCTGGAAGGGCAGCTGCAGGGGAACAAGTGGGATTAGCTAGGAACACTGTGTACAAGCCGCCTCAAATATGTCTTTGTCTCAAATCACTGCCTGCTCAAACTCTAACAAAAGGTCGTCAAGCAATAGTCCACTCCTCTTGTTGCTATTTCTTAATTTGCTTGGTAACATTAGAACTGTGATGACACCAGAGAATGAGTTCTGGCACTGAACGCATGCAGTCGCAGCTGAAGAGGCTTCATCGAGTGCATCACGCAGACATGTCTCAACCAGCTGATTGATGTTAATCTTTAGTTTCATTTTGAATAAAACCAAACTTTCCCTGTGCCCACTAGACCTTTACTGCTCTCTGGAGGTGGATTCCTTCGGCTACTTTGTCAACAAAGCCAAAACACGTGTGTACAGAGACTCTACGGAGCCCAACTGGAACGAGGTGAGAGTGCACATCAGAGTGGAGACAGTGAATGAGCGAGACCCCGTGTGGTACATTGTTGTGCGCTAGGCTGAAACCCACAGTAACGTGCCTTTGCTCTGTTTCCGTGCAAGGAGTTTGAGATCGAACTGGAGGGCTCTCAGACTCTGAGGCTGCTCTGCTATGAGAAGTGCTGCAACAAAACCAGGCAGAGCAAAGAGGAAGGAGAGATCACAGACAAGATCATGGCCAAAGGACAAATAAAGGTACGGACCAAGTAGAGCAGATCTGGGTCTGGGTCAGATGTCTTGGCTGAGAATTACCTGTGTTGTGGGAAAATACCAGTAAGGACAAGGGTACAGGTTTATGGTGTTGGTTTTGCCGAAATGCCAATATCAATGTTAAAAGGAGTCATATTGTGCTTATTTTTCAGGTTCATAATTTTATTTTGGGTTACTAATGGAATAAGTTTACATGCTTAATTGCTAAAAAAACTAATCAGTTTTCTCATATTGTCCAGTGAAACGCTCTGTTTTAGCTCCTGTTTCTTTAAGCCCTGCCCCCTGAATACCCAGTCTGCTCTGATTGGTCAGCTGGCAGCCAGCACTGCTAAGAACAACAGAGCAGCTGTGCTAAATCAATTCTTATGTTAGGCATAATTTATACAAATGTGTCACATGGTGACGTAGTGTGATGTCACAATGTCACAGAATTAAAGGCAGGACCACTGATGAGGCGTTTCTGGAGCAGTATTTTCTGTGGGAGAGAGGAGCTTCTGTTAGTGCAGTCTTTTTAACTTCCAAGATGTTCTACATACACAAAATCTGGCTACAGCTTTGTATTTAAAAACAATTAGTGTGACAAAACAGCATTGTAATGAAGAACAACTTTGGTGTTTCCCACTAATCATGAATCAAATCACAATCGTAACATTTGTCGGATATGCAGCCCTAAGAATAATACTGTACATATATTTACCAAAATGCCAAACTATTCCTTTAATGCCAATCAGAAAAGCAAAATACATTGACTTGAAATCATTTTCTTTCAACTTTCTTAACATTATGCCACATCATACTAAATATTTGCCAATTTCCTGGAACACTGGACCTCTTATACATAATACTGTATCCATTGTGGCACCAAAGTAGAAAAAGGGACTACAAATCAATATTTACAGACTCTAAATCTATACAGTTCAACTGACATGTACAGGAAAAACAATCCTTGCCTATGTGGAGTGAACTTGCTCCCCCTATTGATTCCTGTACCTCCACAGCGGTGACTTATTTGCACATCTGACCGCAGGAGCTTTTTTGGCTAATCCTGCCCTGTGGGGCCCTTCGCTGTTGAAAGAGTAGTGAGCGGTGAGGTTGCCAGCGGGTCACTTTAGCTTGACCCCTGATGTGTGTTGTGACAGAGGGCGGATTAGACTTTCAGTTGACCAAATGTAGCCGTTGGCACTGCTCCAGAGGATGACAGAGTGAGAGAGACACAGAGAGCTCTTTGATCGACCAGTGAAGGGATTTCCCTGCTGGACAGGTGGGTCAAAACACTGTCCAGTCTTCGAGGAAAGGAGCTGGCATCTTCAGTCAGATTCATGCCATGTAGAGTGGAGATAGGACACCTGTCAGGTATTCAAAGCACTTTCATGATAATCTTTCGGCTTAGTGGATTTTTACGTCAGTGGTAACTAGACGAAATTTCTGTTTTTAAGACTCAGGATTGAAAATATGACACTTTCTTGTTTTAACAATACATCCTGTGGATGTGCTGGGATGCATCATCACTGATGTAACCATCAAGTGTTTCGGGTCTCTCAACATCGGACACTCTTGTCTGGCCAATCCAGCCAGGTGATCAATCCCACGGCTTGCATCCCAGCAGCGGTTGACCACAGGACTTCCCTCTTCTGCCAGTCACCTGGTGGCTTTCTCTGCGGCATTGGTGATTAACTTGATGGCCCTCCTCTTAACCAACCCCACTAGAACAAGTTTGGTCAAGGCTTTGCAGAGTGACTGATGCTCACAGGAGGTTTTCTATCCCTGACAATTACTATTAAATTAAATAAGTATTAAATGTATTGATTTGAATTTTGAGGGGGTATAATTTAAAAAAAAAAGAAAAAAGCAAAGGACTTGAGGTGCTGACAACTGCAAAAGGAACATCAAATAAATAATCATATACTAAGGGGACATATATACACATAGATATAGAATGATTTAAAAAAGGAAAATAGAGAATAAAAAGTAGAATAGAAAATAGAAGTATTATTAATAAATGAAATAAAAAATATACAGAAATAGAATTGAAAAAGAAGTAGGTTGAGTTAAATTAACTTTTTAAGTTAATATTGCCAAGTGTTAAATACTTCTTTGCCATATTTTATTTGTAAATTTTGGCTCAAGGTGACATATTTAAGGTACAAAGTGATCTGAAAGATGGAAAATCCTTTAATAAATAAAAAAACCCTCCAGTTTGACCCTTTAAAGGGCCACAATGAAGTTTTTAAAAAAGAAATTCAAACGCAGAATTTTAATATTTACAATATTAATGAGGTTATAATACAAACTCAAAGGAAAATAAGGTTCCAGAGCACTGTTTGAAGCTAGAAAGTTGGCAGGGTCCGCCAAAAAAAACAGTATGAAGTTGTGTTGTCATTTAAGTTCAGTTTGTTTATTCAGACAATTCAGTCATGAAAACAATAAAGTTTGTTCATTTAGTTTGTTCAGAGATTAAAAAATGTCAATGAAGATCTTTCTCTTCTGATTAAAATTTCTTCCCCAAAACTACACAGTGCACCTTTTTTAAAAAATAACACTAAATAACCTGCATTACCATGTCACAGCCATGAGAATTTGATTCTGTTCGCTGAGGCAGGACCTTACCTGCTCTGTGGGAAAACAAAACAAAGCTTTTTATGGAAAGAAGAGCCTCTGGGGGATTTGACAGTTCGCAGAAGGGTTATATCATGGATTTGAATACTTAATATGATTTCATTACAAGGAAGACCTGCCTGATGTTAAAGGTCACTGCCGCTAATCAGTTATTGGCCCTAGAGGACCCTATTTAGACTACCTGAGATGCTAGATTAGCAGCCAGCACTGCTCACAGCGGCAGGCGTGAGCATGTTGGTAATGAGGGTAGGAGGGGATTCTCAGGAGTTAATCCCCCAAATCCATCTGGGAAGTAGAACAACACAGAGGCGAGCGTGGTCGGCAGGCTGCCTGGCTTTGTTCCTTTTCTGACTTCCCACTGGAAAGACACGATTTGGAGTCTGACAATGCCGAGACATGACGAGGACACAGGAAGTTTTGTAAAGATTCCGCTGGGCTGCATCACTGAGGGGATTCATCAAGGCGATGTGATCAGTGACTTAAGTGAAGAAGGACCTGCTGCTCTTGTTTGCGTCGCGGTTTAAAGACTAGAGTTATCTGTGGAAGAGCGCTGGTTTCTTTGTTCGCCATCAGTCAGTAAAAGCAACATTTTAGAGTTGAGACGGGCTCATGCCAGAAAGAATGAGTGAGAGCAATCTTAATGAGGAGGAGAGTTTGGATCAGGCCAGCAGCGGTCTAGAGGAAGAGGGAGACGCGTCTCCAAGGAAAACCCCGAGCACAGGGGCCCGTCTGTGGGACAGAGTCCGCAGCAGTCTGCTCAGACCAAAGGTAAAGATAAGGACAGTGAGCTGTGGACGACCTACATGGGGTGGTGTTGTAAAGGAAGCCTTGGGAACCTGAAATTAAGGATGGCTTGTGTCACTTTTTTTCTTTATTGTTTTTATCATCTTGCCTTTTTTTACGTTAAATGTTGGAATGTGACAATACTTCTTCTGAGGTTTTTTGCACCAGCTGTGATTCTTTCTTTGAATCGTGTAAAAGAAAATGTACTTTCCCGGAACGCAGCATTATGTGAATGAGATTTGATGGTTTCTTGAGTGAAAGACCGCCTGCCATGTTGGACAGGCTTAGCGGCGAGGACATGATGTTACCACGTTACTCATGCCTGATCGCTGTAAATACAGCCTGGCTGCCTGGTATTAGTCAGATGATAAAAACAGGATTAGTGACAGGAGTTGACGCTACCTGTCCATATGGACTTGTTGTTCATCGATACAGAAAGTGAACGTAGCTCTCACGGCAATTCACAAAATGATTACACTGCTCACTTTGAGCGTTTAGTTCACACTGATTAAGGTAGAAAATATTTCCTGATTGTAATTTGATTAAATTAAAAGTAACACATGAAATATAACTTTGCCTTTTATTTTTGTTTTACAGCTGGATGCTCAGACGTTGCAGAATAAAGACTGGCAGCGAACAGTCATCGGCATGAATGGGGTAAGTGTTTTCAGCATCTCAGTAAAAAGAGGCAAAATTAACAGCAACAGTGAAGTTGGCTTCTGGTTATCTGCTTCCAGTTCTGAGGTGAGGCAGCACTCGCCACTTATTTTGTTAAAGTATTAGAGACCATATAAAAAAGCAGCTGTTTAAATTACACTTTCAGATTTGTAATTATAATTTTGCTACTTTTCTGTATTCAGACCACATGAGGGCCATATCTAAACAAAAATAACTATACCTAAACTCATAAAACCTGGACGAGGTCAACATTTTTATGCCTAAACAAACTAAATAAACAAACTCTTCTAGCTTCAAACAATGTTCTGGGGATCGTATTTTCCTCTGACAAGAGATTGTTTACTCAGTTATGGAAAAAAATACATTTAATTTTCTTCTCCAAAAGTATGTAGTGCTCCATTAAAACACAGTTTCAGTTTTTTCTTCTATTTTGAAAATAGGAACAGGGTGATGTCACTGCTTTTTCTGGATCCAGATCCATGAATTCAGATTTAGACTACATAAACATGTAAACCTCTGGGTTTTGAAGTATATAATAAAGGTTTCACAATACTGAAAAATGGGTTTAAGCAGGCAAGGTTTTTAGTATGACCTAAATTTAAATTACACATGCTATCTTAGGTGACATGTATAAAATAGATGTTTGTCTGTGCTTGTTTCAGATTGAGGTGAAGCTTTCGATGAAGTTCACCAGCAGAGAGTTCAGCCTGAAGCGAATGCCTTCACGGAAACAGTCCGGCGTCTTTGGAGTGAAGATCAACGTAGTAACTAAGTGAGTTGATGATGGTTTTGTGTGTGTCGTGCCAAGTAATATTTTTTAATGATTTTTAAAAATAATTTATGTAACCAATTGAGTCAGTGTGAGACAGTCTGTGCTCATTTTTTTCATTTTAGTGTCAGAATTTTGAATAATCAATAACTCAACATTTAAAGATGCAATATGTAAGAGTTGGCCATCCTACTCTAAACAAATAGGGGGCAGCAAATCACCAGATAAACTGCTTATTGTAACTGCTGTTCACTAGTTAGCTCAATTAGCCATTCAGTTAGTGATCCCAAATGCTGGCTCGAGTGGTATTATGAAAAAGAAAATAGAACAAAGTCTCCTCACTATTTAAATGTCCCAGTAAACCGTGAGTGATTATTAGCAGCCATTACTCTCTAAACTGTGTACCAAAAAACCTGCTCTATTAACAGCATCTGTAGAGTAAATGGACTTGCATTTAGCACTTTTCCAGTCTACTGACCGCTCAAAGCGCTTTACAACACTTGTCACATTCACCATTTCACGCACACATTCATACATCGGTGGCAGAGGCTGCCATGCAAGGTGCCAACTGCTCATCAGGAGCAATTTGGGGTTCAGTTTCTTGCTCAAGGACACTTCAAAATACAGCTGGGGGAGTCGGGGATTCAAACCAAGTGACCTTCTGATTACTAGACGACCCGCTCTACCTCCTGAGTTACAGCCGCCCCATGACGGTCTGACATTGTGCTAGGATTTACTTGTTACAACCATGGTTGACGTGCTCAAAGCATTTATACGATGTGTTGATTTGTATGTAGCCCCTTTAAGACTTGGTTCTGTGTGTCCTCACAAGGCGAGAGCGCTCCAAGGTTCCCCTTATTGTGCGACAGTGTGTGGAGGAGATTGAGCGCCGAGGGATGGATGAGGTGGGAATCTACAGAGTGTCTGGTGTCGCAACTGACATCCAGGCGCTGAAGGCTGCATTTGATTCAAGTGAGTTCAGTCTGAATTTAGATTTCTTCTTAGAAATATTTGACAAACAGAGCTGTGAAAGAAGAGATACAGTAGTGTTTTTTAAGGTCGTTGTGCAACTTGTATTAGTTAGTGACTTTTGTCTTTTTCCGTCCCGCAGACAACAAGGACGTGTCTGTCATGATGAGGGAGATGGACGTTAACGCCATCGCTGGAACACTAAAGCTGTATTTCCGCGAGCTGCCGGAGCCTCTTTTCACTGATGAGCTGTACCCAAACTTTGCTGGAGGCATCGGTCAGTCATCGCTTCTTTACTGCCACATCATTTCCAGTGGTCAGGATTATATAAATGAGTTGCGAGTTGCACATTCACGTGTACTTTTGCTTTGCAGCTCTCTCTGACAGCGTGGCCAAGGAGAGCTGCATGCTCAACCTGTTGCTGTCGCTACCGGAGCCCAATCTAGTGACCTTCCTCTTCCTGCTCGACCACCTTAAAAGGTAAAACACCTCAACTGAGTTTGAGCTATAATCTTAACTTTGTGTGAGTCTCTAAAAGAAGGATAAATAAAAGAAGGTTAAAAAAAATAAACGAGAGAGAAAGAGGGAGAGAGACTTGTGAAAGCCCCTGCCTCATCATATGGAAGCCCAATCTCCACCAGTTACAGACAAAAAGATGGAACCTAAGGCTGATGGAAAAAAATGTCCATTGTCAGTCATAATTATGAGATATATTTTTAATTGTAACTAAATTTTCATCAACTTTAACTGGCCATCCTTACAGTGAAGTTACAATAATGGTCGTTGGTCATGTATTAATGACCCCAACAGATGTATTATTTTAAGGCTTTCAGCTAGGATGAAATAACACATTATTCGTGTAATAGATCAAAAGTTGTCACATTAGACCTGTAATCGTCACTTGTAACTGTAGAGGTCGCTGTTCAGCTGAAGTCTCACAGGCTATTTTAAAGTCTGTGAGCGGACATCCACAGTAACAGTTTTCCTTTAGTCTTTTCAGATTGAGGCAAAGTTTTCTATAAAGTTTAAGAAAGATGTACTGTTCTGCTGTTGATGTGAGACTATCTGTAGGTTGACTGTTATTTTTGGCCCCGTTCTTACAGGGTAACTGAAAACGAGAGCGTCAACAAGATGTCTTTGCACAACCTGGCCACAGTTTTTGGCCCCACTTTGCTTCGGCCGTCTGAAAAAGACAGCAAAATCTCAAACAGCTCGCAGCCAATCTCCATGAATGACAGCTGGTCTCTCGAGGTCATGTCTCAGGTAATACTTGTGTCAGGATTTTGATAAGTGAGACTGATTTTTGGACTACTCGTGCGGGTCTGATCACCTTCTCTGTGTGTCCATAGGTGCAAGTCCTTCTCTACTTCCTTCAGCTGGAGAGCATTCCAGCACCTGACAGCAAACGTCAAAGCCTTCTCTTCTCTACTGAAGTATAACAGGAACATCATGCACCTACATGTCCATAAATGTTCTGTTCAGAGGCAGAATGTTAGCTGCTTGACGTGGTGGATGCTGCTGTGCTGCCATTGCTGGCTGGTTTACTCAGAGGATGCTTCATGTAGCCACCAGGTGGAACCGTCAACACGTGAAGGAGAGAACAGCCACCATGACCAAAGCTTCTTCTGAAGATGTGACAAGCATGTGTGTTCTGTTTACTTCCAAGCTTACCTGCTGTGTCAGAAAAAGACAGCCCCGTATGATGTATGGACAGAATATATCATTCCCTTTTCATTTAATTTAAATTACAAGAAGCATTATTTACTGTAATTTTAATATTTTCCACTGCCCCGTTCTGTCACTGTGCACATTAGCTCCATATTCACAGAGGGGTGTTTCTGCTGTAGTTGCATTTTATAAGATGTGTTTCTGTGGATGGATGATGGATGAATGGTTGGATGAATGGGCATATGTTTTTTTCGTGTCTTTACATGTTTTTTTTCCCCCTGGAAGTGTTTGACTTGGTTGAAAGCTCACCTGTGCCAATGTTTCCCTGCTGATGACCAATACACATTTCAGTTACCCTAATGTTTACACACACACACACACACACACGCACACACACACACACTTAATTTTGTACAGAATATATAAGTATGAGACTTAAAACTGTAGTTAACACACAGCAACATGCAGGCATGTTGACCGAACCTTTTCAAGTGTTTTGTTATCCGTGCTATATGGCTCCTCTGGTGGTGTCCGAGCCAGCTTTCGTGTGGATATGAGTGCTTTTGTTTTTTGGAGGTGGTACAGAGAAGTGAAAGGCAAGTCATTCCAGGAAAAGGCAAGGCCTGAATCTTCCACCCATGGAATGTATACCGTGCTGTGTATTATTTTAATTTCACAGTTGTCTTTTGTCCATATCTCATATGTTTTGAGTCCACATTGTTTTTGAGCTTCCGTCTGATTTGTTTCACTCAGTTAAAGATGCTGTATATGTGTCGCTCCCTGCTTTCCTTCACTGTAGTAAACGTGTAAAGGACAAAACCACACTGCTGTAGAAATGAGAACACCCAGAGATGATCCGAAAACACTAAATGTTTCCAAATAGGACCCTTGAAGCACAGTCACTCATATCCAAGTCTCCTGGGTTATTAACAAGTTTATCATCAACATACATACCTAGCCTACCTACCTTTCAAAGCCATGTAAAAGTACACCGCATTGTGCTTGTGTTAATATTCTTTTTCCAAATCACTTCAAGTATTCAAACACTTGTTAGCACAAACTATAACCCTAAAGGCTTGTGATCTATGTAAATTATTAAGCAATAACTCTTAGTGGTTCTTAGGACGAGCAATGACTTGTAGGTCTTGTATGTATGATTTATGTAAATAAAACTTGGTCATATTAATCTTGCAATGTGTCATTTCTTATGAGAAAAAAACCTACTCAGACTGAAAGTGAACTCTTTCACAACTCTTACTCAATTACTTCCATGTTCGGCAATGTTTCTGTACTCCTTATAAAATATGTGATGAACTCATACTGTACTGTAAGCTGAGGTCGCTCAGCAAGCTGAGTTTGTTCTAGCAGGTGGTCACTCCCTGGTCCCTCTGATTTAAGATTCAAGAGATTCCATATACTCTAGTCTATTGTCATTGTACTACTGTGCAGAACAACAACACAATGAAAATACCTCGGACCAGATGTTGAGAAAAGACAATTTAAAAAAAAAGATTTGCACGATATAAAAATGATATTGATATGAGATGAGGGCCGATACCAATTATTAAAAATCAAGGAGGACTTAAACACTGTTCTTATGTACAATTTTGAGGTACGTTACTTGAGTATTTCCTTTTTTTGTGCTACATTACTCTTCCTCTGCACTACATTTATTTGATACATTTAATTGTGATTGGTCTACTCTTAATTATTTTTAAATATCAAAATTCTGACTTTAAATTTTATTCCCCAGAACTACATAGCGGCCCTTTAAAGGTAAGCAAGCAACCACAAAAACAAATAAATTAAAAACAAAAAAATTATATTATGATATTAAATTTTCTCCTGATATGATCATACATTCACATAACTTCATAGTCTTACAATAATTAAGGTTTGAAATTGATTAGAAATGAAGAAGGAATACACACTTATCTGCAGACACTCATGTTTACTCACTATCTTGGACAATATATGCCCATTTCCTCCACTCTGATTGTAGATGTAGACCTGCTTTAGGGGAAGCTCTGCAGACTTTTGGTCCAGCTCCAGGACTCATTTTGAGACACTTACATTTAAGCACCCTGAAGGCAGTAAACGGTGCCTCCTGTGCTGAGGGGGGATGCTGAGATGATGCAACCAGAGGAGGGGACAGAGGATCATCCGGCTGCTGCCAGCAGAAAGGGGCTGACATCTGAAACCGATGCTGCTTGCCTGCCTGCCGTCTCAAGTTGAAGGACTGGTGAACTGTGAGCGCCCGCAAATGAACATCCATCGGACATCTGTCAACCTATCAAACAGGAAAATCAGGAGAACCTCAGGTATGACCGTTTTACCAGTTTACTGACAGAGCGCTGTCTTTTGCCGGCTATGCTATCATTGTTAGCCAAACGCTATTATTAGCAACCTCAGCTTTTCTGAGCTGAGGTGAATAAACTGACTGAAAAGAAATGCACCAACCAACTCTGAAGTTACAGTAACTCCACAGACCCGCGCTGTTCATTTTGTTTGTTTGAAATAGCATGATAATTATTGTTTAAGCCCTGAAAACAGATTTTTTGTTTTTTTGCCATCTGTCAAGCGAGAACAAACAACATGGAGGCATGCTATGAATTATTTCAAAATAAGTCTTCACGATGTGTTGACATAGCCTCTGTGCCATTCACAGTCATATGTGCATTGCTATTAACTGTGTTTAAGACATATATTGCTGTATGAAGCGTTTTACATAAATAATTTAAATGTAGATTAGATTTATGTTTAACTCCAGCAATGTTTTTCTTGCCGGGTTGTGCATACGTGTCTAGCGGTGCCTTTGGTGTGAAAGTCCAAACAGGAAGTCAAATTACAGAGATTCCCTGCGTTCCTGACCTTGTAGCTAACTAGCTAGCTAGCTGGGTTATCTCCTGGGTTTAAAGTTGCCATTCGGTCTCTTTAGTGATAATAACAACGTTTGTTTACTTCATAGAGTCTGGAAGCTGTCTTTACTCAAACGGTTTGGTTGGAAAAGTGTGTGGTTGTGTAGTTTAATGACACACTGTTGGGACAAATGCTAGCCGTGGTGCTGCTAATGTAGGTGTAGCCCAGAACAATGTAAATTTGCCATCCCCCCAAAAGAGTCAACAGCAAACTGATGTTGCAGCTTGTCAGTGGCTTTTGGTCGGCCCAAAACGTAATATTCACTAAATCATCCTCTTTCTTTTCAAACAAAGATGACCACAGATGTTTCCTAACTTTCCTGGAAAGATTTTGCTAAGAGCAATATGTCACAGCCCACTCCTTAAATCAATGCCCAGGAGATATATTTATGAGATATTCCTTCTCGGCTGTGCCAGATCATAGGTTAGCTTTTTAGAAAAATATTTTTTTGGGGGGGAAACTCTCCAGTCTTGGAAACTTTGCCGCCAAGCGAAGGAAGACATGTATTTCCAAGACAGAGTCTTCTGTCAGGACCAAACTCATGCTTAGTTTGATTAAATTAGATAAACTTGATTCACTTTATTCACTATTCTAGGCATGATTACTCTTCCACATAGTGTGCTTATTGAAGGGGCTCAGTAAATCTTTTACTTAGACACTGCAGCTGTGGTTGGTCTTGTTTCTACAATCATCAGCGTAGTAGTAGTAGTAGTAGTAGTAGAAATATGGAAATTGGTGACTGTAATTTGACTGAAAGCTACACAATAACAATAGCTTTTGTGTTCCTGTCTTGTGTATTAATAGTGAAATATATATCAGCAAATGAAATTCAGAGTTTGACAGTGTCTGCTCTGTTTCAGGCAGACTGGTGCCTGCTTGTCCTTGCACACACAGTCACCCCTTGTAGGGTTTTTACTGGAGACGCCACCACAGGAAGCTAATGTTATGGGAAGGAAGTGCCTCCCCGCAGTTAAAGCATGAATAAGGAAGGAGAGCAGGGAAGGGGTATTAATGAGTTACTAGAGATCTGCGACCCCCACCTCTTTCTCCTCGCTGACTATTTCTTGTGCGTCCTCTGTCCCGGTCTCGTGCTTTGTTCAGCTGTCTGTGAAGGAACACTACACGCACTTGTTCCTTCGGTCAGCCTTGGATCAGATCCATTGGATTCATTTACACCGAAATCAAATACTGTAGCTCTTTTTAATTTGAATCAGGACAAGTGTTACTGGGTTGTAGCCTACTGAGAAGCAGCACAGAGTGTGTTTTGCACATGTAAATCATTCTGTTGAAAATCTCCTTCCTCTCATAGCAGCTGATGAACAGAGATGGATATTTCTACTAGGGCTAGAGCATTTATCGGCGGTTACCGGTTATCGGGGGAATATTCAGCATTTTTCTGATTATTTTTATTATTATCTGATTATCGCTAGTGTGATTCTTCTGTCAGATTGCGGATCAAATAAACTAATTTAAAATTGTGCTGCTTTCAGATTTTGTCCCACCCACAACAATATCTGATTGGTAACACATCACAATTAATAGTCTAAAAACCACTGAATAATCTGAATCTGCAAACTAACTAGTAACTGAATTTATCAAATAAATGTAATGGAGAGTAGGTATAAGAAGAAAAAGAAAATGGAAACACTCAAGTCAAGTACCTCAAAATTGTACTTAAAAAGTACTTAAGTAAATTGTGCTTATGTTATGATTTTAATTATTTACTGCAAATGAATATCTGTCCTAAATATCGTTGTTCAGTCTCTTTGATTTCTAATAATCAGTATCGGCTCTGAAAATGCCATATCGGTTGACCCCTAATTTCTACATTAAATTTGCAAAATTCTTACGTTTAACATGATCATATCCTTGTGGTTGATTATATTTGTATGTTCTGTACATTCAGCCCATTAATTACTCTTCCTCCTCGGAAGATTAATGAAGTTGTCAATGAAACACCTTGAGAAATTCTTAAGAAAATGTCTGCTATTGTCATACAAACCCAATGGGCTAATTTCTGTGTTATGTTTATAAGATTTTAGCTATATTTAAGCAAGAATACATCATGATGTCGTGAACAATCAGTCCGATGTTGTTGTAATGTTGTTCAGATTCAGACAACTTTATTAATCCCACAGGGGGAACAGCTTGCCTTGCACACAGACTAAAACATACAGCAACATATAGACACAAAAATAAAATGACTAATTGATAAAAAAAGAAAATAAGAGAATAATACAATAAAATATGCCAAGGAGTTCAGTGGAATAAAATAATCTAGAATGAATAGAAGATGTTAATAAATAAAAAACAGTAAAATCATTAAAAACATCTCCAGAGAATATAAAAGACAAATTGCAGATGGAATAAAAGCGGTTAGTTTTATAAGCAGGAAAAACCTAACTTTGTGTAGTATGGGTTAATATAGAATTAATGTTGTGAGAGTCATTAAAAAGATACACACTGAAATATCTCTGCACTAGTTTCACGAAGTCGGAGAGTGAAAGAAAAGGCAGCTGCCCCATTTAGCTGCACTTTTGGTCCCCAGCCGGCGATCCCATATCTATTCAGATCCAATGAAAAGAGCTGAACTCCAGCTCGCAGCTCACTGTTTCAGACATCTGCTTTGACACACATTCAGCTATTCAGAAAGCTGGCTAGTTGTTGAGTACACAGTACTCAGGGTAAATGCCCTGAAAAACATGTGTTATGGCGTACACAGGCAGGATAGAGTCAACTGTGCAAAGTCAGGTAAGGTTGGGAAGGGTCAGGATATCTTCTACAACCAGCTGAGTCTTATTGATTGTCCTGTATCTTCAGCTGGAGATGTTTTCTTACTTGCTGCCGTGGCATAGTCCAATATTAGTCCAGCAGCTGCAGTGGTGCTGATAAACATTTTGAATCATCTTTGTTTTTTTGGGCCAAAAAGTTTTGTGTTAAAAATAAAAAGACATGCGAAGACGGCAAAAACTTTTCCAAAGGTAACCTGTAGTGTGAGCTGTGAGATTGTGTATTTTCTCATGTCTGCAAAGTATGGCCATGTAATGAAGAAGCTTCCAAATAAGGTGAGGCCTGTGGGGCTGTGGATGTACAGAAAAAGTAGTCGAACCAGCTGAGACACATTATTTGCCATTTCCTCCACACGAGGCAGGGAAGATTGTTTCTTTTGTTTGCTTGCGGCTCTCTGTAAACTTACACATAAACATCTGGCGGTCTGATGGTATGTGACACGTATTCTGTGGCTGTAAGTAGCACTTTAACAAGAACAACAGTTTTTGTAAGCCTGTTATACTACTTGACAAATACACATTTTTATCTCCCAAGTCCAGTCAGACTTAAAGGGCAGTGTTTATGTGGTTTGGTCATATGAATTACATGAAGCTAAACACTTCTCACTTTCTGTGTCACTAGAGGCCAAGGCTAGGCTGACAGAAATTATAAGTAAGCCAAAAAATATTGTCTCCGTGGGGAAAAAATGAACCCCCTTCGGGTCTCGGAGCACTCGAAGTGGAAGATTTTGTGCAACATGACGGATTTAAAGGAACACCTGTAGCAAAGAAACACAGCTGAAATCTATTAGAAAAGTATCTGCTTTTGAATAATGTGCAGTTGTGGTTTAGTAACAGGTTATTTTGGATTCTTTGGGTGTATCAGGATCAGATGTGAGCTATTGTGTACAGATCTCGCTCTGCTCCGGCTGCATCGGATTTTTAAATATTATTTCATCCTGGTTGTGTGTATTTATTTAGCTTAGATTCAAGGAAAAGTTTCAGGCAGTGGTTTGTCCAAACATTTTTGCTCCTTCTACCAGCTTCTCACACTGTTCTATTTAAAGTTTGATTTACTGCTGATATTTAACTCTCTTTATTTCCATATCCAAACAACAAACTTGCACTCAAGAAAACAACAGATGTCTGACTCCGAGATGGATTGTAGCTGGATTTCCTGTGAACAGTAAATAACTTCAGCTCACTTTTTCCTCTTAAGAGCCTTAGGGCAAAAAGAGCTCCAAGTCATCCAAGTCTGTGCTAAAGTACTTACTCTTTGTCTCCAGCTGTGTCCCAAATCACTTTCCTTGCTATCGTGGCATCAAGTCAGGTTTGCTTCAGACCTGCACGCAACACGTGAACGGTGCTGAATAAAGCCTTCTGTGCTTTACACAAGCTTTTCTGATGTGATCGCAGCCAGTTTCGACACCTTGGTTGCTGCCAAATCAACACAGTTTATTAACTTCATCACAGTTCTTGGTGCCTCATATGAAACAATTTTAGGATTAATCCAATACACAGTTTGAAATGCAGCACAGCAAATTACACTCAAGAATTTGCCCCCATTAAAATTGTTATTTTGGATATTTTCTGGGTTGTCAGGTTGTTTAGATAGAGCAGTGGTGATGAGTACAAACATGGCACTAAATGATTTCTTGGCAGTGCAGGATGAAATCTAGCGCATCAGACATCGGTTGCCCAGTAACACTGTGTAACTGCGGGCCGCGCAAAATATTTCACTTTGATCTGTGAAGGAATCTACTTTTCCCTTTTTTGGTCTTGATGATTATTCTACATAATGCTAGAAAAATCCTGTCCTGCAGATCTTTGTTTGTGCTGGGGAGTTGATTGTAGATTGTAAGCACATTCTTCCCACAAATAAATATATACAGAAAGCTGCAAACACACTGATTAAAGGTGCCCTATGTCATTTTGGGGAATATATTTTAATCGGAAGAGAAATATTTTTTATGTCTAAATAAACAAACTCTCCTCACTTTCATGACTGAATAAACAGAATAAACAAACTGACTTTAAAGGACGACACAGTTTCATACTGTTTTACTTTGTTTATATGTGGCGGACCCTGCCACCTTTCTACCTTCAAACAGTGCTCTGGGGACTTTATTTTCCTCTGAGAGCAGTTTGTTTGTTCAGTGATGGAAATAATTGATATTTCTGAGTTTGTATTATTACCTAATTAAAATTGTAAATATTATCATTCTGAGTTTGAATTTCTTCTCCAAAAACTTCAGCGTGCCCCTTTTTTTTTAAAGCGTTCCTTGTCAGAGTTTTAAAGTCTCTGAAAAACATGGAAATTAAAAGTAAGTTAACCCCAGAGGCCCATTTATTCATAGTGAGAATGCTGAGAAAGATTTATCCCTTAAAAGGGCACATGTATTTGATTAAAGTCTGTTTTTGTGAAGGAAGGACCTCGGTGTGTGAGATTTCATAAGTCAGTATCGCCCTGGTATACGAGCAAACACATACAGATCGTCCCTTGACACAGAGTTTATATTATTACCTCATTGATGTTTTGAATATTAAAATTCTGAGTTTTAGTTTCTTCAGTACATGGTGTCACTTTAACCTCTTCAGTCAGTACTCACTACTTCTATCAGTGTCGTGGTTGCAACTGACAGAGATGTGAAACTCTGAACTGACTGAACTATCACAAACGCATGAGAGCCATCTAGTGGAGATACTGGTCGGCCTTTGAAAGCCTCTATTTTCAGTGTTTATCTTACATTCCTGTATCTGGGGTGGTCCCCTGCAGCTGTCTTAACAGCTACCAAATGTAACTGCAGGGAGGACACAATTATTTAAATTGCAAGTACCACACTAGTGTCCGTGTGTCATGATGTGAATATAAATAAACATTTTAAAACTGCATAATCTGTGTGAACGTATCATTACAGGGATTAGGGGAATCAGTGAAATTATCCACTCCCTCCCAAACGCCAACTATCTCGCATAAACTTGAAATTACAGAGATGGGCGGAGAGAAGCACGTTTTCTTGAAGTGCTTTTGCTGTTCAGTGTGGTCTCAGTGTTTTGGGAATAACGTCTGTGGAAAGAATTCCTCTTCCATGGAAAACTGGAGCTATCACTCTGCGCACTGACATATGTTACCTTTCCCCTCCCTCCTGTGTGCACAGATTGAGCTTTAAATGTATCGGCGTCAGAGAGCTCAGTATGAAGAAGTCGGTCCGACCAGCGGTGGGTAAGGTGAGCGGAGATCGAGGGAAGGCAGAGGCCGTGGCTGCCGCTGGCACCGGAAAGGCTGCAGCCAAGACCAGCACCACAGCAGCTCTGTCGAAGGTAAGACTCAACACGTGATGGACCAACTAGAACTGATCAAGTTGTTTTTATTGTTGTGAATTTATTGGATTTTGTACCTCCAGGTGAAAAGCAATGATGACCTTTTAGCAGCTATGGCCGGAGGGAATCCTGCATCAAGTAATGCTGTCAGCAAGACCAAGAGGACTGCCTCCATTGGGACAAATGCTAGCAACCTAGATGGCAAGACAAAGACGACGTCAGGTACGTCTAATATTCCATGTTAAAATATTTATTTTGATCTGTTTGAATGTTGCATTTCTGGAAATGTAAGGATGACCTTTTCCTCTATCACCAGGTACTTCATCTAAGCGTACGACATCTTCGGTTTCTAAGGAGCCAAATTCATCACGAGACCGTCTCCGGACATCAAGGACCTCAGCCAATAAGAAGCAATCAGTGTCTGGGACTGTAGCAGGTGATGTGGCTGCAGGGAAGCGATCTCGCAGCCAGATCCTTGCAGAATCCGAGGGTCGTATGAGCAAGTCTAAATCAGATGGTCAGATCAGTGATAAGGTGGCTCTGGAGGCCAAAGTAAAAGATCTGTTGGGTTTGGCGAAAAGCAAAGATGTGGAGATCCTCCACCTCCGAAGTGAGCTGAGAGACATGAGGGCCCAGCTTGGTTTGGGAGGGAAGGAAGAACCGCCGCAGGAAGAAGCTGGGGAGGAGGAGAAGCCCCACGTTTCAGCCATCACCGCAGCTGACGTGGAGTCCACTCTGATTCTCTTACAAGAGCAGAACCAGGCCATCAGAGAGGAGCTCAACCTGCTGAAGAGTGAGAACCGGATGCTGAAAGATCGTCTCAATGCGCTGGGCTTCTCTCTGGAGCAGAGGCTGGATGGCTCCGACAAGCTGTTCAACTACGCCTCCCTGAGCCCGGACCTGGCGGCCAGCAGCGGGCAGAGTGATGGCGGAGGAACAGGCACGCTGACCTCCTCAGTGGAAGGCTCGGCCCCCGGCTCCTTGGAGGATCTGCTCACAGGACACCAGCACGGAGGCTCGGCAGACAACCTCGACAGTGAATCCAGCGAAGTCTACCAGGCCGTCACCTCCAGTGATGATGCTTTGGACGCCCCCTCCGGCGCTTCGTCATCATCCGAGTCGGAATGCGCGCCGAGCAGGGAGCGCTCGCGGAGGGGCAGCAGCGGCAACGCCAGCGAGGTGTCGGTGGCCTGTCTGACGGAACGCATCCACCAGATGGAGGAGAACCACCACAGCACTGCCGAGGAGCTCCAGGCCACGTTACAGGAGCTGGCCGACCTGCAGCAAATCACTCAGGAGCTGAACGGAGAGAACGAGCGGCTGGGTGAAGAGAAGGTGATCCTCATGGACTCCCTGTGCCAGCAGAGCGACAAGCTGGAGCTGTACGGCCGACAGATTGAGTACCTGCGCTCTCTGCTGGATGAGCATCACATATCGTACGTGCTGGAGGAGGACATCAAGAGTGGCCGCTACATGGAGCTGGAGCAGCGTTACGCGGACCTGGCAGACAATGCCCGCTTTGAGAGAGAGCAGCTGCTGGGGGTTCAACAACATCTGTCCAACACACTGAAGATGGCTGAGCAGGACAACGCTGAGGCCCAGGAGATGATCGGAGCGCTGAAGGAGAGGAACCACCAGATGGAACGCATCATGGAGTCAGAGAGACAGGGCCGAGTTGCCATGGCGGCCGCAGTTGAGGAGTACAAGGCAGCCGTGAGCAGCGACCAGGCGGAGCTGAACCGCTGCAGAACCCAGCTGGACCAGGAGAGGCAGAGGGTGGCCGAGCTGTACTCTCTCCACACCGCGGGGGACAAAAATGACATCTGCCAGCTGCTGGAAGGAGTCCGCCTGGGGAAGGAAGAGGCCGAGGCCAAGGCGGCGAAGTTGCAGGAGGAGCTGGAACAAGCACACAGTGACCTCACTCGACTGCAGGAGACTTTCAGTAAGGTAAGTTAAAACTTGTGAGAGACTCTGAGGTGTAAAATCAAGCAGGGCATCATTATCCTGAAACCATAAGATGCTAAATTAATGTGTTTGACCTAAACTTCAATCTAGGGTGCCAGAACTGGAGCAAGAGTTTTTGGGGCACCAAAATGAGTTCTTCTTCTACGATAGAGCAGAGCCAGATTTCACCTTGAAAACAAAAGTCTTCAGTCTACTTTTCAGCAATAAGTGGTACATGTTCCACAACACTAGGCAGATGACTACTGTGCAGATGTGCAGTTAGGACATGGTACCCAATATATCTCTAGAAATAAAAACAGTATGAAACTGCTGGTGCACATTAGTCGGCTCATTAGCTGCTAGCTTGTTAATGAAATGAAGGTTAATCCTCTTCTCCTGTGTGTGCAGCTGGACAGGGAATACAGGGACTTCCAGGGGCAGGTGCAGCAGCAGATGGCCGAGCAGGAGCGCACACTGGAGAAGCAGCGCATGGATCTACAGGAGAAAGAGACTGAGATCGCAGACATGAAGGAAACCATCTTTGAGCTGGAGGATGAGGTGGAGCAGCACCGAGCCCTTAAACTCCACGACAACCTCATCATCACTGACCTCGAGAGTAAGATCTTTTGTGAAACATAGCGGCTCTGATAGACAACTTACCATCAAGTGTTTGTCAAACTTTCTCTAGTAGTAGTAAGAGATGTGTGGTGTTGAGTCAGTCTGTTTTGTGGCCTGTTGGCATTAATACCACCAGTATGTATTTACCTCCTATTTCAGACTCTGTGAAGAAGCTGCAGGACCAGAAGCATGACATGGAGAGAGAGATTAAGATTCTCCACCGCAGACTGAGGGTAAGAACTGCTGCGCGGGATGACTTGAGGACTAGGACAGACAGGGGTCAAACAGTATGTGCATGAAATTATTTGTTTTGATTTTATTTTAGCACAGCAGAAGAAAGAAAGAGCAGCAGTATTAGGCCAGAAACAAAATTTTAGAGTCTTGTTTCTGGCCTCGTGCATTTGCACAGAAATCAAACTTAAACTGTATTAATTTGATTTTATATACTTTACCTTTTCAAAAGGCTGCTGTTTTATTTTTATAAATGCAGGCTGCGTTTTATTGCACTCTGTTTGTTGCCCAGATAAGGGGCACGTTATGCACGTTCCATTTTGTTGTTGTTTTTTCGAATCCTCAAAATAAAAATGACATCAAAAATCGGATTTCTTTATTGCATTTCTTTAATTTCATCAAAGCAATGAAACATAATTCATTAATATTGTAATGAAGTTAAACTTGAGGCGGCATCGTACAACAGAATAGTCACGTGGTGCGTCATTCTCTACAGGATGCACTGCAGGGAAAATAAACATTTAATCATGAAGGCTCATTATGTATTTGTAGCCAACTTAGTCATTTTGATAGTAGGCTAATATAGCTAATATAGATACATACAGCATGTGTTGCCTTAATTATAAGGCTTTTAATTTTTTGCGGCTCCAGACATATTTGTTTTTTGTTTTTTTGGTCCAATATGGCTCTTTCAACATTTTGGGTTGCCGACCCCTGCTCTAAATGAATGCTCATGTCACTCCGGGTCTGCTGGGCGCTGTTTGCAAACACATTCACCACGTGTGAGATGTTACAGATTGTTTCGAAGGCCAAATGGCCAAACAAAAATCATTAATAGTGCTTAGATAATCCAGTGGTTAATTTAGTCCAAGTCATTTTCAACTAACTGTGTGTCTGTGTGTTTGTGCAGGAAGAGTCGATGGAGTGGCGTCAGTTCCAGGCTGATCTGCAGACAGCCGTTGTCATTGCTAATGACATCAAGTCTGAAGCACAGGAAGAAATTGGAGATCTGCGGCGCCGGCTACAGGAAGCCCAGGAGAAGAACGAGAAACTGAGCAAAGAGCTGGACGAGGTCAAGAGCCGCAAGTAAGACTCACAGAGAGCCCCAGCGTCGTCTGTCTCCTGTTTGTAAACAAAATGAGGGAAGATTTAACTTTGCTTATTTGATTATGATCCTGGATGCTCAGTAGCAGTGTTTACATTCATTAATCTTTAAAGAATCCCACAGTTGATTATAAAGTTCCTTTGCAATCCAAATGATAAATGGGTTTCTTTTCAATTACAGTTTCACCATAATCGTCCCTGCAGCTTGAGTCCTTCTCAAACCAGTGTGTAGAAATAAACAGTGTAGGAGCTCTGGGTGTACATGCTAAATTAAGTACTGTATGTATTCCAGGCAGGACGAGGAGAGAGGCAGAGTGTATAACTACATGAACGCAGTGGAGAGGGACCTGGCTGCGCTCAGACAGGGGATGGGTCTCAGCCGCCGGTCCTCCACCTCCTCGGAGCCCTCTCCCACCGTCAAAACACTCATCAAGAGCTTCGACAGTGCCTCACAAGGTACCATGAACCGCAATTTCTCACTTTTATATGCTGCTGCTTGTCTTAAACTTGTCCTTAAGTTTTTGATAGAACAGGTTATCAAAGAAAACACTTGTTTCTTCCATTTATTTTGCAGTAAGATATTTAATGACAGAAGGAACTTTTACGACAAGACCCCCGAGGCAGTCCTTGACATCAGGAGTGTATTTGGTCAAGTGTGTGAAGCAGGTCTACACTGAGCTTTATGTGTTGGTTCCTTGTCACTCTTAACACAGGTCCACCTACCAATGGTGCCTCTGTGACTCCAACAGCGTCAGCTACCCCGATACCACGCACCCCCCTCAGCCCCAGTCCCATGAAGACGCCCCCAGCAGCAGCTGTCTCACCAATACAGGTACAAGAGGAAAGGCTTTGTATGAATATGTCACTTTACTTTGTCTCTGTGTCACTGCATCTTACCATTTCACATTTCACTCTGCTAAGTAGTTAATTAGGACCTTAATTAAGACCCGATACAATACGATAATCCTTTTATTAGTCCCACAATGGGGAAATTTGCATTATTTCAGCAGCAAAGGGGATAGCAAAAATAAAGAGCATCAATTAGCAATAATAGACAAGTAGAAAGTATAAGTAAAAAAGCATTAGGAGCAACACAAACTATAAATAAGACAAAACCTCCCAAAATATTTATCCACAAAGTGAAAAGTAGTCTTCACTGGACAGCATTGAAAATCACATAAGATAGAACACAGTAAACATGCATCCATGATTTTGATCAGGATTTTTTTTAAAGCTGATAAGATAACCAATAATTTGATATGTTTTTTTATGTATTATAAAAAGAAGCGTATAACCTATAGTTTATGAATAGCTCATAATATAAGATTTTCTGATAAATGATCAACCTGATATACAGTATATCGCATCTCTAGAAATAACCAGAATTAATCATACTCATATTTTGTTTTTATGCATTTTTCAGATAGTCCATTCAGTTTTTACTCCTGGTTTAAGAAGTGGTAGAATTTTCTAAACCAATAAAAGAAAACTTAATATTTCTGTCTCTCAAAAAAATTAAAAATAAATAGTCGATACTTGATTTTCTTTGTGGTTTATTGCACTTTTCTTTTATTAAAGGGGCACTATGTTGTTTTGTTGAATAATTTCAATGTTTACAATATTAATGAGATAACAATATAAACTCAGAAATAATAATATTTTCCTTAAGCGAATAAAGTTGTTTTTGCTCTGTCATTTTCAGAGACACTCCATAAGTGGGTCTATGTCATCGACCAAGCCGCTCTCCTCCCTCAGTGATAAGAGGCCCAGCTACACAGACATCAGCATGCCAGGTGAGGCAGTCTTCACAACAGTGCTCTCTGAAATGTAGATATAAATCTGTGAAAGGACAGAATAATGCACTGTGAAATGTGGGTCACAAAGGCCAGAGTACTTTGTCCTCTACATCACATCTTAATGATTAACTGGAGCAGACTATGCCCTCTCTCATGAGACAGTTTTTCCCCAGACCCTGGAGCTCAGAGTTGGTTCTACTTTACTGTATGTTGACATCATGTTTAAGCTAATCAAAACACTCGAGTGGACGATAAGAGGGAAATAATGAGCCACCACATTCTGTAGAATTTCCCTCAGTTCACTCTCACCAGTAATGAGTTCAAGTGTTTCATGTGAACGTGCAGATCTGACCATAGCCTCCATCGTTCCATTTATTTTTCTCTGATTTATTGTTTTCCTGCCGGACGAAGCAGCCTCATTTGCCGGTATTCCCTGAACTGCGAGGGTCTGGAATGTGGCTCTTTACTGACCTTGTTACGTCAGAGGAAGCCCCTTATAGAAACACTCGTACTGTATGTGATGTAAATACTGTGATGTATCCACAGCTGAGCACCTTCTCAGGGGAACCTCAGCTAGCCGGCCCCCGTCTGCCCTCCAGAGGGTCTCCAACATGGACTCCACTAAGTCAATTTCAGGTTAGAGATGCTCGTTAAGTTCTACAAACTTAGTGTGTTGCCACAGAATGGAGTCTATAATCGTCTCCGCTCTCCTGAACAGTGTCCCGGCGGAGCAGTGAGGAGATAAAGAGGGACATGGCGGCTTCAGATGGAGCCTCCTCAACCTCCCTGATGGCTATGAGTGCTGCCTCCTCCCCGCACTCCCTGTCATCGTCCTCCCCCACTGCCTCCATCACCCCCACAGCACGCAGCCGCCTAAGGTACGACCTCCAGGGGCACTGATTCACCTTTATGTTGTACTCACTGGTAAAACTTGGATGGTTTATTTGCCTATAAGAAATAATTGTGCTCACAGTTTAAAGTCTCTGTTTTCATTCTTGTCAGTCAGTCTGCCAGTTGCCGGTGTGACATCACCTCTTCATACTGTAGTTGTGATTGGTCTCCTTTGACAGAACACACGGCACTTGACAGCTTCCGTAGCCCATTAAGCAAACATGCTGCATCTGTTTGCCTTACTGACTCTGTAAATCTTTCAAAACAGTAGGAGAGTGTTTGCTTACATGTCCCTTCTGTGTTTCAGAGAAGAGAGAAAGGACCCGCTGTCAGCACTGGCCAGAGAATATGGAGGCTCTAAGAGAAACGCTCTGCTAAAGTGGTGCCAGAAAAAGACCGAGGGATATCAGGTAGGTTCCTGTCCTGCCATCAGCTGCCGCAGACGCTCGCCCAGAGAAAAGGCGCACCGTCCATCATACAGCGGCGGTTGTCAAGATATTTTTGCCATAGATACAAGACCCTGCAGCCTTTTTTTTCTCTGTGCACAAACGTTTCATCTCAGCGATCCCGAGCACACAGCCAGCGCTTTTCTGCCCGAAAATCTTTCTGACCCTCTCCACACCAGTTACAGAGTAACCAGACAAACTTGTATTGTTTTAAGTCGGTTTCTAATCTGCCTTTTTCCATTTAATTAGGAAACAGGAAAAAATATGAAGAAAATGCTGATCAGTAGGGTCATAAACAAGGTTTACTTTTATGAAAACCTTTAGGATTATAACTTAAACTCTCTTTGATGGAGACTGTTTATGTAAACTTGTGCTGAGACATTAAATGTCCAAGCATTGACCTAGAAATGAGGCTAAAATGACGATGTTTGTCGAGACTCACTTGCCATATTGAAGTGATGTTTACCTCTCTCGGTCTCCATGGCACCTCAGGTCTTCTCCAGGAAGTGCGCAACATTTAACACATCTTGTAATTACCTGTCTGACGAAAACATGATTCTTTGTATGAATCATCGGGCGCTATCGTGGTTATAGTAGTGACACTGGGGAGATTTTAGCGTCTATCTTCATGGTTGTTTGAAATCACAGATTCACAGCCATCCCTGCAGAGGGCAGGTGATAGTGGAAAATATGAGTGTGACAAGGATCTTCTTTGTGCTTCAATTATTTTAAATGGCTCTGTGGCTGCTGAATCTATTGTTGAAAGGGTTGGTGAAAGCCTGTAATGCACCTTGGCTGGCAGTGAAATTCACGGCCAGAGATAAATGCTGTATCCTGTCAGCGCGGGTGAGGCCCAGGAATTGGTTTTCCATCGATTTTTGTCCCGGACTGTAAATGTTCCGTCGAACTAAATCAAAGTTTACAGGGATTGTCGCTTTGATTTTCAGAACATTGATATCACAAACTTCAGCAGCAGCTGGAATGACGGCCTGGCCTTCTGCGCTGTGCTCCACACCTACCTGCCTGCCCACATCCCCTACCAGGAGCTCACCAGCCAGGAGAAGGCAAGTAGAGCTCCCAGGAAAGCCCCAACATCTGAGCCATCATTACCACTGCATCATTACTGTTGTTAGTGTGTTTCCCTGTGTGTGACTTTGACTTTCTCTTCTCAGAGGAGAAACTTCACCTTAGCTTTCCAGGCTGCAGAGAGTGTGGGCATCAAATGCACTTTGGTAAGCTGTACACCAATTTGAAATGACTTTATTGAAATAAATAATGATAAAAGTTTTACACCTAGTGTTAAGAAGGTGTAAGGGAAAACAACTCTGATATGCTCCCCCTAACTTGTAATGTATTTGCTTTTCTACCACTGACATTGCTCAGTCTACAGCCAGCTGCTGGTTAGCTTAGTGGAGCATTAAGACTGGTAAAGGAGGGAAAAGCAAGACTAGCTCTGCCTCCAGTACAAAAACTAGCGCCTTGACTTCCTCGCAGCGATGACAGGACTCCAGGAAGTCACTGCATTCAGCCAGAAATAGTTAGGCTGGCTATATGTAACACAGAGGTCGATCGAGAATTGTAACTAGTGTAACAAAAGCACTGCAGTGCACAACCTTGAGGCAGATGCTAGTACTTGAGTGAGGCTCTCAAACTGTGTCTTTCTCTGTTCTAGGACATAAATGAGATGGTGCACACAGAGAGGCCGGATTGGCAAAGCGTCATGACTTACGTCACTGCCATCTACAAGTACTTTGAGACCTGACTTTACCTGCAGCACAATCGGAGCCACGCAAGCCCCTCCTGAGCTCTCAGCAACCCCACGGTCAACTGTTATACCTCACTGACGCCCTCCCCCACGCCTCACCCAGTCACGCTGCATGTCGATCCTCAGTATTCAGCAACACTAAAGGCAGACCAGAACCTCGCTGGACACACGCAGCTCCTCCATCCTCCCGGCGCAGCGTAGAAGATGCTTTGTGTAGAGCTGTAGTCCAAGGGCTTGCCTGTACATCTACTGTTACACTAGACGAGAAGTAATGCTGGGGAGGTATGAACTGACGAGCGATGAAATCCCGTAGGTCATCTTTGCCCTCAGTTCACGCCTGAAGGAGCAGCATGAAAAACAAAGTCTCAGTGCCTTCGACCTGGCTTTTCCTGGCAAATATTCCCTGACAGTTAACCCAGTTTTCAGGGTGTTATGGGGGAATTCCTGCAAATCTGACTCTCAGCGTTCAGGACGAGTCATTTTCACAAATAGTCAAAATGTTTTGTCGGTTGTGAATGCTTTGTGGAAAACATCAGCTTCTACAGAATAACAAAGCATTCGTCAGTGATGCTGGAATTCCCCCACAGCACTGAAAATTCCCTCTGGAAGGAGTTCAGACAGACACAGCCTTTTTTGCACCAAGTCTTCCAGATGTTACAGTACGATACAGATGCCTCAATTTCAATGGATTAAGTGCCTGTGTGAGTTTGGACGCAGGAGACCAGGATATGAGCTCTCTGCATGGGCCAATCCTCCACAGAGGCAGTGTCCTTGTCAAACTGAAGATGTGAGGAGTGCCAAATATGTTTCGGAGCCTTTTGATTTCTGGCTAATTGGTCATCAGGACGGACCGATGCTGCAGACAGCTGCGACATCAGCATCTGATCATGAGCGACTGTTTGCTTCTCAAGCACATAAATATGCTATTGCTACAACACTACTACACATTTTGTCAAGCAGCACTAACACACTCACACGAAGGTTTTTCACTCACAGATTTATTAAGGTGGACTAATATTCATTTGAATTGTAAGGAGTTGAACGGTAAACTGCAAAACAAGAGGATTTGCATTTTTAAGGCCTGCATTTGCCAGGCTTCTCACATTGGGCACATAGAGCACGTACAAATGAATCCTAACTGAAATATGAGTGAGAATTTTTGGGGGGGATAAAATGTGTTTTGATTCAGAGTTTAGTTCTGCTTGGATCAGAGAGCCTACAGTGAAAAAAACAGTGTCTCACGGGGACTCGAAAATATGCTCAAGTTGTTGGAAACCAGCAGAGACGTGACGAGGTGAAGACACACTTTTAAAGGTCAATGCAGCGTCACATTAGAGGACCTATTTCTGATAGAAGTTTATTTTTGAGTCACATTCCCAGCTCGTCAAATAATGATGCCCTGGGATGGCAGCCGACTCAGCCTACAATCCCAAAGGGTCAGTTTTTTATGAGGTGGGAATGAGACTCAAAATTCAACTTTTCTTACAAACGGGCCCTTTAAAGTTATAGTTCAACTTGTTGGGAAATATATTTGTCGCTCTGTTGCAGAGAGTTAGACGAGAAGATTGATACTGGTTAGCTGAGCTTAGCATAAAGAACGGAAACGGGGAAACAGCTAGCCTGTTTTGTCTTCTCATCACTCGGCAAGAAAGTGTATTTCCCAAAACTATTCCTGAAACATCAGCAAATGTTGCGAAAAACCATTCATTGCACGTAAATGACAAAATACAGACGAGTGATTGGACAATTCTATGTGCCATTGACATATTTGGTGTGTTAATACTTCTGCTGTGATAGACAGGTAGTTTTCTGAAATTCTTAGTATGACTAACATTACGATAGAGATTCTTTGTCGCACACAGTGTCATTTAATGTGTCCAAGTTCATTCAGCAGTCTTAATCTTGTGCCTGTTTAGTATTTATAAGCATTATACAAAAATGTAACATGGTTTATAACACACTAGAGGGACATGTTACGTGTTTATAAATGTGTAGTATTTGTCAGACATATTTGATATTATGACAACTAGGGGTCGACCGATGTGGCTTTTTCAGGGCTGATTCCAATTATTAGAAATCAAGGCGACTGAAACCTGATATTTGGGACCGATATTCATTTGCAGTAAAAATTAACATTTTTGGGTCAAAATTTCCAATAATGCAATTTTACTCAAGCACCGCTCGTAAGTACAATTTTGAGGTACTTGAGTATTTTTCCTGTCTGTCCGAAATGGAGCTTCACAAAGCTTTTAAGGCTTCTCCTAACTCAACAACTCAACCTCTCTCGTCATTTCCTCATCGTTAATGATGATTAGTTACATGTTACCCTGGCCATTCAAATTAATATGAAAAACACGACATTATATAGACTGACCCCTCAGCACCCTCAACTGTGACTGCGTCCCTCCTTATGGGCGTCCACAGTTGTTGACAAGTACATTCATAAGCTTTTATGTCTGATCATAATTACATTGCAATGTGTTATAAACCTTTTATTAAACTTTATGTAGTGCTTATAAATGCTAAACAGACAGGAAAGGACACTATCATGTGTTTATCGTGCCTCAACATGCTAAGTTCACTGTATTTATTTGCATGATTTCCAGTCATTGTAGTGAGGTCATTGCTTTATTTGTGTGTTTGGGGTGTATATGAATTTACCACACATACAGTAAGTAGCTGCACTGAGATAAGCTTTTTTTTTTATTGGTAGTATTATTCCACACTAATTTCCTGCCTTAACCGTTTAGCCGAGGGCTTCTGCGCGTGATACTGTGACATTTCAAACTTTTATCTCTCCTCACCAGGCACGTGTCACAGAGTGGAAATATTCTGTATAACAAAGCTGTTCTTGTTTGTGTCTCGCGAGGAACACTGATAGCGAGCCATGCTCATAAACCGTTTTAGGGAAGCTGGTTGAATCCCCATCATGTGTCCGGGGACGGTGACGGCACACTGTTTTTGATTTGGATCAGATGATGCTGCCAGCTGGTATCAATGGCAACGTGTTTGTCCTCGATTTAGAAGCACATCCTGCTGCGCTGCCTGCCAACCACATCACTACAGTGTGTACAGCTGCATTAGACATTCAGTGACACAAAGTTAGCACAAGAGCCGGCAACAATGAGTTTTGTTTTTGTGTACAAGAGAGAGTGCGAGTGAGTTATTTAAAGACATTTGAAGGTGTTTGTGATGCCAATTTCTCCTGTTCTGTTTGATTCCACCGCTGGCCCACGTCTTATATCATTCCCGACAGGAACGTCTGGGATCAGAGCGATGGAAGTGGAATGTGTTTTGATCACGCTTTAGTGATCCTGGGACTTTACGAGGGCCAGCTCGCGCTGATGTGGAGTGATTGATGAATACTGAGGCCGGCCTGCTGAGGAGAGAGACCAGACGGCTGGCAGAAGCTAGGAAGCACATTCCACCTCCACACGATGCAGCCATGAGGGACATGTTACACTGTTTGGGACCCGAGATGATGCCCTTCGAGTGTATAGCTTTACCACAGCGAGCAAATGTGAACATACATTACGTCTTTAATGGGTCCACTTCATCACGCTACGTTTGTTTACTTGAATATGCTCTGAGAATTCCACTGAACCTGCTTTAGTTTGTCTTCTTGTTTCCATGTTGCCTTTTTTTTTTTTTTTTTTTTTTACAATCCCACACCATGTTTTAATTTGGTGTGGATGTTTTGTTTCCTGATCACACTACATGCAGTGCTGAAATGGTTCCTCGGCAAAGTGAGAGCTGAATGAGTAAGTGTGTGAGTATTTGTGTGTGTGTGTAAAGGGACTAAGCTACAGTATTAAGTGCACACTACGATGATAATCAGTTGTATAAAGAAAAAGAAATGCTGTCTGGTTTTATGTTGCTTTATTTTTTTTCTGGCAATAGTTATAAAAGACCGTTGAAGCAGCCGTGTTTGTTCTCATTATTGTGGTTTCAGCTTTACCTGTGGGTCACAAACAGTTACACTTCCAGTTATGATTAAATAGTGCGTTGACTTTCACTTGGCTCCGGCACTGATTAATAGAGTGGTGCAGTCTGTAGCCTTAAAACCTGGAAGTCGGTTAGCACTTTTGCACACCTGGTTCCCTCGTTTCAAAGTCTGAGGTTTCTGTGTTGTTTTTCAGTAAACAGACTGAAGATATTTACATGTTTTGTGCTACGACATAAAATAAATCATTAAATGTCCCACAATTTAATTAAAAAGCGCTTAAGTGTCTTAAAAACGGCGGTAGCTAAATGAGACTAGAGACGTTGTCACAAACATTAAACGTCATCACAGCGAACACGGAGACTCATCTAGTCACTAGTCTGTCTTTACAGGTCGACTTTAGTTACAAACTGTTCAAACTCTAACTTCATGACTTGTACGTTGAACAATTTATAGAAAACATGTATAGTTATAATACAGTTAAACTCTTAAGTGGTGGTGATGTCGAAGTCATGCGACCGTGTTGTAGTCTGTTTATTGCCTAACATTAGCTTTTTACCTCTAGCGATGACATTTACGCTTTAAAATTCACAGAAGTGGTGTTGTGTTCTGTGTTCTGTGAAGATGATCTTGCTGAACCAAACGTGTAAGCATCATAAACTTGTTTGCCACAGAGATTATTTTCGGCAATAATTCAAAATCCAATTCAAAAGATATGCACTGACTGTTATTTTTTTTAACGCCTGAACAAACTAAATAAACAAATCTTCACGACTGAATAGAGAAACTGATCTTAAAGGACGACATCATTTCATACTGTTTTACTTTGTTTATATTTGTTGCTGAAATCCTTCAATCCCCAAAGTGTCATTATTTTTCTTACAAATTGCACCTTTAAATTATTGTGAATATTAAAATTCTGAGCTTGAACTTCTCCAAAACTACACAGTGCTCCTTCAATGTGTGTGTGTGTCATCACACACACACACACACACGCACACAACTGGCTTTAACTGCCCTGGAGAGGAAACAGAGCAGGATGTAGATGTTATACGAGTGTGTGTGTGTGTGTGTGTGTGTGTGTGTGTGTGTGTGTGTGCGTGTGCGCGCGCGCGCGTGTATGAGGGAGAGAGAGGGAGAGAGGAAAAGAGTGTCTGAAGTCATTCACTCCAGAAGCTGTGTTATCTCTTCAGATGCGTGCAGGGGGGGAGACTGATCACACTTCTCATCTTCGTCTTTTTATTTCCTGGATCTCAGCGACACATTGAGCTCAACTCTGTCTCACCAGGCTTGTGAGGAAGTGTCACACTTGTCGCTCTGCTGCAAGTGAAACCGATCACTTGCGTGATATGTTTTTCTAGGTTTTATCATCAAGGAGCCATCAGATAGCCTTTAAATACGAGTGAAGTGAGTCACATTTGACGGAAATCTACAACTCAGGAGAAGAGGTGAGTCTGCTCCTACTAACTTGTGCATAAAATCAACAAAACTTAAATTCAGCTAAAAGATGTATTGTGCAGTTTGGTTAGACTGCGCGCATGCGGTCTCGACATGTTCGATTTGATGCGCTGCTTCGTGTGAAGTGCGGGGTATGGACCGCACAGACCGCAGACAGGAGCGTGACAGCTGCGTGTGATGCCTCTGATAGAATGTGGTGGAAAGTGATGTTTGGTACAAGATGTCCTGCACCTGAGAGAACAAAACACAACCAAGCCCTGTTTAAAGCCTGAAGAAAAAAGTAAAACATTTAAAGTGTCTTAACATGAAGTCCATAAAGCATCCCCATGTGACCAGAGTGGTTAAAGGAGCACTGCGTCGCTTTGGAGAATACATTCGAACTCGAATTTTAATATTTACAACATCAATGATGTAATAAGACGAACTCAGAAATATGTATTTGTTGCACAAGCTGTTTTCGAGGAAAATAAGATCCCCAGATCAATGTTTGAAGCTAGAAGGTGGCAGGGTCCGCCACATAGCCTATAAACAAAGTAAAACGGTATGAAATTGTGTTGTCCTTTAAGGTCAGATTGTTTATTCGGTTTATTCAGTCATGAAAACAAAGAGAGCTTTTTTATTAAGTGTGTTTATTCAGTTAGTTTTTTCTTTCTGTGTCTTTTTATCTCAGGATCTCATATCACAAAACATCTCAGTCATGTATCTGAAGAGAAGAGTGCTTTTCTGAGCTGAATTCATGTCCTAAAGCAACTATTGGTGCCGTGATATACCGATATTAAAGATAACTGTGATATTTATAAGTGAAATATTGATATTGTGCAAATAACCCTGTGTGTCTGCTTCGTCATGGTAGGTGGTGGTGATGCAGCTTAAAGCTGCACTTTGTTGTTTTGGGAACTACATTTTAATCAGAAGAGAATATTCGGTGACAGAAAAACAGGAGTTTTTATAAATACCTCATTAATATTGTGAATATGAAAATTCCGTGCTTGAATTTCTTCTCCAAAACCACACAGCGAGCCTTTAATGCTGGTTGCCACCTGCTGTAAAACGAAATAAAGAAGAAGATGCAGTGACTAGTTATCGCAGGAGATGACAGAGAAAAGCACCCTAGCAAAATGAGTTCGCCAGTGTGGGAGTATTTTAGATTTGGTGACTAATAGCATAATTATTTTCAAAATGTTCAATTTATATTTAAATCATTTCATTTTGGGCCATGATAATATGATGTAGTAACAGCCCTAAGATTAATGAACGTCAGCCAAAGCCTGACCTTAAGAGAGACCTCACTCTCCCTTGTTTCACTATGAATCCCTGGAGTTTTCTCTTATGTGATTCATAATTCTATCTCGGGCAGCGTGTTATTGAAGGATGTGTTGCTAGCATGGGAGAATCTCTGCTGTAGTTTATGGAGAGTTATTATTTCCTCTACTGTCCTTTGGGAGTTTCTGTTTTTGACTTACCGCTGTTGAATAAAAAGTTAGAACACACTGTAATGTAACACCAAACCTATCTGACATCAACACAAATAAATACCACGGGCTCGGTGGAAAGAGACCAACAAAAACTTTATTTGTAAGTCAAATAGAATGAACACAAAACCTAGTGATAACTATCAACCTTGAAATAACAAGTCTTTGGTATTAATATAAAGGTCTCATCTGACCCAAAGGGAAAAGCCTGACTCGGAGAGCAAAGACCTCTGTGTTCCAGCACAGCTGTTATCTCCAAAAACTAGACGTAACCTCGAGAAACCTTCTCTCTGAGGGAATTCAGCAGCACAAAAACAGCAGATTCCTCTTTGTTAAGCCTTTTATGGGTTAGGGTTGTAGGAAGTCTCGCTACAGTACGATTCACTAACTGACCAGCGGCCATATTTATCCAACCTCTAGGAATTACAATGGAAAATGCCTAAAAAAAACATTTTTTAGACTGCAGACATGTAATACACCAACAGGCTACTCACCTTTAATTCATAAACCCACATTAAAGGAAAAGTTCAACCGAAAATGAAAACGTAGTCTTTATCTCCTCACCCCCATGCTGGTGGAAAGGTGGGATTGAACCCCTGGTCGCAACCTCATAGTCTGAATGGAGACATGGAGCGCCATTTATCAGCTTTATTAAACACGATATTTGGTCATCCAGCCTTGGGACATTGGCCTACTTAATGTTGGATGACCAAAAGTGCATGCCTCGTTCAGACTATAGAGGTTGAGTCTCAGGGTTCAAATCCAGCCTGGTGGCTTTTGCCTCATGAATTAACATTTGGCCGTCATAAAGACTTTTTTTTTTTGAACCACAAGAAGTTCTTTAGACGTCTGTGACTGAAGTTAAGCTTTAATTTTGAGCCCTGTAAGGACGTCACTTGGACATCAATAGTAAACATTGAAAACACTTTCATTCTGGCTCTCCAGTGAACGTATTTTCCAGGTCGGCAGACATTGAAAAAACACATCTTTTAAAATGTTTTTGCTGAGTGAAACAGTACTGGGAAAACTTTACCAACCCCACACCTGCCGGCACTTTCTGATTCAAGTGTTAATCCTAATTGGTGAACAGGTACACCTGCCCCTGCGTCCTGCTAACAGGAAGAGACAACAGGTTTTCAGGGCCTTTAAATGTGCGAGTAGAAGTATTTTATCTTTCATATTAATCCAAAATTGAACTTTTAGCTGTTTGATAAGAATCTGTGTTTGTTCGCGAAGCATCTTGCGTGTTTCCTGCGTACGGTCTTCGTGGTCACGAACACTCAGAGCTCTGCTACGTGAGCACTTGACACTGATGAAGTCTACACAAACAGCTCTCCCACTGCTCCTCTGCAGGGTCAGGAGGGGCTGTTTATAGAAGACATCAGCAGCCCGGAGTCCCACAAAACTGAACACTCACATGAACATTATGGTGGACTGAAATATGTTTATATTTTTCACATTAAAGGTGCACTGTGTAGTTTTGGGTTAGAAACTTCTGCCTCAACAAACTTTCATGACTGGATAAACTGAACAAACAAACTGATCCAAAAGGACAACACAATCCCATCCTGTTTTACTGTGTTTGCATGTGGCGGACCCTGCCACCTTTCCAGCTTCAAACAGTGTTCTGGGGACCTTATTATCCTCTGAGAACAGCTTGTTTATTCAGTTATGGAACATTTTTAATAATTAGTATTATTATTAATACTAATTATTAAAAATGTTCCATAACTGAATAAACAAGTGAACGTATTTAAAGTGCCCCTTTAAAGCTGCTGACAGCTCATGTGACTTCAGTTTTTACAAAAAAGTATGTAGCATTTCATAGTGAAAGTACTGGGAATCTTTTACTCCTTAAAAGGACAAATGTGATTGATTAAGGTTGTTTTCGTGAAGCATGAAGCTCCGTCATGTTTCAGATGTGACATTTCAAAATATCACCCTGATGTTCTGGCGAACACATGAAGTCGTCGTTTGACACAGCCCTGCTCATCTGACTCACTCTAAAACATATCTGATGGACGTGTGTGTCTGGTGAAATCAACTTCCTATATTGTAAAATCATTTCCTCTTTCTCACTTCTGCACAGCTTCATCTGCAGCAGCATCATGTTCCAGTGATGTGCGTTGTTGGCACCATCTCAGCCCCTCGAGGAGTTCATGGGAAAAAGGCGCTGAGGGGAAGGACCTGAGGGGAGAGGACAGCAGAGGAGCTTTCCACCGGGAGAGAATGGAGACTGCTGTGTCCCGTGCGTGGAGACGATCTGAAGTTAAATAAGTCAGTTAGAGCTGAGCAGGTGTGAGGGAGTTGCCACAGCTGTCTGGACATTTCCCGAAGTGTCGGAGGTGAGGAGGCTGAGGTCAGCGGCTGTCAGGCTGCAGCTATGGTCGTTGAGGTGAGGTTTCCTCCTTCCTCATCAGTGACCTCTCCGTTTGTCTCACCATGCCGGACGACCCCACTTCCTTTGTCCTTTACATCGTCCTGGAGCTGCTGATTGCCGTGTTCTCCGTGCTGGGCAATGTGCTGGTCTGCTGGGCCGTGTGCCTCAACAGCAACCTGCAGAGCATCACCAACTTCTTCGTGGTGTCGCTGGCGGTGGCCGACATCGCCGTGGGCGTCCTGGCCATTCCCTTCTCCATCGTCATCAGCACCGGCTTCTGCTCCAACTTCTATGGCTGCCTGTTCATCGCCTGCTTCGTGCTGGTCCTCACCCAGAGCTCCATCTTCAGCCTGCTGGCCATCGCTATAGACCGCTACATCGCAATCAAGTTACCGCTCAGGTCAGTGGGGAATTATTAGTCGTTACAAGTGTGGATACTTCCTGTGCGGTCAGAAACAAAGAGTGTTCGGCTTACCTTAGGAAGAAGAAAGATTCATTAAGGTTTATAAATCCTTCAGTTTATCAGCTGCATTCACTTGGATTAAAACCTATTTATCAGTGGTGAAATGTAACAAAGTACATTTACTTAAGTACTGTTTTGAGGTACTTGTACTTTAGTATTTCCACTTTCTGCTACTTTATACTCCACTCCATTTTGGAGGCAAATATTGTACTTTAGTCACCAGTTGCTTTGCAGATTACATGTTGCATCAGAGGCACATTTTTAAATCAATTTATTTGATCAACAACTAGATAAAAATACCATTGACTCTGGATATCAGATCCAATAAACGGTCATCCCAAAGTATACATATATATTTTTTCCTCGTGTTTTTGATCTTTCAGTCCATTTAGAAAATGACTTTTTTTTTTTTTTACTAAAGTGGATTCAATATCAGATTTATCTTTACTCAAATATGACTTTTTATGACTGCTAATTTATTAATATGTAGACATAGACTCAAACTAGAATAAAACCATGTTACTAATGACTTACAGACACTGACATCTGCTGACTAGATGGTTTATTAGAGAGGAATAAACCCGTGAGCATTTATTTATGGCTTACAAAAACACCAAAGGGTTAATTCCCAACCTGGCAACCCAAAAGTTTTAAAGGATAAGTCATCCCAAAATAAAAATTAGTAAATAAGTTTCGTAGTCCACAAAATATTTCTGGAGCTTTGCAGCAAAACAGCATTGCAGGATTCTCCTAAACAACAGAAGTAACTGGGGAAAAAACAGAAGCCTGAGGATCCAAAATTGATTTGAGAAAACCTTATTTACACTTTCTTTAAAGTTGAAATCTTCACTGTAGCTGCTAAGCTAAAAGCATTAGCATGCTCCATCATGCATCAAAGAGTAAATTACATTTTCAAATCAATTTCCCAAATCAGTTGTTATCTACTAGTTCTATGGAAGCCCTGATGGTGCTGTGTTTATGACTCGTGGTCTAGTTGGGGAAAAAAAAAAAACGAAATGTGTGAAACTGAGTAAAAAAATTGAAATTAACTAGATTGTGATTTATGTGTGGAACGAGTGGGGGGAAAAAATTCATGAGGAGGAATTTTATGCGTGCCCTTTTCCCCACTTGGTTCCATGTGCAATAAAAAAAAAAACAGTCAAAAAAATACTATTGTGGAAAAACAAAATTTCACTTGGTTCCACACACGAAAAAAATGAGTAAAAAAGAAAATAATTCACTTGATTTCACACTGAAATTTCTACTGAAACTGTTTTAGATCAGACTTCATGAATGGATCACCAGAAGAAAAAAAAATTCACTGGCTCCCCAGGGCTTCCGTAGAATGAGTAGATAACAACTGAGCTTTGAAATCTGATGATGTATTAACTGTTTCTAAGACTTTCAGTTGCATTTTATGTGAATTCTTCTTTCTCTTTCTCTTCTCATCTGCCTCTCAGTCCCAGGCAGTGGAGGTCTCACAATAATACTTCATATTTCATTGCTGTCTATCAGTGAAGTGTCTGACATTTGAACCAGAAAGTCTTGGCTGAATAACTGCGTCCAGAAATGGCGTCTCCCGCGAGGCAGCGTCCCCGCGGAGCAATCAAATGATTTTTGCTCTAATTGCTTATACAGACTGTGTAGCCCCCTGTGTAATCCTCCTTTAATATTCTACAGTGGAAAACACAGGCTCATTCAGACCGTTTATCTTAACGTCAGCTTCAACTTAGGATCCTGATTTGTTTGGGATAGCGTGTCTGCGGCTCAAGCTCTGACCTCATCATACTCAAACGCTGACTCCAGAGCCACATGGAGCTCAGCCTTCCTGTTTTCAGTCCTTCAGCCTCCTCCTCCTCCTCCTGCTGAAGATACGTGAGGGTCTCTCTGTGTTGTTCTTTGCATTACTGATGCAGGGGCTTGTTTTTGCAGCATTAACCTTTGCACTTTAACATCTCAAGAATGCGACAGAAACAAGCCAAATATCTCAGCTGCTCTCCCACACTGCGCTACAGGCGGACTCAAAATAGACTTGTCCTTTGAGGAGTCCTGACAGACTCGGTTTGTTTATCCGTTCTCCTTTAGTTCCGGGATGAGATGTGCATCCACGGAGCCGTCCTCATATTCTGTATACACAATTAGACATTATTATTATTATTATTGTTATTATTATTATTATATGCTTTAATATGGCTTGAGAAAGAAACCTTTCATAGTGCATTTGTCTTCATCTCCAGGTACAACAGCTTGGTGACAGGTCAGCGAGCACAAGGCATCATCGCCATCTGCTGGGTGTTGTCCATCATCATCGGTCTGACCCCCATGATGGGCTGGCACAAGCTGCCCAACTACACCAACAGCACCAGCGAGCCACCCTGCCCGCCCGGCCTGATGAAGTGCCTGTTCGAGAAAGTGGTGGTCATGGAGTATATGGTCTACTTCAACTTTTTCGCTTGCGTGCTGATCCCCCTGCTGCTGATGCTGGCCATCTACCTGTGCATCTTCATGGCGGCGCGCCACCAGCTCAAGCTGATGGAGGTGAAAGCGCTTCACGGAGAGAAGTCGCGCTCCACGCTGCAGAAAGAGGTCCAGGCTGCCAAGTCCCTGGCCATCATTGTGGGGCTGTTTGCAGTCTGCTGGCTGCCTCTGCACATCATCAACTGCTTCACCCTCTTCTGTCCTGAGTGTGCCCGTCCTCCACTCTGGATCATGTATGTGGCCATCATTCTTTCCCACGCCAACTCTGTCATCAACCCCTTCATCTACGCCTACCGGATCCGGGAGTTTCGACAAACCTTCCGGAGGATTATCCGCCGCCACATCCTGAGCCGGCGTGAGCCGTTAGAGAGCAGCAGCATGCGCACCTCCACCCACAACAGCATCACTGACTCCATCAGACTGAAGGCAAACGGCCTTAGCTTTGACGTTTTCACTGAGCACAGCAGCAGCAGCTGTGAAAGCTCCTACCACTGCCCGACTCATATCTCTCCTGTAGGGAGCGGTGTGGTGGCATTATCCCACCCCCCTATGTCAGTCATCTTCTCCCACTGTCCTGTCCCCTGTCCACTGCAAGCCCTCAGACAGTCTCAGATCCACATAGGTCATCATCTGCAGTACGCAGAGCAGCAGCATGAATGCACCGGACCAGAAGACACAGAGGACAAACAGAACCACGGCTCCGCCCAGGTCACACCACTGTTCAACAAGCAGAGCAGGAAGAATTGCCTTAGTGAGGTGGCCATGATGACCTGACCTATGAACAGGAGGGAATATTTGCTACGCGGGAAAAAATCAACGTCACCTCAGCTGCAACTCTCAAAAGAATCGAGACATGTCCTGATCCACGATGGAAATGGGAGCACTCTAGTTAGTTGACTTCCAAATTCAAACCAGACTGAAGGGCTGAAACCACTGGTAGTGGGACAAATAGGTTGTGCTGCTTCTTAAAGGCAAAGTTCACCCAAAAATGACATTCAGTCATTATCTAATCAGCCCTATGCTGATGGAAAGTCAGGTGAAATTTTGATGTCCAGAAAACATTTCTGGAGCTTCACAGCAAAACAGCGGTGCAGCATTCTCCTAAACAACTGAAGTGCAGGGGGACTTGCTTTAAAATGTGAAAAGAAACGATCCAAAAAGTCTCTGGGAGCCCTGAGATCCCAAATTAATTTGAAAAGACATTATTTACACCGTGGAAGTGGAGTCGAGCTGGTGCACCCACTTGAGATGGGGTGCACACTAATGCCTTTAGCAGCTACAGTGAAGATTTCGACTAAGAAAAGGATGTAAATGACATCTTATCAAAATGATTTGGAATTTTCCAGAGACTTGGATTATGCTGGATGAGCTGTACAGAGCTGTTTTTATTTTTCATTTTTATTTTTTTAAGTTTTTAAATCTACTTCAGTTGTTTAGGAGAATGATGCTATTTGCTGTGAGGCTCCAGAGAGGTTGACTGGCTTTTTTTTTATCAGCATAAAGGATGAGTTTATAATGAGCAAATTTTAACTTTTTTGGTGAACTATTCCTTTAACACATAACCAAGAGTGGTTCAACTCGACTGAGCGACTGCCAGTTCTCGTCGTTAAGGTTCAGGCATTTGTTGCCTCAGTTTCAATGAAAAAGAGCACAAGATGCTTTTACTTGCTGTTCGCAAAGAGAGTTCAATACAAATGCACTCTGACCAGTGAAATGCGGTGGGACAGAGTGGAAAAAGCATCGATTCTTGCCTTTACAGGATGTTTCTCCTCGTTTAACTGTATTTAAAAAAACAATACGACAAACTGTGTGAGTAAATTCCATCCCGCCACTCCTGGTGTGAGCGGGCCTTTGGCTGAAAAGTTATAATTAAATTATTGACACATTTTTCAGGGATATGGACGTAAACGCACTCTAATGGATTTTACCTTTTGCCACTACGAAGGATCCTGCGCAGAGGATTATGTGTTACGCAGTAGTGCACCATCATTTGCACTATTTTTAGCTTCGCCACATCCTGAGGACCTGCGAGGTGCACAGACCGTGACACCAACCTGCTTAGCAAAGTTCACGCTCATGTGCTTAAAGATGAATATTTTTTACACAGAGATTTATGTGCCTTTTGATTTCATTATCGCTAAAAAAACTTTTGTGTCGATAATGTTTCACACAGCAAAGGACTGAAAGTTGGTGATGCAATGCTGAAATGTACCCTTGTATTTTTTATTTGCTGTCTGTCTATGTGACTTGACTGTATGCTTATTTAAGTGATATCAATGCAAACTTCTGAGGTGGTTTGATGAGGATGGGAGATGTTCTGAAGGGGACTGTGAATGATAACATTTCAGATTCATGGAGGAAGTCTGTGAAGTCCAGTGCAGCTATCGCCTTCTGTGATCTCACATCCAGGCTGGCACAAAGTCCTGTCTTTAAAATAAACCTTTTAACTGTGCTTTTAAGTGTACTTACAGTATTTGCGTTCCGCAACGGCCACAAAATGTTCCCAGCCATTATTCAGTAGCTGTAGGAGCAGCTTCAGGCTTCCCACTGGCTTTTCAGCAGACAGTTGTTTTTCATATCAGATCTAGGAGTCTATAGAACTGAGTCACAGATCTGGTTTGCTCCTTCTGGGAAATAGTTCATTAAGCAGTCAAACTATCTTTGGAGTTCTTTATTTTCCCAGCTCTTATCGTAATTCCCCTGTGAGTTCAGGTTACAGGGTGCAGGGCCCACTTTTCTTTGAAGGCTCCCCGAGGGGCCCTCAGTGCTTTTTTTAAAGATTCATGCAGAGACCTCCCGAGTCCTTGCACTGTGCTGCTGTCCTGTGTGGTAACATCTTGTCTCCTCAGCTGGGTCGGATCGAGGTTAGGATGCAACATTCTAGGCCATTACAGCTCTACTGGAGCGCTAGTGAGAAGTACACTTTCATTAAAGAGCCATAAATGTGTCTTTTTGTGAGAAATCATTTTGCTGAAAGCTGTTCTAATCAATTTTCTATATTAAAGAAATAGTTTGACATTTTGGGAAGTTTGCTCATTTGTTAACTTGTTGAGTGTTAGATGAGAGAGATTACCATTTATGTACCTATACAGTATCAGCCACAACATTAAAACCACCTGCTTAATACTGTGCAGGTTCCTCTTGTGCAGCCAAAACAGTTCTGACCTGTCAAGGCCTGGTCATAAGACAAGGCTTTGTCAGTTTCTTAATATCAGTGTTTTGTTAAGTGAAAATGTAGAAAATACGATTACCGCTGAGTTGAGCGGGTGTTTCTCCGGTGTAATAAATAAATATATATGATATGATAACATTCTAAAGTTAAGATATGTCATAATTGTATTTCATGAAGGTATTCTACACACAAATCAGATAAGATTTCGTCCCAGGGTCCTTCATCTGCTTTAAGATGCTTTATCACAGAAAATGTATGAAGGCATGACCGAACCCACTGAGCAAAAACATCCAGGAGACGTCAATTCAACGTCTTTGACAATGTTAAAAAGACTTCCACTGGAGAGACAGAGTTAAAGCTTTTTTGATGTCTTTTCAACGTTCAATTGTGACACACATTTCAAAATAAAGGTTTCACAATTAACCACAAGAAGTTCTTTAGACGTCTGTAAATGAAGTTGAAAAGATAGTCTAAAATTACATTGTAAATACTTCGATTTTGAACCCTGTAGGGATGTCACTTGGACATCAATAGTTAATATAGTTATATATATAGTTATATAGTTAATAGTTAATAAAAAAATCTATCATTCTGGCTCTCCAGTGAACGTCTTTTTAATTTTGTCAAAGACCTTGAAAAGAAATGAATCCCCTTTATGCTGGGCCCCCTCAAAGCGCCTCAAGGACCCCCCAGACCCTATTTTGAGAAACACTGGTGCACAGTACACTTTTTTTTTTCCTTGTGGGAAATACCTGTATACTATTAGCTTGTTCAGCTGCTTTATTTGACATTAATGTTCATGACATTACATCCGTTTGGGAGATAACGACACTGGAGTTCAGAAAAATTTAACTACTTAACTTCAGCCAGATGATCCCGAGTCAACAGGTAATAAAAAACCATCAGCAGAGGGGAAAGAACTGACCGACCAGCAGACCTACAGTGGCTCTCTGAGGACTCCTGCTGGTCAAAGCCATGTTAACAATGAGAAAAATCACACATCAAGACAAACATTTAAAGGTCCTATATGTAATAAAAGTTGAGTCTCATTCCCAACTCATCAAGAACATTGGAGTGGCCACCGTCCTGACCTACATTCCCCATGGACCCAAAACCTAAAGTCCAAAGTTGGTACAGAATTATTTGGTACACAAAAACAAGTCCAAAATGAACCCAATATAAACATGGCATCAAATGGATTCTTTATGACTAAGTTTGAGTATCGATATTTTTCTTATATATAGATTTCTATCTTCTTACATTTTTCTATATTATTCAGTGTTTGTAAAACTTAATAGAATTGTGTTCATAGGGTCATTTAGCTCCTAAATTAATACCAAAAATTTACTTGGGGCAGGTTGAGCCCTTTTTTGTCATAGAATATTTATTTATATCTTCTTTTTATAGACGTTTTAATAATAAATAGATTAGAGGAAAGACGGTGTGAGTATATGCTCATATGATAATCTGTGGATTAGTTTTTCTGAAGCTATACATTTGATTCATGTTTTTGTGACACCTGTTCCCTTTTCCTGTGTTAATTTTGATTGGATGTCAACACTATGGGGCGGGCACTCACAAATGGTCTCCATCATGTTTGATTATTGGCGCCTCACCTCTTCATGTCGTGTGCTCTGTGGTGTAGCGCTGACGAAGGCTTTCGAAGGCATGAAGAAATTCACCGGACTCCCTTTAAAAAAAAAAAACCGCTCAATTTTGAAACTTCAGCGTTTGGAGAGACTGTAAACTCGCTGAAACGTCTACGGCAATTATTATTTATTTATTGGTGCCTTCTTGTAAATTCGGCATTAAGTACAATACGTGAAGATGTTTCTTTCCTTGTTAAAAATCAGTTTCTTCGCGGCATCGCTTTAAAAGCCTGCTACTTCTTTAGAAAGTCGCCGGACTCCCTTTTGAAAAACGCTCAATTTTGAAACTTTAACGTTTGGAGAACCTGTATAATCTCTGAGACGCTGTCCAGGAACACACTTTCAACTATTTGGGCCTTCTTGTTCATTCGGCATGCGTTATTCACGACTATATTTCTTTCTTTGTGTAAAAACGTATGTTTGTTCTATATTTGCCTTATATTTGCATACAGAACCGGTTGTTTTATTTTCCCCCCACAAAACTCCGAGAAACTTCAGTCGACTTCTAACCTATCAGGCTAAAGTTGCTTTACACACACACACACACAGAGGGGCGGAGGCACACGTAGTGTTAATGACTGACAGAACTTCCCTAAACAGCCGCTGGGTCGTCAGCCCAAAGACGTTAACCTGCGTCTGACAACGTGAAAACAGCTGATTATATAACGACTGTAACACACAAGACGAGCACACATTTTGTTCCCCGCAGACTCTGAGCTGTGCCGCCGCCGCCGTGAAGCCCAAAACCCGAAGACGAGCGCAGAAATGTCCGCATGTGAGTTTGAATCGCTGGAGAAGTCTCTGGAGTCTCACCTGCCGGAGGCCGAGCTCCGAGAGGTGAAGCGCATCTTATTCGGGAAGGAAACGAGGTGAGTTATCGCGAGATGTTAGATTATATGAATGCTTTTCTTCTACTGTTTCTATACAAGTTGTTCCTGGTGAATAATTGCTGTGCTGACTGAGTGGACTTTGGTCAGTGTAGTAAGAGAGTCGCAGTGAACAACCTTTAACCTGTCCGAAGTGAGGATTACCCAATAGTTTCAAACTTTATACATGCGGTTTCTGTGTCCATGAAGGCAACGCAATAGATAGCCTAACAATGATGATAACAATAATATTAATAGAGGTGATATTGCTGAGTGTCTGTCCAGAACACAAGCTGTTACTAGAGAAGTGTTAGTCACATCTTCAATAAGACACAGGGGGAAATAATGCTCCGAAGAAGGTAAACACAAAAATGACACAAATGTCATCAACTAGTCCAGAGATGTTATTTTTTCATTGGTTGCGTGTTTTGTCAATAAAATGTCCAAAAAAAAATCCCATGGAGAATTGTGAAATACCCCAATAGTTCTGTCTGACCAACCGTCCAAAACTCAAAGGTATTCAGTTCTCCAACTCATATGACAAAGAAAATTCAGAAAATCTTCACATTTGTAAGGCTGCAACCAGCAATACCCACTGAGCATGTGACATGTCCAAAAAGACATCAATTCGATGTCTCTGACAATGGTGAAAAGAATGGAGCCAGAATCGAGCTGTTCTCAGATGAAAATAAGGTCCCCAGAACACTATTTGAAGCTAGAAAGGTGGCAGGGTCCGCCAAATATAAACAAGGTATGAAAATGTGTTGTCCTTTTTAAGGTCGGTTTGTTTATTCAGTCTTGAAAACGAAGAGTTTGTTTATTTTACTTTGTTTAGGCATAAAAAAAATCAGTCAATGAAGATCCAACACTTTCTTCCCCCAGAACTACATAATGCACCCTTAAATGATTAATCATTCACTAAACTGGACAAAAACGCTTAATGAACTAATTGTTTCATCTCTAAAACAAACTCTTGTCACCAGGGTCATGTGGTTCATCTAAACGTAAAGTCCATTTGTCAGTGTTACTCCACTCTTGTCACAGACTGTTATATTCAAGAGCAGGAACTCTGCTCTGTGACTAAAATGCCTGAGAGACACCTGACACAAACATTTAATCATTATGCTCAGTCATTACAAAGAGTCAATGTTAAATGTTCTTACTGTTCTGTGGTTCGGGTGTCCTCTGTTACAGGAAGTTGGACCTCCCGTCATGTGCTGTGGACGCTGCCTCCGAGCGTGACTTTGAGCTGAAGGGTTACGGGTTTGAAGCTGTGCAGGAACAGCTGAGGCCTCCCAGAAGGATCCGCGTGGGTCTCATTCAGCACCGCATTGTTCTGCCCACTGATGCCCCCATCCTCGACCAGGTACAGAGTCAGACCACTGACTGTATGAAATAAGGACGGAGCTTTCCTTGAAAGTGCCTAAACTAAACTTGCATTCTTTCTAATAGCCAGCAGGAGGCGACTCCACTGGTTTCAAAAAGAAGTCTGAATGTATGTCAACTTACGAAAATTACCCTCCTTCTTACCTGATTTATTTCCTTAGTAGACAGTTTCCTATTGAGTTTGTGGTCTCAATCACTAGTTTCAAGTTATTTTCCACACAGCATGATGCTCATTTTATCCATTTTTGTCTAAATTAGAGTTAAATAGACGATAAAGAAGGGTGTGCTTTTTGGTGCGGCTACCTTGCTATTACCAAGTCACTACCACAGCGTGTCCTCAGGTTCTCGGTCAGATCTAATCAGGATAGAGTTGTGGTATATTGTATCCTTTGCAGCTCCACCCTCTCATCCAAATGTGATCAGTCCTGACCCCCAAAAATAAAGATTGCAACGGCTGTTATGCCAAACTCGAGGCTTGAAAACAGTACATTTGTACATTTGATTTTAGCTGTTCAGGTAACAGGTATAAATCCTCTGGTTGTCCCCTCCACAGATTAACGCCATGCATAACCGGGTTGGTGAAATGGTCGAGGTGGCAGCCATGTGCGGTGTCAACATCATCTGTTTTCAGGAGACCTGGAGTGAGTGCTGCCATGAGTCAGAACTGCACAGTACAAATGAGCCAGTCAGATAGACTAACCTGTCTTGTGCCGTCCACAGCCATGCCCTTTGCTTTCTGCACCCGCGAGAAAGAACCATGGACGGAGTTTGCAGAGTCTGCTGAGGAAGGAAACACCACGCGCTTCTGCCAAGAGGTGAGATTCGACTACAGAGCTCTGCCCCAATGCAATGACACACTTTACAACTGAACACCAGCCCGGTAACACTACAATTCTGTCATTAGCTGGCCAAAAAGTACAACATGGTAGTTGTTTCTCCAATTCTGGAGCGAGAAGAGCTGCACGACACTCTGTGGAACACGGCAGTGGTGATCTCCAACTCTGGGAACGTGCTGGGAAAGAGCAGGAAGAACCATATCCCCAGGATCGGAGACTTTAATGAGGTAAGTGTGTGATTTACTGTTACACTATGTGATCCACTGCACCTGTCTGAAATTAACGTCACCATGTTTATTCACACTCAGTCTACATATTATATGGAGGGCGACACCGGCCACACGGTGTTCCAGACACAGTTTGGGAAGATAGCTGTGAATATCTGTTACGGGCGCCATCACCCTCTCAACTGGTTCATGTACAGTATGAACGGAGCTGAGATCATCTTCAACCCCTCAGCTACTGTCGGTGCTCTCAGGTAAGAGACCAAATTCAGTAACTGTTATTTCTGACACGGCTGAATTGGCAGTTGATAGAGGGGTGTAATCTAAGCTGCTGGGCTGTTTCTAACCCTCTTTCACCATGCAGTTCCTATGATCAAATATTATATGCATTTGTTTCTTCTGTGTGGTTATTTGAACACATGATTATTGGATTATGCAACATGTAATGATTTATATAGTGTTTGAGTGCCGCAATAGTTAAATGCTTTGCCCTCCGATCCTTGATTTTGTGATTTTAAAAAAATGCAATGTAGTGATGGTAATCTTTCCTGTAGTGTCAGGGTTACTAAACCTACTGTTGCAGTAAACTGTACTAAAGTTGTTGTTATATACATATACAACAGTAATGTTTGTCTTCTTTCTTTCTCCAGTGAGCCCATGTGGCCTATAGAGGCCAGGAATGCAGCGATAGCTAACCACTGTTTCACTTGTGCAATCAACCGCGTCGGGACGGTAAGTCAGTCTCTATAACTGCTTCGACACCAAACTGCAGGGCTGTAGACAAAATGTAAGACAAACTGAGGAACTGAGTCCCGCATGTGGTGTTTTTTGGATAAAAGTTATTATTATTATTGTTATTATTATTATGGCCACTTTGTAGTTTTGGGGAAGGAATTTTATCAAAAGATCTTCATTGACTGATTACTAATGCCTAAACAAACTAAATAAACAAAGTCTCTTTATTTTCATGACTGAATAAACTGAATTTAAAGGACAACACAATTTCATACTGTTTTACTTTGTATTTATTTGGCGGACCCTGCCACCTTTCTAGCTTCAAACAGTGTTCTTGGGACCTTATTTTCCTCTAAGAACAGCTTGTTTATTCAGTTATGAAAAAGATGAATACTTCTGATTTTGCATTATTAATATAGTGATTATTAAAATTCTGAGATTGAACTATATAGAGCCGCTTTTAAACAACGTAAATTATGAATTATATCACTTACATTTATCCAGTGGCCATTTCATCATCACTGATTATCAAACTAGACTTTTTCCACACCTGATTCTTCTAAAAATGTAAAGTTACACATAGCAATAGGCTGTAACACCTTCCGCATCCCCGACACTGAGGGCAGGTCAGTAGCCGGTAGCTACAGGGCTGCCCAGGCGTGTCCACTCACCTGCTGAATAATCCCTGTTGGAGCTTGTGTGACTTTATGTACATTCTTGTATTTCACAGGAACATTTCAAAAGTGAGTTCACATCCGGTGATGGAAAAAAAGGTAAGCGATTTATTTTCCTAAAACTGTGAAGTTTCATTTTTCATTTAAAGATGCAGTATGTAAGAATCGGCCACTTATTGAATTTATAATCAAAACAAATATTGGGCAGCATACCACCAAAGTAACCGCTAACTGCAGCTGCCTTTTAAGCGAGTTAGCTCAGATATCTTGAGTATGGCAAGACTGTGTGCTCGGAGCAATGCGAGTATAAAAATGATGATCATTAATTTGAATGTTTTAAAATTGATTCTTACATTGTTTAATTTATTCCACTTGGCTGTGTGTATGTGAATATAAACTTGCACTTGTAAGTTTATTTTTTAGGATAACCTCTCCTGGTCTTTTGTGGCTGTCACTGGCAGGGTGATGTATTTAGGTACCACTTACTGACAGCTGTCCTTACTTCTGCAGCTCACCATGACTTTGGACACTTTTATGGATCCAGTTACGCGGCTGCTCCCGACGGCAGCCGCACTCCTGGGCTCTCTAGGACGGCTGACGGACTTCTGGTGGTAGAAATGGATCTAAACCTGAACAGACAAATCAGCGACAAATGGAGTTTTAAGGTAAATATTAATCTGACATGCATACATTTAAGCAGCCTCCGTGTACGTTCCATTTTGAGCTACTTTAAGAAAGATTGTGTTTCTGGTCCTGCAGTGACTGGATTGTTGGGAAAGGTTTTTGGAAGTGTTTTGCTGTGGACATGATGGAAGCACAATGTGTTCTAATGGACTTCTGTTAACCTTTCTGTCCACTTTCTGTGCAGATGACTGGGCGGTATGCTGAGTATGCAGAGAAACTTACCAAGGCTGTCACACATGATTTCAAACCCAACATAGTGAAGGAGTAGATGATATTCCGCTATAGTCCATGAATGAAACGCACCAAGTCCAGTTATTTTCATTTCATTTGACATTCTGTCTTTGTATTTGTCAGTTTATCACAGAAAACTAAATTGAAAGTCAAACTAGGGCCGTGCTGTCTGTTTCTTTATATTGGATAACTAACTATTTAATTGGTGATTTGACACAAGCCTGGATGTTTCAGCATTGTGACGGTAACAATGGCCACTGTAGCCACAGATGACAATTATGGGATGATACTAAATGCCAAATCCAAATTGTAACAGTAGCACAAATGGAGAAGAGTTCAAAAGTCAATGACCTGATCTATCTTATCTTAAGCTTGCTAATATTGGCTAACAGTAGCCACTGTAAGCTAAAGGTCAAAAAAGACCAAATAAACCAATAGCAGCTGAGTGTAAATCATTCATCACGTTTACACATTTAACCAGTCTTATTGAATAATTCATATGATGTTGAAGCAATCCGTCTCCATTTCAATTAGTTTAGAGTAGGTTCAGATTATTCTGCAGAGTAATGTGACCATGCTACTGGGTGCCACAGCTGGTGCTCATAGAGTGGTGTAGTTGTTGTCCTAAAACCTGGAATTCAGTTGGTGTTTTTGCCCATCCAGTTCCCTCGTCTCAAAGTCAGTGACTTTTTGAATTGGTTTTCGATTAAATGTCTTAAATAAGGTCTGTGGTTTCCACTGGTTTAAGATATTTAAACATTTTGTTCTACGACATAAAATACATCATTAAATGTCCCACAGTTTAATTATAAAGTGCTTACGTTTCTTACAAACAGTGGTTGCTAACAAGTGGCTAAATGAGACAACAGAGCTTGACATGAACATTAAACATTATCACACCGAACACCGACTCATCTACTCACAAGTCCTTACAGGCCAACTTTAGTTACAAACCATACTAACTCTAACTTTACACACTTGTAAATTGACCAGATTATAGAAAATGTGTATTGTAATTGTGCAATAAGACAATTAGTGGTGGTGACTGTAAAGTAATGCGATTGTTATGTAGACATGTGATGTAGTCCGTTTATAGCCTAACGTTAGCTTTTTACTTCAAGAGATTTAATTTACGCTACGGAAATCACGAAAATGGTGTTCATCTGTGAAGATTATCTTGCTGAACAAAACCTCTAAGTATCATAAACTTGTGTTTGTGTCATTTTCGTCAATAATCCAAAATCTAATACAAAAATCCCAGACTTTTTGTTGAGGCAACCAGGAAGATGTTTCCGGGTTTGCCGCCCCCCATGGGTCCAAGTTAGCTAAATGAGAATTAACAGGATAACACTAGCTGGCTAACATCATGATAGCCCACATATGGAAAACAGGACCCAGCTCTGATGTTATTCCCTCAATCTCTGGCTGGATGTTGGCACTAGATGAGCAGCTATAGCTCAGGAGGTAGAGCGGGTCATCCAGTAATTGGAAGGTTGCTTGTTTGACTCCCTGTCATAGCAAATTGCCAAACCGAACCCCAAACTGCTCACGATGAGCAGGTTGGCAGTGTAACAATGGGTGTAAAGAGTGGTCAATAGACTGAAAAGGGATATAGAAATGTATGTGTAAGGAACAATAAATATTCATGTATCAGGAAAAAATGACAAGGATGCGTTGTATCTTCAAACCCTTTAATTACAACATCATAAATGCAGCTCTATGTTTCATAAAAAATAAAGTTTGTGGTTTTAAAACTTGCCTTTTGTTCTCAGCAAAAAGCACAACCAGGAGAATACCACTTTTCATAGATTCAGAAAAGCTATTTCATGGTTACATTTTTAATTTAAATAACACAATTATGTCCGGTTTGAAAAGCGTAGTGCAAAAAACGTTTACATAATACCAAAATTAAAAAATACAACTGAGGGACAATGAGGAAATTACCTGGTCTTCATTGCTTTCAAACAGACGGAGTCCAAATTACACATTTGTTCTGCAACATGATCAAAACAACCGAACAACACAGCCATGACTCCAAAACACAAGATGCTGGGCTGTTTTTATTCCAGTGAAGTGAGGGAAACTGGTGAGTTCATGTTTCAGTGTGTTCGTCTACAAGTAGACTGACTTTCATAGACACACTTTGGAGTATTGCATTGATCTAAGTTTGTCAATTGATGTGCATGTCACACATTTGGGCATTAATTACCTGAGACTCTCAAACGCAACTACTTCCTGTATTCCCTGTTGATAGAATCATCAGAATAAAAAGCGGCGGACAGTTAGCAGGATTTCTTCAAAAGGCAAGTGGAGGTGAGGCTTCAGTTACATCACTACTGAACAGCACAGCTAAATTAGATATACTAAATGTTGCCATCATCAGCCCTGAATTATGTGCACATTATTTCCTGGTAATTCCTATTCTATGTCACAATTCCCACATTTCATCCATTTTCTGTAATACTCAGCTCACAGTTTGACCTTTGAATAGCTTCAAATATATGAGCAACCAGAGTCATTAAAACTGAACAACAACGCAATAAAATTCATTTGAATTAGCTGCTCATTAAAAACAAAAAGAGTTCAATTTATATTATTGAGCCTCTCAGCTGTTAATCCTTCAGGGGTTGTATAGTAGTGACTGTATAGAAGGGAATAAGAGCAGTTAATCTGCCTCTCATGAGCAATTAGCACCAAAGACGATGGCCCAGGGCATCTGAGACAATGGACAACAGGTGGGGCCACGAGTCCAACACTGTTGACCTGCAGCATCAAGTCACTACAATGATGAACTGAGAAAGAGAGAGAGTTTTAAATCCAATCGTCACGGTCCATCAACTCTCCTTAAAGACGAACAGGATGTCCTCATCTGTCCCATAGCTCCGCCGAGCCTCCTCGAAGTTACTGATGCTGGTGCAGCACACCCCTGAATGACACACACACACACACACACCTGTCAGAAGTCAGAAGATTACAGTACCTCTAAAACTAGTATTTCTCCCACTTTTAGGTCTGTCGGTTCCCAGATGATGAATCCTGCTGACTTTGGTCCTCCCTGACTTATTTTCTAACCCCAAGAGATTCACATTTGGTGTCTTGAGAGATATGTCTCAGGAACTACTCGATAGATTAGAAATTTGCTACAGCAATAACTTTGCTGATGCCTTAAGGGGGCACTTTGTAGTTTTGGAGAAGAAATTTAAACTCAGAATTTTAATACTTACAATATTAATGAGGTAACAATACAGAAAGAACTCAGAAGTATTTTCTTTTTCCATAACTGAATAAACAAGCTGTTCTCACAGGAAAATAAGGTCCCAGAAGACTGTTTGAAGCTATAAAGGTGGCAGGGTCCGCCAAATATAAAAAAAAAAGTTGTGTTGTCCTTTCAGGTCAGTTTGTTTGTTCAGTTCATTCAGTCATGAAAACAAAGAGTTCATTTTGTTTGTTTGGGCATTTGAAATCAGTCAATGAGGATCTTTCTCTTTCTCCCCCAAAACTACATAGTGCTCCTTTAACATCAGGTCCAAATTTCAATGGATTGTGACCAAATTCTTTAAAAACTAATGACATCCTTATTCAACTTTTTGTGTTCAGTGGTAATTTGCTAATGGTAGCGTGCAAACAAGCTTAAGATGGTGAACATTATACCTGCTAAAAATAAGCGCGTTAACACGATGACGCTGGCATTCAGCTCAGATCATGCTGTCCCCACAGAGCTGCTGGCATGACTTGGTCTTGTTGTGTAAAGTTTAATTTTGCATGATTAGTTGGCTATTCCCCAAACTGTTGTTCTGAACACATACAATAAAAGGGGCACTATGTAGTTTTGAAGAAGATATTCAAACTCAGAATTTGAATATTAACAATATTAATGAGGTCAGAAATATGTATTTATGTATTTCCCATAACATAACAAGCTGTTGGTCCCTGGAATACTGTTTTAGTTTGTTATGGCATTAAAAAAATCAGTCAGTGAAGATCGTTCTCTTCTGATTAATATATCTTCCCCAGAATTACATAGTGCACCTTTAAGTAACAGCTTTTGTCAGGGCACCAGATTAGCACAGCCGTGAGCCACATGCTGGTAAAATAAGAATTGTTTTGTCCAAAAAAAACAAACAGATGGAGTTAAAAATTCTTCTTCTAAGTTTTCAGAGACATTAACAAACACATGAAAGACGAAGTATCAAAAGTGTTGGTGATTATTCTTCTGTGGATCAACTTATCAAATCAATCTCTAGACTGGGGATAGACCGAGTATCAAGGCCGATATTCGGCATTTTCTGATGATCTGTATCTGTGATTTCTTTTGTCAGATTGCAGATAAAATAAACAAATTTTAAAATGTGCTACTTTGGCTTCCATGCAGTATCCTCTCACACAATGTCCCCCAACCCCTAACTTTAAAATGATTTTCAAAACTTTCCGTCTATTTTTTATTCAAAACCAGTTATGCCTCACCCTGCTTGTGCTTTGTATATATGAGAGTTTACTCACGGTCAGAATAAGCAGGGTTGTTGTAGAAAACACAGCCAGTGGTCCTGTTGAAGCCGCATACGACCACAAAATGACCCTGGTACTCTGGCTTCCTGCAGAAACACTTCTGACCCACAGGCAGGAAGCAGCAGTATTTGACAGGCGACGAGCAGAGCTCACACGTCAAGACGACAGCGTTGACCAGCACGATGGCGACGTGGCCCTGCTCCAGATGAGACTGGATTTCCTGAACCGTCACAGAACTACAGAAACATTATCACACATATCAGGTGTTAGGTTTACTTTATCTGAGGCAAAAGTGGGTGGGGGTTGTCCATATGATTAATAAGTAACAGAAAACTCACCATTTCTTCACCATCACACCTTTGCTGTCTGCTTTAAGGAAGAGCTCATTCACTCTGTCTTCTTCTGTGTCAAAGTGTTTCTTATAAAAGGACTGCAAACCATAGCAATGACAACAAAGTCACACACAGAACTAGAGGCATTCAAATATGTTTGGGCGAACACTGACAGCATAGACTCTGCAAAGTACCTGATTTCTAAAGCCCTTATCAACGCCCAGTGTCTGCGTACAAAAGCAGTGTTTAATTCCTAGATGGCACATGAGGTAGGCCAGGTCAATAGTCCACACACTCTCTGTGAGCTTCAGCTCCCAGCATGCTCTCTGAAACTCCTCATCACTGACAGGATGGAGGTACCTGTAAGAATACACAGTGACAGACTGTAAATGACTTATATGAATTGCTGTATCTATCAGAGACGCAGTTGGGCTTATACATAAAGCAAAAGGATTCACATATATGATTTTAGAAGTTGGAAACTTCACTGTGCACTCACTTCAGGACCATCCTGGAGCAGGCTAACCCACAGTCCCAGTGGTACAGCTGCCGAATGATGGGTACATTCAGCAAGACGGCATCCTCTGAGAAAACCCGAGGTGTTAACATTAGTTGGTCTTTAATATCTGTGTACTGACGCTGCTATCAGAACACAATGCTAGCTAGCTCAATAGCATCAAGTTGTTGATATCAGGTCGTGTCACTCACCTGTCATTCTGCTGTTTTCTTTCTAAGACAACCAGCCGACTAGCTAACTCAAGACAAGCTGGTCAGTCTTATTTACAGCACCAGCGCCGGGGTTGGGTTTCCTCATCGATGCTAACTGGGAGAAACCAGCTGCCCAAATGCAAGTTTAGCTCTCAGGCTAACAGTTACATTAACTAGGCTGCTAACACAGCGAGGCTAGCTCTTCGACGCACACCGCTGCTAGACATACAGTTATTCGGTTAACTAAAAAACGTTAAGGATAAAAGTTAGAAAACTATATTTTATCAAGTTTTAATGACGGCGCCTCTGTCCTGAAGGCTCGTCGGCTTCCACTCCTCAGCTGCTTGCTGCTAGCATACGAGATTCTTCTTCTTCTGTGGTAGAGAGAGCTTCTTGTGTTTGGTTATGTTGCCTCATACAGTGGTGCTGCCCCCGTGCGGTGCGGGACACTCATCTGTGACTGAGACTGGAAGGAAACATTTCTTACAATCATTCATTACATTTACACATGAAACCAGTTTTATTGAATAACTCATATAATGTTGAAGCAATCTGTTTCCATTTCAATTAGTCAGAGTAGGTTCAGAGTCATGTGACCATGCTCCTGGGTGCCACAGCTGGTGCTCATAGAGTGGTGTAGTCTATAGTCCTAAAACCTGGAAATCAGTCAGCATTTTTGCACATCTGGTTCCCTCGTCTCAAAGTCAGTGACTTTTTGAATTGGTTTTCGATTAAATGTCTTAAATAAGGTCTGTGGTTTCCACTGGTTTAAGATATTTAAACATTTTGTTCTACGACAAATCTATGAGTTTTTTGCAGTTACTTGTCGGTTAAATGCCTGAAATAAGGTCTGTGGTTACTGAAGGCTGAAAATATTTACATGTTTTGCTCTACGACATAAAATACAACTGTCCTACAGTTTATTCATCACACTTACGTGTCTTAAAAATGTGTCTTAATGAGACTACAGAGTTCGTCAGGGACATTAAACGTCATCATCTACTCACTATTCTAACTCTAACTTTACAACTTGTATATTATTCAGTTTATAGAAAACGTGTAGTAATTGTGTAGTAAGACGCTTAGTGGCGGTGACGTTAAAGTCATGCGATCACAATGTTGTCTGTTTATAGCCTAACATTAGCGTTTTACTTCTAGCGATTTAATTTACGCTTTGAAAATCACAAAAGTGGTGTTCATCTGTGGAGATTATCTTGCTGAACAAAACTTGTAAGTATCATAAACTTGTGTTTGTTATTTTTGGCAATATTCCAGAATCCAATAAAAAAATCCCACAGGCTTTTTATGGAGGGAACCAGGGCGATGCTAACTTCCGGGTTAGCCTACAAAAAAATGCTACACCACTCTATAGGCATGTGTTTAATGAAAATAGAAAAGTGACGCCCACTGCTGCTACAGTTATTCGTTTAACAAAAAAAAATGGAGGACACAAGTTAGGAAACTATATTTTATCAAGCTGCCCAGTGGCACATGAAGTCAATCTGGCTCGACCTCATGGATGTGTAGTGCTGAAGTCATGCCTCATCCAGTTTGCTTTATGGGACTGGAAACTTTGTATGGTAGTGAATGAAGAGAGACTTGAATTGTGTCATGATTCACACATATGATGTTCGTCAATTTAGGTGGCAGTTTGTCATCAAACTAATTCAGTATCAGACTGTGAAAATACGTCATTATAAAGACTACACAGCCAACAGTTGCATTAGTGACGCTGTCTCGCTGAATGGTCACCAAAACCCTTAACTTAAACATCGTAGGGCTGCTCCTGTATACTAGCATATATCTTTTATATCTTTTTAAGTGCCTTTTCTGTGCCAAGTTGGCGGCCATGTTGGTGTTGGTGACGTGTGTTGAGCGAGACGATGTAGTTCACTGAGCGGTTTAACACAAAACTACATCATATGTGTGATTCATGACACAATACAAGCGGGATCAAATTATTATTTGTCTCTCTTCATTCACTACCATACAAAGTTTTTCAGAAAAAATGTCCCATGGGGTCCACCGGAAGAGGCGTGACTTCGGCTCTCTATTCATTCACATTATGTTGTTAATATTTGTTGATTTTTTTTACTTTTATCAACTAAAGTTCTTTCATAGAGCCCCTTTAAGCAGTTTTTTTTTAAATCATTGATATGATGTTGAAGCAATCTGTTTCCATTTCCGTTGTTTGGGAGCAGGTTTGGATTCCTGGAGTCATGGAGTCATGTTGCTGTGTCGATGTGACCATGCTACTGGGTTCCATAGCTGGTGCCCAATGACACCTGTATTATAAAAAATAGAAAGTGACAGATAAGCTGAGGGGTAATGGTTCATCTTTTATTCAATACTAATTACTGCCAGCAGGGAGAAACGTGAAAACTAGGGGTCAACTGATAGGACTTTTTCAGGGTGATTATTAGAAATCAAGGAGACTGAAAAACAACCAGTGATGGGACAAACCTAAGTATAATTTACTCAAGTACTGTTCCTCAGGGCGCCTCCGACCCCGGATAAGTGGAAGATAATGGATGGATGGATGTTCTTTAGTACAATTTTGTGGTACTTTACTTGAATATTTCCGTTTTCTGCTACATTACGCATCCTCTACACTACATTTATTTGGTAACTTGAGTTACTAGTGACTTTGCAGATTCAGATTATTCAGTGTTTTTAGGCTATTAATTGTGATGTGTTACCAATCAGATATTGTTGTGGACGGGACATTGTGTGGGAGGATGTTGCATCAAAGCCAAAGTAGCACATTTTAAAATGAGTGTATGTTATTAGCAATAACCGGCTTGATATTTGGAAAAAGCTGAATATTTGCCCTGATAATCGGTTTATCCCTAGTGAAAACATGAAGTTTGTCACTTACTGTTTCAGTGCCAGCAACCTCATTCAGATGTGTGATTTTGTGTTTCTTGTAAAGATCTCTTTTTCCCATGCATGTCAGCATAACCCAGTCAGCAACCACGGGAACCTGAAGGAAAACACTCTGTGTCTCATAACGTTTTCTTGAAATCAATATTTCAACTGAAGAGACCAACTCACCAAACTGAGAAATGTTAAAGCTGCACCCAAGTTCACTACGGTCGGTACGATTCCAAATTTTCCTGCCTGGAAGATAAGAGAAGGCTCCAGGTTTTGTCAAAGCAAAGAGAACACACATTTTTGCTGATGATCTCATTTCTTCAAGATTTGTTCAGGCCTCACAGTTCCATGTACAACGACGTCGAACCGGATCCCGTATGCTTTGATTAAGGTTCTAGTTTCCTCTCCATCGGCGGTCTTGTAGTATTTTGCAAACCTACAAGCAGGGTTTTTTTTAAATACATGTTTTCCTAGCTTAAACCTTTTATTAATAAGCGTTTTTCCCATTTTGTTTTTTCACCTAAAGTTGAATCCAGGGGCCACATTATTGACAGGATTTTTGTTGTCCAGCCTGCGGAAGCTGTACTGGGGGTTACACTTCCCGGCCCACCAGTCCAGGTCACAGCTCCAGTCTATGATAATACCGAGGATACCACCCTGTATAAACACAACATAAAACATGAACAATAAATCCATCATTTAAGTTTTATAATATGATAAAAAATAAAACTCCATTCATCCTTCAGCTGTGTATAGGTGCAGACAAATATGACACTTTAAAGGGATAGTTCAGGTCTTTTGATGTGGGGTTGTATGAATTACTTACTTAGTACCTGCAGGAGATGACCGTCAGCTCTCCCCCAGTGTGGAGAAGCAGCTTGTAGCACCGACAGGAAAACAGAGCATTGTGCTGCTCAACAGTACTGACAGCAAGACCTATTACGTCCGTATTCCTACGCACAACAGCAGCTGTGCCTGCCGTGCACAGTGTTACGCCGCAGACGAGATGGCAATGTAAAGCCCCAAAATGCCCAAAACAGAGCGTACGCTTAAATCAATATATATATATATTTTAGGTGGGCCCCATATAAGGTATATAAAATACATCTTGCTGTCGGTGCTGTTTAGCAGTACAATGCTCTGATTCCCTGCCGGTGCTACACGCTGCTTCTCCACACAGGGGGAGAGCTGACCCCCGAGCACCTCATACAACCCCACAGCAAAAAACCTGAACTATCCCTTTAAACACTTGTGATGTGACAACTGAAATTCAACAGTTATATATTGTGTTATATTGAACTCTGAGCGTACCTTTACAGCCATGTCTTGGAATTCCTCTCCAGCCTCTGAAACGATGTGTTTGAGGCGGAATATGGGGCAGTCGGGGTCTGTTGTGCGATTGAATTCACACCTCTTCAGGTATGAGGAGTTAATATGTTGCAGTATGTTCCTTCTGACAAACGAAAGGCAGACAAATGTTTGATTTAATGACACACACTAAAGCAGCGTGTTTGCATGAACTGGTCTGATAAGAGCCTGCGCATCTCCACACACTTTTCTTTTTTTACAAAACCACTGACTTGTGAACGTTGAACTTCGGGTACGTTATGCTGTTTTTGATCAACACAGTGAAGTTCTCTGCTGCAGCCAGCAACGCACGTCTGTGGGACAGAAACAGCAAGTCAAGCCATGTTTACATTATACTATGAATACTATTACATTGCAGGTTTTCTTACTCAGGCAGCTTAGTGTCTATTTCAAGAGGGCACCATGAGATCACTTCACAGGTCTTTACAGTTGTAGAATAGTTCTCACACAGCCCCGTCAGGATACCTGAGTGGATACGTATCTGTATGGTATCACATCATTTACAGCTGAAGTGTGAGCGCAAATCAGTCACAAGCCGCCCGGTGAGGAAGACCTACCATTTCCTCGAGGATCGCTGTATCCCTCGACACAGTCACAGTCATCCACACAAGTAGTGGATGGGTTTGGAAGCTGGAGGAGAAAAAAAACGCACATATGTCTGTTATTCTGTCCCCTATGTGACACTGTGTATATACATATCAGAGCGCCTTTGTAGTAAATTTACTGGCCTGATCAGGTCGGTGTGTATGCAAGCTGAACAGGGTCAGTGAATCTGAATGATGACTTCTCCATTACATTCAAGCATTCAAGCTTTACATTTGCCTGCTAATTTCATTGTTTCCATCCAATTCAATAAATATGTGAAAGAAGTTGGAAAATGCATCAGTTATACTTCAAAAGTGAAGATTACATCATCTTAATGAGGTCATGTTTCTGTGTTGTACTCTTGGTTGGACAAAATAAGAAATGTAAAGACATGGCCTCGGGCTCTTTAAACTTGCGTTGAACATTTTTAAATATAGATTCTAGAGCCTCAGAGAGAGGCCAAAGCTGGTACAGTGTTAGGAAGCAAAACATTTTGATAGTGATATAGCTGCTGGTGTACGCACATTTTCTTGCAATTGAAAAAAATCTGCAAAGATATATGATGAAGGCAGGATATTTTATAGTTTAACAACAAACTTTATCGTCTAAAATGACACCAGTGCACTGAAACAGTGAATTATCCCAAGCATCTTTATATCTATTTTATTCTCTTCAATCTCTCTTATGTATATTTTCTGACATACTGGGATCAATTTTTAATAATTCCATTGTCCAATAAGTGTTGGCCCATGTTGTCACTCACCTCAGGACAGCGGGCCTGAGTTTGCTGAGGGGTAACGACCATGTTTGTTAACACAAAGAATGAGTCACCACCCTGTTAGACAGAAGAGAAGCACAGATGGAACAAAGCAATGAAACAGTCTCACTCACAAGCAAGCTGTATAGATCAGTTAAGCACACCTGCTGTGTCATAAACCGTAGATGAAGATGGAGAGTGGACATTGGGTTTGTGTGTGTTTGTAATAAAGATGAAACGTATATTTGAAACCTGAGGCGGGATAACATAATCAGCCACGTCCCAAAATCGAGGGTCGGCGTCAGACGTGTTGGTGAAGGCAAAACCTTTCACTTTGGTGGTGACGGTGCTGAGGACGGAGTCTGTCTCCTGGTAGGCCTTCTGCACCACACACACATACCTGCAGGATTACAGCAGTGGGATACTCTAAAGGTACACAACGTAGTTTTGGGGAAGAAGTTTTACTGAGAAGAGAAAGATCTACGCTGATTTTTTTTTAAATGCCTAAACAAACCTAATAAACAAACTCTCTTTGTTTTCATGGCTGAATAAACTGAACAAACAGACTGACCTTAAAGGAAGGACAACACAATTTCATACTGTTTTACTTTGTTTATATGTGGCAGACCCTGCCACCTTTCTAGCTTCAAACAGTGTCCTGGGGACCTAATTTTCTTCTGAGAACAGCTTGATTATTCAGTTATGAAAAATAGTTTGTTTTATTACCTCATTAATATTGTTAATGTTAGAATTCTCCTCCATAACTACACAGTGCCCCTTTACAGTGCCCTCAGAACAAATCACCAGGCAGCTCATTACAACAGTATTTCTCGACTGGTTCAGCTTTACCCCGTCCCAGTGCAGTGCTGACACCACATTCCCGCATCAAAGCTTCATGTCACTTACCCCACCACATACAGCACCACCAGAAGCTGGGTGAGCCTGAAGACAAATCCTACCCGTAAACTTGGTATAACCAGAGTTTTTGGCGTTTCATAATCAAACACATAATGCAGGCAGCCTTGGCAGCAGCCCGCAGTCTTGGTCATCGCTGCACCACACACACCAGTGATGGACTGCGCAGTACTGATGAGTGGACAGAGCTGCTCTTATACAAATCATTGTATTCAAATCACATTCACCTCATGGACACGTCTTTGGCCTCAGCGTGATCTTACCTGTAGCGAACATGGAGCAGGTTTAAACAGATGATATACAGTACGGGGCTGGGTGGCAACACATTCACCTTTTTTGACCATACTGAAAGTGTGGAGTCAGACGTGATTTAGTGCAGGAAATGAGTTTGCGATGAATCAAACAGCAAAATTCACATCATGTTTAAATGTGATCACCGTGATGTTAAAGGGTATTTAGTTTAATCCTGTGGCTTGTATTTTGGTGTTGTAAAGTTAATACAACAATACTAATGAGGTAATAATATAAACTCAGACATATTCATTTTAACGTAACGGAATAAACAAGCTGTTCTCAGAGGAAAATAAGGTCCCCTAATATATGTCTTTTGACATATGGTCAAAACTGTTTCTGTGAATAATGATTTGAGTTCATTTATGAATGTTTAAAACTAAAATTCTTCCAATTTTGCACCTTTAAACATCGAGTGAAAGCTGCAGGACAGGAGAGTGCAACTGTCACTGTCACCTAATCTACTCACCGGTCGGGACACGCTCAGATAATACGCTGCAGCAAACACAATGACACTTTGTTGAAATAACTCCCCACACATTTACATGCCACTGTCAGATTAAACAGCATGTAAAACCGAGGGTAAACACTGAGGAAGGTGGCAGTCACTGAAACACTTGTGCTTGTTATTCTTCTCTTCTTCATTATTCGATACAATCTAACATCAGGAGCTTTTACAGACACTGAATTGTGATGTGCACGAATTGTGTGTAACAATAGGAACACTTGCAACTGGTTAAGAGCTTTTAATGTCATAACACACATCGACTTGTATGAACACAGGACAGGTACAATGTCACTTTGGTCCAGTAGTACCTCAGATATAAAGTCTGTATAAAAGAACCATTTCAGTTCACATAGACACTTTGGCATCCCATTTTGTCAGCGGCGTAGCTTTCCCCCAATAGAATATGTTTTAAACCAGCTTCTTTCAAGTTTCTTTTAGTTATGATGTTGTCATATTCACACAGGTAAGAAAGAAAGGCTACAGTAGACTGTATACACAATATTCAAATGAATATGATAAATATATTGAATATATATCCTTTTTGCAGAGCCGAAGTCACGCCCCTTCCGGTTTGCCCCATGGGACCTTATTTCCGAAAAACGTTGTATTTTCGTCAAAGGAGAGACATTTGAATTTAATTGTGCCGTTATTTACACATGCTGTATGATGTTTGTCAATTTAAAAGATCATTTTACAAGTCAAGGAAGTTGTAAGTAAAATGTCTTGTTTTGAGTGAGACCGCTGGTGAACTACATCGTCACGCTCAACACACGTCACCAACACCAACATGGCCGCCAACTCGGCACAGAAAAGGTACTAAAAAAGATGAAAATCACAACAAATCTGGTCATATTGACCACTGCAGTTATGTGAAAGGAGAGCTGGTCTGTTCAGTGAGCTGCTAACATACAGGAGCAGCTCTACAATGTTTAAGTCACGGGTTTTGGTGAGTGTTCAACGAGACTGCTGGCTGTGTAGTCTTTATAATTCCGTATTTTCAGTCTTACATTTCATTAATGTTATGACAAATTGAGACTTTCTTAAATTGGAAAATGTATCTTTTAAATTGACAAACATCATGCGTGTGATTCATGACATAATTCAAACGGCATTTTTAAAAAATATCCGTCAAAATAAGGTCCCAGAGGAAAACCAGAAGGGCCGTGACTTTGGCTCTCTCTGTTTTTTGTTTTTTTCCATTGAACAACGCAGACACATGTTAATTCATTAATAAAACTAATGATGTACAGTCATTACGTTTTGTGTTTCAGTGCTGAATTTTCAAGTATGATATGAAGGCATCTACAATGTATTGTAGAAAAAAACGATAAAAAACAGTCCACGATAATGAAGCTACAGTGATATTAGACCAGGAAAACTTCTTTTTCATGTTAATGTTCTCCAGTAAAACTCATCAGGACGAGGCTGACATGTCCTGTTCACTCATCCGCTCAGCTTTGATAATGCCATTGTTGGCTTCTCACCAAAAGAGAAAGAAGGAAGCCTGCACCATTCCCATTTAAATGACGGCTGGTTTCCAACAAAGCTACTACAACGTAAAGGTCCAATGATTTCATATTTGGCCAAAGTCAAAGTCAAGACCCCCTTCGTGCAGGCTGCCTTCGTTTGCATTGTCGAAGCTGTTTTTGCCGTGGATCTGTTTGAGGTGCTTGCGGAGAACTGGCTTATGAGCGAAAACCATGTCGCAGTAGTTGCAGCGGTGTGGCTTGTCCCCACTGTGCAGGTTTAGGTGATCCAGCAAAGAACACTTTTGGGTGAAGGTCTTGCCGCAGATTTTACACTGGAAGGGCTTGATGCCGGCGTGCACGCGCATGTGTCGGTGCAGGTTGCCCTTTTGCGTGAAGGTCTTGCCGCACAGGAGACACATGAACAGCTTGTGCATCTTGAGGTGGTTGGCGTAGTTCTCCAGCTGGCGGAAGACCCGGGCACATTTTGGACACTGGTGGTACCACTGTAGAGGTTTGTCGTAGTTCCTCTGGTGCCCGCTGTGTTTCTCCGCAGGAGGGGATGGAGGAGGCGGACTGAGTGGATATCCGGCCATGCCAGGTGGAACCGCCATCTCACTGCCACGACTGTCCACAGTGGAGTTGATGAGCGAGTGCTGGGGCTCAGGAGAGTGCAGGGCAGCCGGTGGGCTGGAGGGGAAATGACCAGTGATGGAGTTTTCTGCTACGTCAGACACAGACTCCACTTTTACTATAGTGATGTCACTCTCCACCATACCCTGCCTTGGACGTCTGCCTAAGATGGCGAGAGGGGACTTGGGCTGTATGATCACATCGTCATCATCATCATCATCGTCGTCGTCGTCACCATTGTTGTCGTCCTCAACCTGCTTCACTTCCTCATCTTCCTCATGGACAGTCCGAACCTGAGAGTGCTCCTGCTCTCTCTGGGCCTGAGAGGATAAACCCTCTTCCCGCTTCTCCCTCCTCAGATCCACCTTCACCTCCAGCTGTCGTGCAGGCTGAGGTTTAATGAACTTGCTGAGCGCCTGAGTGCATTGCTCCACAATGTGGCCCATCTGGAGGAAGCTGGCCACTGTCAGGTAATGCACCAGCTCCAGCTCGGGAAACTCCAGCTGACCCGTGTAGCAGGACAGCAGCAGCTGCCGGCCCACCTCCGCCTCCTGGATCATGGAGATCTGAACCGCCCGTGAGTCCTGCTGCAGGATGAACTGGTCCCTCAGGAACGAGGAGCCAGCGGCGAACACTACCTTGTGACCAGGGACCTCCAGCTGGTTGATGCGTACGGTGACATCACAGAAGCGTCTCTGGTGGCGTAGGAGGTTCATCTTCTGCAGCATGGAATCCCCGAATGTGGCGAAGCGGAACTGCAGAATCACCTGGTTCTGGGCCATAGTGAACCGACAGCCAGCAGCACCTGCTGAGGACACATACAGAGACTGTATCATCCCTCATGAACAGGTGCACACTGGAAATTTAGTGAAATTGACATTTTGTCTTTAGCTAGAGTAGTTTACATGGCAGGAAGAATTACCTGCATTGATTCACAGGTTATCCCTAAAATGAATGTAAACGGAAGTCTCTTCCAACATTTAACTCCACCCAACAGGCAAAACAACTAAACATATTCTACATAAAGAAAGACACAGTAGGTTTTCCAGACGTCCCCACTTTTGGTGTCCTGTCCCCGGAAATGTCCCTGTTTTTGACTGTGCCTTTAAAACAGATCGCAAAGTGAAATAATACTGTGGGGCAAAAAAGACCGGGTAGCAGAGCTTACCTTAAATGTTTCAATCATGTTGTACTTGTTTTGACCAACAGAAGTCATATCCGACCCATTCATTCTTCTACTAACTACTTGCCTGCAAAGTAACTAATCCAAACCATGTTTTTGAGATCAAATACAAAACTGAGGCAGGCAATTTGATTCTGGCAGCCAAAGAAGTCTAATTAGTGAACCATTTATTGTGATGGATCGGAGTAATCAGGACTAAAAAGAAAGGCTGTTCAGATTGGACAGGTCTGTCTGCTCTGTTGCGTTTCTGTTATATACAGTGGGGCAAAAAAGTATTTAGTCAGCCACCAATTGTGCAAGTTCTCCCACTTAAAAAGATGAGAGAGGCCTGTAATTTTCATCATAGGTACACTTAGTGAATGACCTGCAGAGAGCTGGAACCAAAGTAACAGACTCAAATCCTGCAGTGCCAGACGTGTCCCCCTGCTTAAGCCAGTACATGTCCAGGCCTGTCTGAAGTTTGCTAGAGAGCATTTGGATGATCCAGAAGAGGATTGGGAGAATGTCATATGGTCAGATGAAACCAAAATAGAACTTTTTGGTAAAAACTCAACTTGTCGTGTTTGGAGGAGAAAGAAAGCTGAGTTGCATCCAAAGAACACCATACCTACTGTGAAGCATGGGGGTGGAAACATCATGCTTTGGGGCTGTTTTTCTGCAAAGGGACCAGGACGACTGATCCGTGTAAAGGAAAGAATGAATGGGGCAATGTATCGTGAGATTTTGAGTGAAAACCTCCTTCCATCAACAAGGGCATTGAAGATGAAACGTGGCTGGGTCTTTCAGCATGACAATGATCCCAAACACACTGCCCGGGCAACGAAGGAGTGGCTTTGTAAGAAGCATTTCAAGGTCCTGGAGTGGCCTAGCCAGTCTCCAGATCTCAACCCCATAGAAAATCTTTGGAGGGAGTTGAAAGTCCGTGTTGCCCAGCGACAGCCCCAAAACATCACTGCTCTAGAGGAGATCTGCATGGAGGAATGGGCCAAAATACCAGCAACAGTGTGTGAAAACCTTGTGAAGACTTACAGAAAACGTTTGACCTCTGTCATTGCCAACAAAGGGTATATAACAAAGGATTGAGATGAACTTTTGTTATTGACCAAATACTTAGTTTCCACCATAATTTGCAAATAAATTCTTTAAAAATCAGACAATGTGATTTTCTGGATTATTATCATTTTTTTTTTCTCATTTTGTCTCTCATAGTTGAGGTATACCTATGATGAAAATTACAGGCCTCTCTCATCTTTTTAATTGGGAGAACTTGCACAATTGGTGGCTGACTAAATACTTTTTTGCCCCACTGTATAAAGTGACATCTATTGCATGTCTGTCGATCCTGGGAGTGGGATCTCTCCTCTTTGGCTCTTCCTAGGGTTATTTCCATCTTTTTTCCCCCCTGTTAAATGTTTTTTTTTTTTTTTTCTCTCAATATGGCAAGTTTACCTCACTTGAATCGAGGCTGTTGCTCGCTGCAGACTGTAAAGCCCACTGAGGCAATGTGATTGTGATTTTGGGCTGTGTAAATAAAATCAATTTGATTTATAAAAGGAGTTAAAATGAGCCCAACATTAAACATCTCCAGCCGTGAAGAGACATCAATACTTTAAATTTTATATTCTAGGTAGCCAATTTAAGTAGGTTATACCTGAACCATAGTTTACAGCGGTTGACATGAGCAACTTTTTTAATTCATAGATAACAACACTAAATATTAAGTGTTGTTATCTATGAATTAAAAAAGTTGCTCATAGATAACAACACTAAATATTTTAGTGATATATTAATGTTCACGGTTTTAATTTAAACATTCAGTTCAATTTAACACACAGCAAATGTCTTCATTAAAAACAAAGAGCTTATTTTAAAAATACCCCCCCCATCACATCACCATATTATCATTTTAATCAAACCTGGCCCATGCTGCTCTCCTGGATGAAAACATAAACCAGACTCTGTTCAAAAACCTACCAATTTAACAGAGCTAGCGTGTCTGTCAGTAACTAGCTAGCAAGTGAATTAAACACCGTCATTGTTATATGTTTCATCGTAAACCCTGTCCACTCTTTAGTTCACCGCCCACCCACTAAAACAAATGATACCTACGAATATTAACTATCAACTTCCACCAAACGCTGGCTAGCGTAAAATGGTCCAGCTGGCGCTAACATCAACAACCGATTTTCAGAGAGAACGCTGAAATATAGTTGAAAAATGAAGACAGCTCTCAGCCGAATTACATGAAAATAGCAAAAGACGTTCACGACACTGTAAAAAGTGGCATGCTCATCGGGTTTGCTGATAAATAACACGTTAATATATAACAGTACAATTTCTAAGCGGAGCTCGATTGTTGCCGACTGGTCGCATCGATGTTAGCTTAGCGCCGCCGGCAACGTGCATAGATTGACTTTCCTTTGAGGAAAATGGCTACCCTTGGTGTTAATCTTTACGATACAGTAAGACACAAAAGTAATCTTGTATACAGTGACTCTAGGTCACCCGTATCCCTGAAAACAATCAATCACAAGTCGCCTCCATGTTTCCTTCGGCCTACTCCTCCTCTCCTCAGCAGACATCTGAGGCTGTCTGAGAACATGCAGCTCTACAGCTAACTATCCACACTGCTATGTTATTAGTCCTGTTGACATCGCATTAAGTGTTGTGTACCTGTAAACCCCTTGTAAACAAATCCGTTAAAGGTGGGCAGTCATCGGTGGCACATTGGCCCGTGTCTGTGTGGGGATATGGAGGAACTGCTCCAGATGCAAAATCCATTTAAAGGCCCAGTACAGTTTCTGGGATCACACCTCCTCCTCCTCCCTCTTCACACTTCCTCAATCTAATAAGGCCTGTTGTAACATGAAATTTAAACTTAGTTAGGTAACCATAATGAGATCAAATCAATGTTATTTGTATAGCTCAAAATAACAATCACATTGCCTCAGTGGGCTTTATAGTCACAGTGAACGACATCCTCTGGCCTTAGACCCTCGATTCAAATGAGGGAAAACTTGCCATATTTAAAAATAAGCCCTTTTAACAGGGTGAACAACGATGGAAAAAACCTCAGGAAGAGCTACCCTACTAAGCAAAAACATATCCAGAAGATGTCAATTCAACATCTTTGAAGTTGTTGAAAAGTCTTCCACTGGAGAGCCAGAGTGAAACGTTCACTTTTCATGTCCGAGTGGCCTTACAAGGTTAAAAAAGAAACGTTTTTACAATGTAATTTTATGCATCTTTTCATCTTCAGTTACAGACGTCTTAAGAACTTCCTGTGGTTCAAAACTGAAGTTTTATCACTGCCAAATTTTACTTCATGCTGCAAAAAGAATGAATTATTCTTCAATTCAATTTCATTGCCCAGTGCAAACTATGTTTCCACTGTGTATATGACAATAAACATCTTGAATCTTAAAACTGCAAGAGGGGTTTGAACCCTGAGGCTCAACCTCAGTAGCTGCATGAGGCATATACTTTACCAGGAGAGCTATTCATCAACTTTATTAAAGATCCTGTTTGGTCATCCAACCTTGAAATATTAGCCTACCCGATGAAACTTGGATGACCAAAACATGGTATCTACCCTTGTTTACATTCTATAACTATATTTGTGTCTCATGTACATACATGTATAGATGGTATATACATATGCATCTTATCTCTGCTGTCCTATATTCTTGTTCTGTATACTTTTAAAGAATAACTAACCATTTCTGTAGTGGAGCAAAAGATTTTCAAACGAGTAAAACTGGAGTGACAATAAACATCTTGAATCTTGAGTTAATGTGGTTCTACTTCCTGTAGTCTCCGATAACGGAGAGCATCAGAGCATAACAAACATCACAATTACAAATGGTCTCAAAGAGGACTGCTCCTACATCCAAGAACATTTCACATCCAATTATAATTCAAGCATTTATTAAGAACACATCCAATAGTTACTGAAAAAAAGTTTTATTAAAGATAGTTACAAAATGTACAAGAGGAATATAAGACTGTCATCTAGAATACAATGACAGAAAATGGGCACTGAGGATCGTCATGTCTTCTTGAAAAACCTGAAAAAAAAGACACCAGGCCATTTAATTTAATTTCAACAGCTATATAATTAACAAACTGTTCAATAAAACTTAATGATACCATTAAAACTCAAATATCCACTAATTCTCTATGTATTTCCTTTTTTGAATGTCTAGAAACAGTAAAATAACTTTAGACTGTGAAGATTTGAATTCATGAACAAAGCGATGATGAGTGTTTTGTTTAACACATAAAAAGACATGAACATGGTGGGTAATGTAGTGTTTTGTACCATCTCCCATACCAGGTGAAACTGTATCCAACCAATATGACCAAAGCAACCAGTCCTATTGATGCAACAGCAGACAGAGATGTCACCCTCATCATGTAGGATGTACCTGGAACGAGGAAATGGTGAGTGTGAGGAACTGGCAGCTTTTCTACATCTGCTTGTTTTTGCCATTTAAAGTGGATTTTTAAAAGAGCACGATTTATTTAGATTTAGATTTAGAAAGATCTTCATTGACTAAATTGTATGCCTAAATAAACAGACTTTGTTCTAACAACTGAATAAACTCAATAAACAAACTGATCTTATAGGATGACACAGTTTCATACTGTTTTACTTTGTTTATATGTGGCGGACCCTGCCACCTTTCTAGCTTCAAACAATGTTCTGGGGACCTCTGGGGAACAGCTTGTGTATTCAGTAATGGGAAAAAAATTAAATATTTCAATCAATATATCAATATATTACTACATAGTGCCTCTTCAAGTACTTTCTGTTGCCTTCTGTCATAACAATATTGTAACCGGGTGAAATGTAATTTCCAAAAATAAATATATCCAAATATTACAGTTCTAAGAATTACGGCATGGGGTTTGGATATTCTGGTCAGTGAATTACCTCTTACTTTAGCCCACAGGACACAGGAACTTTTTAAAGCCTAGGAGAGAAAACATTCATGTTATGTTACAGTTCTGTAGTCAATAGCGCTAAAACACTGTACAGTAGCTGCACCCACCGTTTTCCACTGACTGACAGCTCGTAGGATAATATAATAGTTCCTGCCATTCCGTAGTGGTTCATTAAAGAAGCCTCCATAGTACAGTCCATCCCCTACAGTAAAGTCCATCTGTGTCCCGACATGTCCGACTGCAATCTGGGCAGTGATGTGCTCCAGTGAGCTCGCAGCAGAGGAGCAGTTAAACATTATGATCCCCTCTACAGGAAGCACAAACACCTGGTACAAACTGCCAAATGAAGAACAGGAAAATAAACATTTCTTAAAAATGTTTAACTTGAGTATATTATGGTCATATGAATAAATACAAACTGTCAAGCACACAGTCGCCATGCCCTTAAGCATCCTCTGCTTTATCGTCTATTTGACTCTAAATGGGACCAAAATGTGCTAAATGAACATGCTGCTGTGTTGAAGAAGACTTGAAACAAGTGATTGAGAACGTAAGCTCAGAGAGTTGTGCGGTCTGTAGTGCTAAAACCTGGTAATCAAGTAACATTTTTGCACATCCGGTTCCCTCGTCTCAGAGTCTATGGGTTTTTTAAACTGGTTTTCGGTTATATACCTGAAATAAGGTCTGTGGTTACCACAGACTGAAGATATTTACATGTTGTTTTCATTCTACAACATAAAATACATCATTAAATGTCCCACAATTTAATTATAAAGTGCTTACGTGTCTAAAAATGGCAACAAGAGGCAACTACAGAGGTCGTCACGGACATTAAACATCATCACACCGAACAAAGGCTTTTTGCGGAGGGAACCAGGGTGATGCTAATGTCATCACTACACCACTTTATTAGGAGTTTAGTGTTTTTTGGTGATAAATCAAATGAGAAGTAGGGTCATTTTCTCATAAACTTCAGATTTATTCTGAAGTTTTATATATCGTTTGAAGAACATTTTCCTTAAGACTTCCCAGTTCACACCCCAAGTCTTTATCTGCCTGCCTTGCTGCTTGCCTGCTTGGTCGTTACCTTATTGGATCCAGTGTGTCAGGTGTTCTGTGAAGCCTCAACGTTGGTACAGGAGTCTCAAATTCTCTGTAGTAGACAACTGGTGCTGGTGGCACTGTCAAATGTTCTTATAGTTAATGTGAAATGCTCAGTATATAAAAAACTTGTGATATATATCGTTCTATGAAGCCGATAACACCTAACTTTAATGCAGGAACACATTGGTCAGATAAAGTGAATTTAAGACAACACTACCTGTTAGACTGGTGTTAGTGATGATGGTGGCTGTGAATCTGGCAGACACTGCAGTGATCGAGATGCTGTAGTTTGTGGCTGGAAGGAGCTTCAGACAGAGTTCAAGCCGGTCGGCCTTGGAGCTCAGAAACCTGTTCCCTTTATCATGAAAGGACCTCTGGAAGTCTCTGGATCCTGTGTACGTCACCTGGAAAGGTTATATCCAATGTGGCATCAGTCACCCTTCATAGGTGGTAAGGTTGTGAAAAGTAATGGTACTTTTTAATACCACAAATTTAAAATGTGACAACCTCTGATAAGGATACATTAGTATGCGAAAGTACCAAAACTATGAAAAAAATAAAAAATAAATCTACAATCAGATTTTCAAAAAAGGCTGCACACATATTAACAATATTAAAAATGTGTTGGTAGGATTACGTTTTTTTTTCTTTTCATTTTTCTGTGCTTTTAAAAGGTCCTATTTGTAAGAAAAAGCAGATTTTTGAGATTCACTCTTAATTCGTCTAAACTGACGCTTTGGGATTTTTGGATGGGTCATTGCCACCCCATAGTGTCAGTTTTGACGAGTTGGGAGTGAGACTCAAAAATCAGCTTTTCTTACAAATAGGACCTTTAAAATTTTAAATTCTGATCTCACGACAACCTTTAAATTATTTACAATATTAATGAGGAATAATACAAACTCAAACTCATTTTTTCCATAACTGAATAGACAAGCTGTTCTCAGAGGAAAATAAGGTCCCCAGAACACTGTTTGAAGCTAGAAAGGTGGCAGGGTCTGCCAAATAAAAACAATGTAAAACAGTATGAAACTGTGTGTGTCCCTCAGTTTGTTTATTGAGTTTATTCAGTCATTAGTACAAAGTTTGTTTAGGCATACAATTCAGTCAATGATGACCTTAACATGTCTTCCCCAAAACTACATAATGTACCTTTAATAGTTAAGTTTAAAAAACATTATGTTAGTCACATGGTAAATAAGAAAAGTAAACATTTCCTATGCTTGCAAATAAGCACACAAAATGGCGACTACACTGAAAGGAAGATGAACTGTCCTGTTACCTTGTAAACTTCTGTGTCCTCTTCATACTTCTCTGCTTTCCAGTACACACATTTTTCATTGAGGACAAACAGGTGATCGATTGGTGGCTTTATTTCTGAAAGAGAAACAAGAGTGAAAAGACCAAATCTTCACCTTTTGTTTTTCAAAAACAATGCAAAGCAAATCAATATCGCCACACAAGCATTCATTTCATGTTCACTAGATATGTTCCTACTCACCTATGCAATTCAGTGTGGCTTTCTGCCACAGCCCAGAGCTGCCACACACAGAGACGTTGCCGCCCCTCCAGCTGTGATATCCATCCACACAGCGGTGGATCACTACACTTCTGTTATGCCACACCACCTCTGAGTTGGCAAGGAAAGGAACTGGGCCACATTTAGCTGGAAAACAATGACACTGATTGGTTTATTCATTGATTCCAAGTATTGATGTGCTCTTTGTGTGGGTTCCCAATGTCTTCCACCAGAGGAGTCATCAAGTGGGAAAAGCCACGACTGAGTAAAGTCAAATAATTCACCTGTTGTTTCCAACAGGATGGATGAATCCACAGAAATCAATTCACCAGCACAGCTTGGGATAATGTGAATGTAACAAAATGTTATGGATCACCTCAAAAATTGCAATTAGCACGATCAGAGAGCCAAAGCAGGAATATACAAGGGAGCCACTGACCACAGCTGAAACAATATGGGACTGCAATTAATCAGTTTCTTAGCAGACGGGCAAAACATTTCAATAACATGTTAAAAACCAAGAAGAATGACTCTTTCACAGTTGGATAGATGCATGTCCATGTGTAGAGATGATCACTGTACCTTTGCACTTCACAGATACTCTCCCCCACTCTCCTGATTGTAAACATGTTGAAACATTGTTTCCACTCTCCTGGTAAAATCCATCCATACACTCATACAGCACCACACTGCCCGGTCTACTGGTGTGATCCCACAGGAGGTTAGTATGGGGGAGGTTTAGTGGGGGACCACAACTTATTTCTGCACACAGACATGAATTAGCACAGACCACATGCTATTAACAGGCACACAGTATGACATGAAGAAAAAACACAAAACATCCACGGCAGCTGAAGAAGAGATGCACCATGAGACTCTTCAGATATTCTCCCAAATATCAAACTACTGCTTGAAATATTTTGTCCAAATCGCTACAGATATTCTGAACTGAAAACAGCAGTTTATCGATATACGTATCTGTCATTAAAAACATTGCACCTTCACACCATAGTTCAATATCCTCCCACAGTCCACTCTCTCCACATACTGAGTAGTTTCTCAGGCTCCTTGTGTGATATCCCTCCTCACATTGATAATACACCACACTGCCAATGTGTGTTGTGCCGTTCCATCGCACGTTAGCGTGAGGTTTAACAATAGGCTCCTCACAATTGATTTCTACAACAAAAAAACAAGCAAGTCATTGTAGGTCACTGGTAGTTTGTAGATGTTGAATGATGAAGATTCATGTTGTCTAATTACAGAATGCAAATTATGATGGATTACCAACATTCGAGAGGATTGCCTTATTACTTTTATTTGAGGCATTTTGTGAACAAAATACTGAGTAGTTACCAAGTAGATACTTATTATTTAATCATTAATTACTCTTTATGTGTGCCTTTCTTGCCTCTGGTCTGATTTTAAAGAGCTAATTGTGAACTCCCAGGAAAATGATCAGTACTTGACATAATCATGAAGTAATGAATTAGTAACTTCTCAGTATTATGTATCACTTTACTTGAAGGGGAACAAAACAGTAACTAATGATCAGGTATTGAGTATTTGATGACTCTACTTTATAACTACTTAGTATTAATGTACTTGAAGGTACACAAAAAGAGTATCTAATGATTGAGTAAATAGTATTCATGTGTCATCACTAGTTCGTGCCACTCAGCAGGTGGTTCATAGTTTATCAGGAACGATTGAGTCGATTCACCGCTATTTATGAACTAATTATTAAAAAATAATCCCAGTCTCTTCTTCAGTAACTCATTACTATCTACTATATAGTTCTCGACTCACAGTGATTCAGGAATTACTCATTAACGATTCATCAATAATCGAGTCGTTCCTGATTCATTCCGTACTTGCACGTTAGTAACGCCTCACATTTTTGTGTACCTTATTGTAAAGTCTTACCCCAGAACCCAATACTCTGGTATGTTGATTAAAGTCATTATCACCTTGACAGAGCAGAGAGGCTGCGTCCCATTCTCCACTGGCAGTACAAACTGACACATTTCCCTCTCCAACATCTCGATATCCGGAGTTACACCGATAAACAACCTGAGTGCCCACAGTAGAGACATTATCCCACAGCATGACTGAATGAGGGATGGGTAGGGGCACACCACAGTCAACTTCTACAGGAATGGAAATCGCAAATATTGGGTGGAAACAGTTATTTGACTCCGGACAACAGCATAATACCAACCACAACATCAACAACATTTTGTTACCTTTGCATGAGATGTTTGGTTTTGTCCAGTAACCATTACTTGTACACAATGATATGTTTTCTCCTTCACTGTAATAAAATCCTATTTTACAGTAGTAAGTCACTGTGTTTCCAGGTGTGGAGCTGCCATTCCACACTTGTCCAGTGTGAGGCAGTATAGGAGGATCCCCACATAATATCTCTGGGACAGGAAATGATACACACAGGGGAGTTATACATAGTTTAAAAAATATACAAAACAATTAAAGTACATAAAGTACACATGTTATTCAAATGAATTTGGACAACATTTGGGTCATTCTACAGAAATGTCCACTTTTGGGCAAAATGTCTGAACATTTTCTCTGTTTTCTAACATTTAAATATAGACCACATTATTCCATAACTCACTGACTCTGTGAATAGACATAAATGAATGCTTAATGTCTTTTTATCTCTTTATTTAACTGGTGTTACCCATAAGAAAAGTAACACCGATGACAATATTCAGAAGCATGCATTTTTGTGAAATGGCTCCTACAGGGCACCAAAACACATGTTGTCAGTCATGTAAAACTCACTATATCATGTCATTCAATGCATTTGTATTCTACTTCTTCCAGTTCCCTACTAATAAAGCAGTAAATCTTGAGATACATGTGAGAGAAAAGAGTCAGTGGACTAAACCATGTCCTTTCTTCACAGATCTTAAGGAAATATATTATTTCAAAATAATAGACGTTTGTCACTCGGTAACACCAGTGACGTGACTCCAGGGGACGGTTATTTTCATTATGTATTTTATAATATTTATTTGGAATTTTATTTTCTGTTTTTATACATCATTTCTATCATATATTTGATAGTTATGTATACATTAGTGAATTTTAATTGGTAGAAAAACATGGTTTTGAACTCAAAATATGGCAGTTTCCCTTTATAAATGACTGTAGTAGTCCTGTGGAGCTTGGAATGTTAAATAACAGATTAAAAAAACAAACAAATATTGCCGAATTGATGGGCCAAGACGCAAATAATCTGTTGATTTATTATAAAATATTGAATGAATTTAAGTTTCAAGAGTTTTCAGGTGTAATATTTCTGTAAAGACAGAAAAATTGACATTTCTAGAGAATGACCCATTTGTAGTTATGTTCACACAGGGATCTCTGCTCTGCACACCATGCTACAGCTGATTTCACTTGTGTTGACTGGCTCTTGTTGTCATGCACCGACTAAATAGCCAGAGGATAAGTGAAAACACCTGTGTGGGTGTGCAGGCCAGTATCTTTATTCTCCTTTCAACCAAGTAATTCTTCTTTCCAATAACTGTCCGTAAGACATGACAGAAAACAGGAGAAATAATTTCCTATCTTCAAAAGTTTCATTCACTGTTTGAATTACCTTGGCAAGACAGAGTTGGTGGGGTCCACTGACCGTTTTCATTACAGATCGACACATTATGTCCTCCTTTGTTATAAAAGCCCTCTTTACACAAATAGAGTACAGTGCTGCCAGGGCGTGAATTATTGTTCCACACCTGCTCAGTGGATTCAATTACAGGGGGGCTTCCACACAAGGTCTCTACAAGGAATCACATGCACCAAAACCATGTAACATGAACACCAAGATTCAGATTAATCCCCTTTCAGTGCAACGAGGAGAAAAAAAGCAGAAACTGTACATCTGAGTCGATTTTGATAAAACAGTGACTGTACCTTCACAGAGCACAGAAGGTGTCTCCCACCGTCCAGCAGCAGTACAGGTGGACACGTTGCCCATTCCAACATTATGATATCCAGAGTTGCACTGATAAAGCACCTCAGTGCCCATCCTCGAGCTCTTATTCCACAGCATATGAGAGTGATTGAAGGCAGGGGGAAAGCCACAGTCAACCTCTGAGAGCCAAAGCAGTGACACGCTGCATGAAACTGTATTCACTGGAACATCTCTGTCTGAACCCCTGTGCTCCTGAAAAAACTCACTAAAAAAACCTGCACTGTCACCTGTGGAGATTTATCTCATTATCATCCTCTTAAAGGTGCATTGTGTGCAAAATTAATATTTCTGAGTGTGTATTATTACCTCATTAATACTGTGAATATTCAAACTCTGACTTTGAATTTCTTCATAGTGCCCCTTTAAATCTATCTTAAAACAGTCAGGAGCCCTTTCTAGTTGGTTAAAGGTAAAAGGTTTTGCTTGCGGTAATCAACTACCTTACATACTGCACCTTTAAGACAGACTTTGGAGTTGGAAACATATCCTTCGAAAAAGTTCTACTTATGAAGAGACAATTTATTGGAACATAGATTTCACATCGCATCAACCAGCCCTTCAATCTCTTTCACATTTACCTCCTAAAAAGCCAGACAATTAAAATAAAACACAGCTTTCATAAATGTCACGAGCACCTAAGAGCAGAGGAATCAAAGTTCAGAGTCACAATGTGCTGATGAATCATAAATAGTTATAGAATATTGAAAGAGGAAATAAAATCCGTATGTGCTTGTGTTTTGTTACCTTCACAGACTATGGTGGCTCCTCTCCACCGTCCATCAGCTCCACACACAGAGCTGTTGTTGCCACTCCTCCACACGAAACCTTCGTCACAGCCAAATAAGGCCACGCTGGCGTACGTGGTCCCGGTGACTGACAGCAGCACCGTGTCCTCCACTGAGGCGGGCCGGCCACAGTCGACCACTGAGAGGGACGAGAACATACAAAGCTTGCCCGCTGACCACCACATCTGCATAGATTTCACATAAGGTTTGAAATGACACTATTACTGACAGCCACACACACAAATGACATTAAGGGCTCTAAAAAACGGAACTGGGTTAGACTGAAGCTGTATTGACTGACTACAAGTTGTACGGGGAAGTTGAAATACACAGTGGGAATGTATTGCCTTTCAAAGGTTTTGAAAGTCAATCTAACATACCGCCCCTTACTCTAATTCACACTCCCTGCGGTGTAGTTTTACCTTTGCAGAAAGCACTGTCTCTGCGAGGATGGAAGGGCTCCACTCCGTTGTGAACTTGATAACCCAGCTGGCAGCTGCACTCAAAACTGCCCTCCAGATTCCTGCAGTGACCTCCGTCTCCACACAAGCCTGTGATCTGGCACTCGTCCATGTCTGCAAAACCAGATGGTAAATAAAGCAGATAAACAGATGAAGGGCCCAAAATTGTAGTTTCAGCCTATAAAAATTGTCTTCAAAAACTTGTCTGAAATTAATAATTGAGCTTTTAATACAAGATGCCTGTGCATGTAACTGTAATTATTAAAATATATGGAACAGAATGTGAGATTATATATAAAACTTAATGGATGACAATTTATAAATAGGTGTAGTCTTTTCTCTTGGCTTATTCCCTTTTCTGTCATTTAACACCTTCGCTAACCCTGTAAAACGACCCAGTCTGATCTTAAACTCACCCTGGCAGTGGGTCCCATCGTTTGGGATGAAGACGTCCATGTTGTTTGAGGGGCTGTAGCCAGCCAGGCATTTACAGTAGTAACTGCCGAATGTGTTATGGCAGGTGGTCTGCTGCCCACAGATCCTACTGGCTCCTATTGCACACTCATCCTTATCTAGAAGAGAAAATGTTCATTACAGTTCAACATCGAAGATAAGGAGCTGAAACAGTTAATGTTATCAATTCCACCTGTGAAAATACTGATATGATTAGATACTTATTAAATAATCATCATCCCCTCGGCTATACTTTGTTTTTAGCACAAACTCACAAATGTCAATATTCTAACATGTTCAGTTAAGATGGTGGATTAACCTTTCAGCTTTATTTTACTCCTGAGGGAAATATCTGCCTCTTACCTACTAAATGCTCCAAAAGGATGAGAGTGGTGAGAATGAACTAAAACAGTAAAACCAAAACATCAAGGTGAAAGATGCTAAAACGCTCAGTAGAGCTGAGGGGAACTGCAGTGCTGGGTGATGATTTTGAGCGAGTTTGATCCTTTGTTAAGATGAAACAAACAGAGCTCCCTTTTTAAGCTTGAATTCATTATTTAACTCTTCAGTTCTCATTATTCATGATGAAAAAAAACATGTTGATATGACTTAATTTAAGCTTTCTCCTACCTTGACAGTATGATCTCCCATTTCCAACAAACCCGTACTTGCAGTTACAAACTTTGCCAGAGCCGTCCGACTTGTCGTCACATGTGGCGTTAGCATGACAGGTGGTGCACACATCCAGAGTGTAGCCTTCTGCTAACATATCTGAGGGGTGAGAAAGAACATCCATCAGTGTCCATCCTTTCTCAGTGAACTGTCAGTGATACATTTTTTCTTTGGCCTTTATATGGCTTTATTGACAGAATGGCTCAAGATATGACAGGAAACAGGATGAGAGCGAGGGGGAGTGACACGCAGCAAGGGGCCCCAGGCCGGGACTCGAACCCTGGGCCGCTGCAGCGAGGCCAAAGCCTCTGCATATGGGACACCCGCCCTACCAACTGAGCTAAACAGCACCCCTAAGTGATACATTTTTAAGAATATAAATTATATTAAATAATCACCACACATGAATGATGTGACAAAAAGGGTCATCAGTATTCTCACCCGCAATGACACAGAGAAGGAAAACCATGATCATTGTTCTGTTCCTCTGGTCCATCCTCTCTGAGAGTCTGTTGTGGTCTTCTCTTCACCAGATGCTCAACCTTCTCATCCCCATCTTCTTTTGTTCATTTTTCACTTCCTGTCTTGTGGACCAGGATGGGTAAGCTGAGGTTACTCTGAAAAAAAAAAATTAAAAAATAGCTCCTTTCTCAATGGTCTTCTGGTGGTTTTGTGGCTTCATCTGTCATCTGCTGACACATTCAGTTACACTTCACATGTGATGATGATATGCTCAGCGCTCGCTCTGACACACAAATGCTGCGGCAGCTGATAACGGCTATTTTTGGCCGAAGGAAACCTGCTGGATGCCCTCTGACAAAAACTGTGCCTTTCAAAAGCACATCAACCGCATCATTACCATGCGTAACACTAGTCTGTAACTAGATGACGTAGAAACTGTATCAAGTACAAGTTATTATTGATGTCTTGCACTACTAATGCAGACCAAAAGTCTTATAAATATCATGTAGCTTACCGTCTGTCCAATGTATTTAGAGTTGTTTGAGACCCTTAGTAGATTAAATGTGGCTCAATTAATCCTTTTTACTATATATACTATAACATCCCTCCTTGTCCCAACACAGAGTCTGCATTGGGTGCTGAGGGGGTGTCATTTGGTGTGCTGTGCGACAGGGAGATAAGTCTGAAGAGCTGCTATCTTTCTGCCCAGCAGGGTCCTGAGTGGGGTCTCTCTGTCACTCAAACCAACGAGCTAGCGCCTCCAGTAGCGCCTGCTGCTGGACTGGCCTGATTAACCCCCGTACAACACTTTCTCTTTATATCTTCCCAAATCTAACTAGACCAGGACATGATACAGTGCTAAACATGGGGCTAAACATTGCAGTGGTATAGAGAGCTGAGTCACGCCCCCTTCCGGTGGACCCCATCGGACCTTACGTTGGAAAATATATATGGTAGTGAGCAGAAAGAGACAATATATTTTTTTGATTCCGCTTGAATTGTGCCATGCTACACATATGATATTTGTCAATTTGAAAGAAAATGTTCCAAGTCAAGAAAGTCTGATGTCAAATATCTAGTTTTGTGTGAGGCTCACTGCTCAGTGAACTACATCGTCTCGCTCAACACACGTAACCAACACCAACATGGCTGCCAACTCGGCACAGAAAAAGTACTAAAAACGATGAAAATCACAACAAATCTGTCTTTTTGGCAACTGCAGTTAAGTTAAAGGAGAGTTGGTCAGTTCTGTGAGCTGCTCTTATACAGGAGCAGCTCTGCAATGTTTAAGTTAAGGGTTTTGGTGAAGGTTCAACAAGACGATGTCACTAACTCGACTGTTGGCTGTATTTCTTCATGATTACATATTTTTTCACAGTCTTACATTTAATTAGTTTTATGGCAAACTGTGACTTTCTTGACTTAGAGAAAATAATCTTTTAAATTCACAAACATATGTGTAGTTCATGTCACAACTCAATCAGGATCAACGGGTTTTTCTAAAATATGATCCCATGTGGCAAACAGGAAAAGGCGTGCCTTCGGCTGATCTCTGATTAGTTAACGGCGTGGCAGTTGAGTACTTTTTTTCTCGGGGGGATTTTTCTGCAGAACCACTGTTTCAGTAGAATATCTTAGGTCAAGGAAATTACCATTTATAGAAAACATTAACTGATTTGAGAGAAAAGGCTCTGCTGTTTGAGGGAGCTCTCAAATACAGAGCGCATCAACATGGATAAAAAAAAAAAAAATGCTTAAAATGTGCTTATCCATGTCACTACGGAGCACAAAATCTCATGGTAGATGGACACTTCAGCTCAGTTTACACCAGTAAATGTCAGGCAGGCTTAGGTTTTTACTTAAAGGCGCCTTGTTTTGTAAATGAAAGTTTTATTGACTTTCAGTGTGACTTACTGTTCAATGCATTTGCATCCTCATAAAACAACTGTAAAGCCACATTTAATTAATTGTGTGCTGGCTGGAGGTCTTCCTCCTCACCGCCCTTGTTTGCACATTGCTACGTTCTTTGCACATTTGTTACGGCCACAACAAAACAAACAGCCACTTACTATCAATCTGTGGAAACTGAACTAAGACTGCTGCCTCCTCTCAGTGCATAATAACCTGACATAATGATGCAACAATTCTGCCCCCTTATCCTGTGTCCCATCGCTAAACAAAGTGTGAACATAGAGAAAGTAATAAGACACAAAATGTGGTCATTGAAGATGTCTTTATTTGTTATTAGCACCTGATCTTTCGAGACCTTCTGTGTAGTTTTCACAAAGTCTGTCATTCAGATCAAATATTGCAGGAACATGCAATTATTAGTATAAAATGTTATTATAGACTTAAGAGATATGATTGTTGAACTTGAAAACGGTTATCTTAACCCACACAATCAAATTCTTTAAATGTTAATCAAACAGAGAGCATAACACCTCTCAGTAAACATACGTCTCATGATTATGTAAATAATTGAGTCTTACAAAAACACAAAATTGGCTGACGTCTGGTGCAATGTGTAAGAACTGACCCCCTTTTGAAAGTCGCTGCTCACTGTACTCTTTGTTGTAGCTGTCTGCGGCTATGGTTATAAGCTGGCATTAGCTAGCAGGTAGCAGTGCACCTAATGGCCCTCTTAACTGACCAAGTCTCCCTATACCACAGGAAGCAGAACCAGCCTCACTAGCCTACCAGTGAACACGGCTGGACCAAGGAACCTAAAATTTAAGAAACTTAAAAAAGAAGGAAGGGTCACTGAATCTCATGTCAGCTGTTTTGAAGTCAATGGGAGATGCATGGAAAAACACACTTTAACCCAACATGTCTACATCGTATGACTTCTGAGGAAGAAACGCCTCCAGAAGATAAAAGACCACACTTCAGAGAGCAGGTTAACAACTGATTTTTTTTTTATCAACATGTTGTTCCTTTCCTTTTCGTGCTGCTGTTCGCACTGTTAGTGCAGTCTCATGAGATGAATTCAGACGGCCCTGCCTAGTTTGATCGCAATATTATCAGCTCTGTCGATCATTTGGGGGGGAATCAGTGGTTGACCTACTCTCTGAAGTGTGTTGTTTCATTTTCTGGAGGTGTTTCTTCATTAGTGTGTTTCTCCATGCATCTCCCAAAGACTTCAATACAACCGGCAACACAGTCTGGCCCCAAAACAAGACTCAGCTAGGTAATGACCCTTCCTTCTTTTTTAGGTTCCTTTGGCTGTACCAGGAACAAACACAACTGGATGCCAGTTCGACGTCAGGGATACATTGCCAAAGTGGTTTAGGGGCTCTTACTGCAGGGACGACAGCGTACTGGGAAGGGAGACTGTTTATCTAGACCAAACCAGAGTTGGTAATTGTTGGAACAGTGGAAAGACCGATGAGTAAATAAGGCAATTAAGATGGTCTTAGTTTTGTAAAAGAAACAAATGTGAATTCTGACGGTACACTTGTACTGTTGTTTATTTCTGTCAGATGAGGAGAATAGGTGTAAGAACATTTCATTTCTTGACATTTTGGGAGCTGTGGGAAAGTAGCAAACTCAGCCGCTACCAAACTATTGGACTATTGCCTCTTCAGGTACGAAGCGACAATACGAAACAAGATGGCTGAGGCTAGCTGGTTAGCATGCTAATGGCAGTAGCTATCTCTTAAACAAAGAACAAAGACGTCTTTGACAAAACAGCTAAACTTAATTTTCCTTACACTCTGTTGACGCTGTTTAACTAAAAATTCTGGCCGTGTCCTACACATTGCACCTTTAATGGTTGAGTGTTTTTGGCTCTTTAAAATCCGCGCCAGAAAGAAATGCCAGAAATTTGAATTAAAGAAAAGTTGAGTTAGAAAACAAAGTAACTACTAGTAACTATACTTTTTTGTCACCATAACTATAAATGTGCTCTTTGCTTCAACAGGAACACATAAATAAACTCAGGACGAAGCACTGTTTGAGTTTCCAGGACAGTTTCACAGTCCTGATTTTGGGCACAAACTGCTGCTGGGCTCAAAACTCGGATCTTTCATGTCCTGCTTGGTCATAGAATAGAGCAGAAACAGCAGCGTTTCTTTCCGTGTGCGATCTCAACTTCCTCGGGTGGCGGCACCTCAGGAGCTGGAGATTCCTCCTTATACTCGGACAATGAGCCACTGGAAGTGGACAACAGCCTCCCACACACCAGCTCAGCAGCCTTCCCATCCATGATGGACAAATCGGTCACTGTCTTCTCTCTCAGCGACATGTCTCCATCATCATCATCATCAATCAACACAAACTCCTTGAGGTAAACCATCCCCACCCCATGGAGGCTGTGGCTCTCTGCTGACTCCTCCAATGTGTGGGCATCCACAAAGGTCAGAGTTGAAGTCTCTGTCAGGGTCTCATGTGGGTCTGTGGAGTTGTCCTCTGGCCCAGAGTAGGCCAGGCTGCTCGAATCCACCATCCAGGAGGAGTTCCTGTGAACACTGTTATTTTTCATGCTGTACCTCTGGTCCTGGCTGTGAGGGATGACGTCTGGAACAGAGGACAGCTTGCCTGCAGCATCTCGACCGGTGATCTGGTGAGAACCGTTTTCTGTGGCGTGACCGTTCCCAGGATACATGTTAAAAGCCACCTTCTGGTAGTCATGGTAGACCTGCACACTGCTGCTCCCTGTTGGAGAAGAGAGGGGGATGCTGGCAGTGTCGCCTTTTCTTTGCTTCTTCATGTATTTGCCCTTGTCGCACTGAGACAAAACAGAAGATTGGAAGTTAATTCTTGAGCTTGGAAATGGCAGTTTAATAAACAAAATATCTATTTACCAGCTAGCCCAATGAAAACCAGCTAAATATATAATTAAAAATAGACTTTGAGTTATTGTTATATCAATTTCCTTTTTTTTAACAACAGAAAATCACTGTATTGCGGCACACTAATTCCACCTAACAGAATCCTTAATTAAAGACTATATATATTATTTATTTTACCAGTTACTTAAATTGTGCTGATTTTAATTAACAAGGTATATAGGACACCTGGCAGTTTTGATTTAACAATTTATACCATAACAGCACAACGTTAGAAAGAGATTTTTAATGACAACAAGTGATCTTTTCATTCAAAAGCAACACAATCTATGTTAGAAAAAACATTAAAATGTTCATCAGAAACATTAGCAAAGCACAGTTAAAAATATCTTTTTCTGCACATTGTATCTCTGGCATTTTGGTTTTTCTTTACTTTTTTAAACAGCTATCCCTTTTAAAATCAGTAGCTGTACTGGATCTACACTGGCTACTAATCAAGCAGCAGGACTGCTTTACAGCAATATCAGATTTACGGGATCTTTAGATGAAGTACCTCTAAATGTCAGGTATTCAGCGAACATGAGCACTGAGCAGATAATGTTTACTGTGGTACAGCTTAGTTTTGCTGATATTGTCAGAATCATAAACCAAAAAGACAAGTAAACTGTTGGAAAGGTAAAAATTGTATATCTGATGATGACATCCAGATAAAAGGTTCCGGGAGCTCCAAAGTTATTGTTATTTATCCTTAAGGGAACATGAATATGTGTAGCCCACCAAGTTTCATGTGAACCTAATGGTGTTCCTAGAGGAAAAGTCAGGTGCCAATCAAATAACCGTTAAACACAGATTTATATTGAAGAACTAGATACCAGATGCAAAGATGGCACCCATTCAAACCAATGAGAACTGCTCGACTTGTGCATACGGCAAAAAAGTTTACTAGTCTGTCTTTACAGGTCGACTTTAGTTACAAACTGTTCTAACCCTAACTTTACAACTTGTACATTGACATCTGTTTACAGCCTAACATTAGCATTTGACTTCTAGCAAAAATCACCGAAGTGGTATTCATCTGTGAAGATTATCTTGCTGAACGAAACATCTAAGTATCACAAACTTGTATTTGTTTATTTTCTGCAATAATTCAAAATTCCCATTAAATCCAATTTTATCTAATTAATCCAATCAAAAAAATCTCGTAGGCTTTTTGTAGAGGGAACCAGTCTGATGCTAAATTCTGGGTTAGCCCACAAAAATACATCTTCACTACACCAATCTCTCTACACTCTTTAAATAAGCCCTGTAAGCATCTACATTTGTTATCATTTTGCACCAATATATTCAGGCTTTTCCTTTATCACCTGTGTATTGTGATTGCACAGTAACAAATAACACACAACTATGTCAGGACCATTTCCCTCACATCACTGACCCTCAGTATACATGGTACTACTGTGCAGCTGCAGTTTTAATATTATTCACATCTTTTACTCACACAGCAACTGGGGCAGGTAGTGGTTAGTGCGGTGGAGTTGTTTCATGAACAGCAGTACGAGAGAACAAGCTGTCATTTAGTATTGGCCTCACTGAATAAATAAATGAAGTACTTTTAAAAGTAGCAAAAAATAACTTCAATTCCCCGAGGATCAGCTCTTTGAAGAAGGAGACAGATGAACTCCTCTAAAGTGCTCTAACCAAGGAAGAAGTGTGTGTGTGTGTGTGTGTGTGTGTGTGTGTGTGTGTGTGTGTGTGTGTGTGTGTTTATCTCTCTAAAACACACACACACACCACTTCTTCCAAGCGATGAATGCATCACTCAGAGCGACTTCAGAGCACGGTTTAGGCAGAATGTCAGGTGATTTAAAAAGGCACATTCTGTAGAAATGTGTCAGTGAAAGCCACAGTATCAGAACGCAGAACGTGTGAGCCTTGTGCCACACAATGTGAACAAATCTGAGGGACAAATCACATTAAGGCCGGTGAGATATTGACACTAAACACGAGGTTAAAAGGCTTCTTCAAGAGGAACGTTTTCCACTTTGCGCCCGGCACAGGAGCTTAACAGACTGACCCTCTTACACTTGACTGGCTCATATGCGTGACAGAATCGGGACTCTATAAATGAATAATGACGGCAATGTACATGTTCAAGTGAGCGTCAGCATGCTCCGCTCCAGCTTGCGGTGGCGAGTGAGCAACAATAGATGAAAAATAGATTTGATTTAAACACATTCATTGCATTACCACTTCAGTGCAAGTCCCTCTGTAGCTGTCAGAGCTATTGTCTACCTTCTTTTAGGCCCTGCTGTGACAAAAACAGCCCCCCATCCCAGTGCACTAAAGAAATTAGACAATAACTCCAATGTCAAGTACTTATAGTTGACCTTTATAGTCCTAAAAACAGTATGTTCATATGTTCAATACATCTGAAATTCAACTCAAAACTCAAGATCAGATTCAAGACGAGTCGAAGCATTTAATTTCCATTTTCTTTTGTAGATGACAACATTTCTAGAGCACTATCTCTTCAGGATCATTAGCTTTTCAGCAGGAAATACTGTTAAATCAGTGCCACAGTGCCAGTTACACAACATACCAAGCACTGCCCTATGCACTAACAACTATATAAGGATATACAAAAATCATACATGATGAATAACAGCAGCAGCTACAGGATCACACATACGGAAATCTATATTTTCGTTTAAAAAATCCACTTATATTCAAACACTTAAAAAGCTTTTACCGTCAGCCGGCCACGGTTGAACTCTTCCCCAAGTTGCTGTAATGAAAATCACATGGCAGAAGGGGGATGACCCAGCGTGTGTCTTCTCATCTGTAATGCAGCTGTAGAAAACTGATTTCTCCTCCGTCTGGACGTCTATGAACAGACTCGTCACACACGCCCTCCCCTTGTCTTGTAAACTACAACTACCCACAGAGTGCGCAGGGAGGCAGTCACTGGATGCTCCACTGATCACAGTCACACCGGAACTGAATTACTCCTCATACATACAACCACATCACACTCACATCATTTTAACAGAGATGAAGCCACACCCAACCAATGAATAGCCTATAATGCATTAAAACTTAATGCATTAGAAGACTAAGTGGATAACCATTGTTATTGCTCCTCCACACACACTGATGTACTTTCATGTGTGTCACACATTAGACAAATCACTTTTCAAAACATGTTTCCTGAAGCGGGATAAGGGAAATTTTGATATCTTAATATTTACCCTTTATTATGACATTTTGTGGATGAACAAATCTATCAGAAGTACATCTTGATTAAAACTAGCAGGATTGTTATATTTATAAGAAACGTATACCACTATGCAAAAACGTATCCAGAAGACATTAATTCAACGTCTTTGATGACATTGAAAAGACTTCCACCGAAGAGAAAGAATGAAAGTTTTTTTTTTTTTTTAAATATATCTTCTTTGTTTAATATGAACAAAAAAGGAGCATGATTTATGGGTTGTTACTGGACTATTTAATTGAACAAACAATTCAATAATACAATTTTCTACATTTGGACAGAGCTGGGCAAGCTGTTTTTCCGTTTCCAGTCTTTATGCTAAGCTAAGCTATCTGTATCCTAGCTGTATGTTAGACACATGAGAGTGGTATCAATTGAAATCTATCTTTCAGCTTGCAAGTATCTGTATTTCTCACGATCTCAAACATTTTTTTTAAGTGGGCTATATTGTATAAATCCCAACCTTTTGTTTTAATGCCATTTTCTATCATTTTAAATCAGGGGGAATAAACCACTCAAGTCGTAATCTTGAATAATCCTTTTTCGACAAATGTGGGAAGAAAAAAGGCCCATTGCTTTTATTTCAAAATATCTCAGAAAACAACCACATACAGATGCTTTGTGTTCGCCACGTATGGCCTTTATGAAGTGTTGCAGCGGTGCAGAGATGCGTGAAAAGCCACTTCTCTCACTTCCATACACTAAATGTGTTCCAATAAATAATACAAGAAGACAGACCTTCACATACATCAGAGATGCACACAAGAATATCAGAGGGATCAAATATTAAAAAAGTCTTCATTCCCTGTAGGGATGATGTCTGCATTAGTGTTGTATATATCAACCGTTAGACATGGCATGTGACAAAGCGCTCGTGTGCAGTAGATCTATGAAACCAACAGCACAAAGCCCTGCTGATAAAACTAATCAGACATCTTACTCAGTTAATATGATCCTTTTAGGCTCAGAAAAAAAATATCAGACAAGAAAACACTAACATCAGTTAAATGACTGGTATGTGTACTGTTACTGGTGAATTAGTTAAATTAGCTCCTCATAAACACGTGAACATGGCACATTGTAATTTACAGTATGAGCACACCAACGTTATCATAGGTCGCGCTGAATGAAGCTGAAAACACCTTGAAAAATAAAAGAGGCAGACACATTAACTAAAACATGTTCTTATTGGAATACATTCAAATCTGCATTGTACAGACCTTATCTAATGATCATATGAATGTGGATTAGTAGATTGTCCAGACCAACCTTGCTGCATTTAATTAATTATACATTCAATCAGAGCAAAACAGAGAAAGTACAATATCAGCATTTGGCTGTATGTTGGCGAAACTACAAATATCAGCCCTCTATGTTGATTAAGACCTAAAAATGAATCCCTTGATGTGAGTTCTGTTGCTTCCGTGTTGCTGCATGTGGAAGCTGAGGCCTGGGGCAGAAGACTGATTCTGGTCTTTGCTCTTCTCCCAAAACTTGATCGTCACTCTGCCTGGCACCATCAGAGGCTCCTGATACTGGGCAGTGATGTTGATCGGAGCTGTGATGACTTCAACCCCTGAGGACACAACAGAGCAATGAGGAGGTCTAACCAGCAATAAATAAATGACTACAGACTGCTTTGACGTCAGATATTTTGACTTGACATAAAAGGAAAATGGTGTGAAAAAGGCATGTTCCCTTTTATTAATGTTCACCGTTTAATTGTGAATATACAAAGCTTTCATGTTAAATAACCACAATATTACATCTACCTATCAGTCAGTTTGGTACTAAAATCTGCAATCTATTACCTTTGTGCTTTTCTATTTCCGCCAAGCAGACAGACAGCATCCAGAGACTTGTCGAGGTCTGCGATCTGTAGCCAAAGAGTGTGGACGATAGAGAGAGCAGCCGATAGGGGAAGAAGGCAGAGAAACTCCAGACACACTGCAGGCCAGCAGTCCTGGAAACGTTGAGCTCCACCTGCTTCACGTTTTCTGGTTCAGGCTCATCTGTTGGGCCTGTCAGGAGAAGGAAACATCACCGTAAAGAGCTGGAGTCTGCACTATCGATAATGTCACGAGTAACACCTGTGCTTTTCATTTATCTTCATCTTAGCTGAAATCGTTGCTCACTCTCGTTTTCCTTCCTTGGTGAGCCTCTGCTGGCTTTGTGGTGCTTGTTTTCGGACAGCAGCGTCAGGACGCTCTCCCACACGGGGCACCCAGTACGAGAAGTAGCTGTGAGGCAGATGTCCACCTCCACCCCTGCCTCAATTTGCCGGTAAACTAGGACTCGAACCTGCAGCGTGAACGGACCCTTCTTCAGTTCATCAACTGGCTGAAGGGTTTTTAAACTCTGACGCACACGAACAAGACCTGCAACAGCAAACAAATTACGTAGCATTTTTTATTTGTAATGTTATCCATTAAATTACAAAAAAAAATCTAATCTGAATACTTGTGGGTTCAAAATAACACTGAAAATATTGCAGCGTATACTGAAGAAATAATAATAATTATAAAAATCAAAAGGATATTGCATATTCAGCATTTACATTTGGTCAAATCACATTACGTTTACCAAACCAGTACTGGTTAAAACTACACGTGTACTCTGTGTAATCTACAGTTTGTGTTGTTGCTGTTCTCTAATCAAAGGCCACACAGAGGACTTTGCTCTTGTAATGCAAAGTGGAGCATTCATCTAAGTCAGTGGTTCTCAAACATTTTTATGTCAAGGATCACTTAACTGACACAATTTAGACCATGGATTTTAGCTCAGGGATCCCCCATCTGACAAGAATTTTGCTTCTAGATGTTTTATACAGAAAGCTACTTCTGGATTGAATTATAGTGAAAATAAATAATTCCCATTTTTGCTGGGGATCACTTGGAACACCCTCAAGGACCCCACTTTGAGAACCCCTGGACTAAGGAACCCTGTATTTCAGACATGGTTTTCATGGGTTAACAAAAGAAATTCACAATTTTAAAATTGCCAGTTTAAAAGACATAGTTAGTTATATAATCAGGTAATCCTTCACAATCCAACCTTGGAACATTAGCCTACCTGATGAAGGTTGGATTACCAAACATGGTATTTAATAAAGCTGAATAGCTCTCCTGGTAAAGTACATGCCTCATGCAGGCTACTGAGGTTGAGGCTTCAGGTCCAAATCCTCCCTGTAGTTTTTGCTGCATGAAGATTAATTTGGCCATCATAAAAACTTTTATTTTGAACCATAAAAAACGTAACTGAAGTTGAAAAGAAGCCATTACATTGTAAAAACTTGAACGCTGAAGGGACGTCACGTGGACAACAATAGTGAACATTGAAAAGACATCCAAAACCTTCAGCCAACCTTCCTCTCCAGTGGAAGTCTTTTCAACATTGTCAAAGATGTTGAGTTTTTTGGATATGCTTTTCTCAGTGGGTCGTTTAAAGAGACTTTGTGAAAATGTCTTCAGTCTGACCTGCTGGGCTGAGCCTGAAGTCTTTATCAGTCAGCACCATCAGCAGCAGCCTTCGACAGAGAAACTCTGGGAAACACAGGGGGGTGTCTCTGTACTCGGTGTCTGGATAGTCCCAACCATAACCAGCAGCAGTGCAGAACCTTCTCAGCACGGGAGTCTCCAGCCTTAAACAGACAAACACACCGCCTCAACATGTGTCTGCGCAGCAGTCAACTCTTTCCTACTTTAAAGGGGCACTATGTAGTTTTAGGGAAGAGATTCAAACTCAGGATCGTAACATAAACATGAGTTAATAATAAAAACTCAGAACTAGGCCTGGGCGATATGGCTGAAAAGTCTATCATGATAGTAAAGTTTCATATTGGTCGATATCGATAATAATTGATCATTTTTAAAGACCAGACAAAACAAGGTTGAATTTAACCTCTTTATTTTGTATTTAAGGACTTTATCAAGGCACACAGGTTACTGTCATACCAGCAAACCGGCCCTACTCTTTTTTATTCACAATTTCCTCTCAGTCAGCACTCATTTTCTCACTCTGGTGGAAAGGGGTCGTGCTTGTGTTTTTCTCGTGGTTGGTTTGTAAAATACTCGGCCAGCGGCGGAGCTGGTGCGGTGGATCCTTACACAGTTGCCCTGGAGGTCAAGCTGGTTGGCGGCGCAGCGGTGGCCAGGGCCGGCCTGTCCGCTCTACTTAACAAGCCCAGAGACACTCCTGCAGGGAAGAGCGGCTCCGTAGGATGAGTTACACCGAGAGGATCAGCAGAAGACTGGGATAGAGGCTGAACAGGCCGGTGTGACTGCTGGAGGGGCTGTGGCTTTTAGGCCGTCTAACCAGACTTTACCACAGCCACTGTGTGACCTAACAGTCTTACAGGCGGAGTAGAGCTGGTCTGCACTGAGGTGGGGTCCATAATAACGCCTCACTCCACACTCTTCTGTTGTTGTCAGTCACATGGCTATTGTGCACGTGAACTACACACCTGTTAAATGATTGTTTGCATGCCACTAGTAGCTCTTTCCATGATCAAGGGATATGATAGGTGGGGCGTATTCTTACAGACTTGCTATTGGTTTGCATGTAATGCATACACATGAAACTATCTTTTTCTATTTAGTTTGTCTAGGCATGGAAACAAATCTTTCTCTCCGAGATTAAAATGTCTTCCCTAAAACTACACAGTGCACCTTTAAACTTTAAAAGGAAGTGAACGCCGCTCACCTGCAGTTGAGGACCGTGTAAACAACGTCACACTTCCTCGTAGTGTCCGTGCACAAGCAGCCTCTCCTCCGACTCAGAGCTCTGGTCAAGTATCTCATATAAAGATAGACGGAACTGGGAAGCCTCTCGTTGCGGAGAACATTTTCCTTCAGTAACTCATGAGAAGAGTAGATGTGAACATAAACTAAGTACACAGAACAAACAGTGACCGAGGCGGCGATGTAACTCTGCGCATTCCCCATTGTCGCTCCAAATAAACTTTAACAACGCAACACGGCGACATTAACAAATCATTAATACTCAGTATCACTACTTGTTTATTTCCTCTGGAGGTCGGGACCATAACACAGGCGGACACTGCTTCTGACGCCGATTTCAAGTACGGAACGCGAAGTGGGACAAACAATACTCCTTCGACTATCAGGAAATGAAACCCGCTTGCACACTAGTGAAGGTTTATTAAAAAATCTTTCTTTACGGGCACTTCAACATCCACAGCATGTGTTCAGGAGTTAATTCACATGTTTCAGTGTATAAATCACGAACATTTCACAGCCAGCTTCTTTGTGACAGTTATGTTTCTGTAAAAACATTTATTATTCTTCATCAGCGATAACTATTCATCATTGTATTGTACTTTAAGATAGAAGAGGAAAGAGAACCTTGTAAATAGCTGCATTGACTTATTCTAAATTACTGTGTTCTGTAAAACAGGCCTTGACAAAGTACTGAAGTGGAATAAGAAATATTGACATTCATATTCAGGCTGACAGGAGACATTTAGCGGGTCAAGTAGATTAAATGTTTCTGCAGAAGTGTTCCTGAGGTGATGGAGGTGGTCTCCTGCCAGCAGACTGGTTTTTCCCATCTTCACTCGCCCCTCTTCATCCGAACAGAAGCAGCAACACAATGCAAACTGAATTCACTGCAATCAGCGGAACTAAAGGGCAAAAAGACAGTAGAGGACATGATCAGTGTGGAGAGTCTCACAAGGGTAGGACACTTTATCACTCAAGCTTGAATAGACTGTGTGTGTGTGTGTGTGTGTGTGTGTGTGTGTGTGTGTGTGGTTTAATGAAAACCCACTGGTTTGAGTAATATCTGAGCTTTGTGGGGGTCTCTTTAAACAACTAACCCTCGGGTAGAGATGGGCTGTCTGTATATGCAAACACAAAGAAATTAACCCAAAGAAAGAAATATCTCCATGTATAAGGTTTGCCGAATGAACAAGAAGGCCTGAACAGTTATGAATTTTTTGTCTTCAACATTTCGCAAAGTAAATACAGTTTCTTCTAACGCAGCAAGTCTCAAAATTGAGCGTCTTTTTCGGGAGTCTGGTGAATTTTTCCACTTTGTTCTCCAAAGAAGTAACCAATATCAGTTACCATTTAATAGATTTGTAAATTTTCACATTTACCATCATTAAGTTATATTCTTTGATAAATTTGGTGTAAATGGTGAAATCAATTGAAACAGTGTGTTCAGGTTACACTTTAAACACGAAAAACAGGTTTTTAAAGTGATGCTGTGACAAACTGACCATTTTTACAGAGAAAGAAACATTGTAAGTATTATATTTAATGCTGTATTTACAAGAAGGCACCAATGAGTTAAAATTTGCTGTAGCTGTTTTACAAACTTGATTAAGTTTCTCCTCATGATGCAACACCCTTTTAAAATCACCCGATCTGGGATACTGCTGTTACTAGTGACATTCATTTGTTCATTACGTGGTCCATATCCATTGTTTAAAGCAGACTATAACAACAATTCATTCATTTAAATAAGAAATGGTATGACAGCAGCAGCGCACACCCTAGAGAGAGGGACTAACATGGTCATTGTCACTGTTGACATGACATGACATGTTGACATGGTGTGTTTTTCCTCTGGAAAACATGTTTCTTTTAACCTAATTATACAATTTATGGTTAAAAAAAAAATACTCATTCAATTGAAACATTTATTATTTGTGATTAAAATAATGGTTCTTAGTAATGTATTAGTGACCCCCGCAGATGCGTGATTTTTTGTGGGAGCTCAGACCCCATTAGCTCTCATTTAGCTGGAACCCTGATTACCCACCTCTCATCACTGTCCTCACAGAGCGAACAAGGGTCAGGAGCTGCACTTTGATGCCTGGTTCATCTCCAAAACCTCCAACACTTTGGTCCAATCCCCAGCCAACTGATGGTTAAAGCGTACACAGACAGACAGACTCATTATTTAAAGAAAAATAAAACATTCTTCAACCAAGTACTTTTCATGTACCTCTTCATGTACCCTCAAGTGTTTTTATCAATGTCTTATATTGATTTCTATTTAAACATTACTGTTATTATTGTTATTATACTCTATCAGCTTTTTCTAAAATCAACTTTTACCTGCAATATTTTATTTAATCTTTTATTGCTTCTTCTTGTTTTATTCTTTATCTCTTACTATTCTAATTATTTATTGAATCGCAATTGGTGTGCATTAGTCTCTAATCCGTTTTCGTTTTCTTTATACATCATGTTTTTCTTTCAGTCACTCTTATGGCACTTTAAGTTGCATTTTGATTCGTCTGAAATGTGCTATATAAATAAAGTTTGATTGCTTGACAGAAGTAGTTTTTTTTTTTTTTTTAAATAAAGACACTGTCTTCACTGCATTTTGTTAAGATATTGTTAGTCCTGTATTTGTTGTTACACCGGTATTTTAATTCCCCTTTATGTTAAGCCAGCCATGATTGTTGTACATTATTTTCTTGTAAATAAAGTAGTTCTAAAAACCTTTAAAAATAAGGTAATTATAATATATATATTTATTAGATTTAATTGGTGATCAAACTCTTAACTGTTCATTAGAGACTTATACAGCTACTATAAGTAACATCAGCCTTTAGCAATAAATCCCAAATGTTTTAATTACAAGTGCTGTAGCTGTGAAGTTGCTAGCTAGTTAGCATTAGCTAACCTATTTCGAACAGCACATCGCATCTATCGGCGCACACATTATTAATTACAACCACTTACTTTTACTCAGAAATCTTTCTTCATGCAACACAGCGACAGCGTTGATACAAAGGATTGCTGCTTGAATTAGAGAGTACAAAGTAAAAGCCATGTTGTCTGAGCAGGTAGCTACCTAGCTAGCAAGCAGTTAGCTAACAGTATTTACTTCTGACGTAGCCTACGGGTGGAGGAAGGAGGACAAACCTAGCGACAGCTGGCTGAAACTAAGGAAGGTGCAAAACGCTGCATTTAGACCGTTCACTTGGTTCATAGCACAATATACAGTACTTTATTAGAAACACAAGACTTGCACTGAAAATTTCACCCAAATAAAAGTTAAGTATGATCAACACAATGCTCTTAAGATATACAATCTACAGACCTGTCAGTGTTATCGGACCATCAACATGTAAGCAGTAATTAAATGTTGTTGATGTTGGTTGAGTTGGAGCCGTTTTTGACGAGCTCATTACTTTTGAATGAGAACAATGCATTTTATTTTTCGAAATTCATCACAATTTGCATGTTTTGTGTACTTTATTGTATTTGTGTACTTTAAATGCACGAGATCTATTTTCTATTACCAAGACAGAGAGCTTCAACTGGAAATTAATTAAAACAGGACATTTTGAATGTTTATTTTATCACTGGTTGACACAATTGAATATCGGTCCCATATATCCGTTTTCAGTCTCCTTAGTAAATTATACTAAGGTGAAATAGTGTTCACCTGTGGAATAATGATTATCACTGATCTGTGACTGGAGACTAAAACCATGTCGACCTACCAGCCTTTAATTTTGTCTGCAATGATAAATATCCCCAATAGCTACCATCAAGAAACACAAACAACAGACATAATCATGAGAATAAAAATCTTTATTAGTGTTTTATGAAGTCTGCATAATATGCCACACGCCTGAGAAGCTTATGGTCAGAAAAAAAAAAAAAAAAGAACTGCTCTATCAATACCGCCCTCTACTGGTAAAACAACTGCGACATCTACTGTACTGACTGCTTTGCAAAAAGATTACTGTTAAATACACACATACTGTACTACTGTTATGTATATGTACGTCTGGTCCACGTCAGTTTTTGTAATGTTTTTTTTTTCACATTCATATGTTGTAGGCCAAAGATAAAAACAATGTCACACTGGACCCTAACACATGGTTCAGTTCCCCAAATCCAAACGCCACTAGGTGCACTTAAAGTACAATCACTAGTGCCATAAGGTAAACACATTTACATCAAAAAGAGGGGAGGGGGGAAAACATGTTAAACTCGCAACAGCCACGTAATGACAATAATGGCAGAGTTTAAGCTAGTAAGTCTTGTTGTACATACTGTATTTAATAGACAGAACAAATACAATACACACATTAACACAATGTCCCAGTGTGCAGGCACATTCGCTCTTCTTTTCACATGGAAGAAAACGGCTCTCCTCCCATGTTCTTGTAACATTTTAAAAGCCAATTATATCTCGTTGACCATAACCCGCTTGAATAAGCACCAAAAGGCTACAAGAGGTCACGTGTGTTTTTCCAAAAAAAGTGAAGAGATGAATGAATGAATGGCCATTACAAAGTTTTACATGCCTCTGGAATCATTAAAATCATGTCGGGAAAGTAGATTTTGGGTTTCAGGCAAATCTGTTGTTTTGTGTACTTTAAATGCACCAGATTTCTTTGAAGAAAAACAAAAAAAACAAAGGATAGAGACAGGCTACACATCATGTGGGGCAGTGATTTTCTTTTCTTTTACCAAGACAAAGAGCTTCAATTGGAAATGAATTCAAACAGGACATTTGGGGTCAAATGAAGGAATGATCCATGCCCTCCATGTCACTTTAGAAACAGCTGTGGTCTTGAAAATATTACTTTAATAAAAAGTGAACGACAGAAAATTTTAAGTATATTTATATATAAAAATACATGAGAATACAAAAAAGTAGCAAAACAATGGGGATATAGGCTAAAAACAGAATGAATTCATTGATACCTTCAATTTCTCCAGGTGAGACGTTTAATGCTTCACCTCGGAGAGCTCCAGGACTCCCAGTGTCGTGTCAAAAAGAGAAAACAAAGCTTTGATAACTGCTGATATTCTCTGGTCCCTGCCCAGTGCACCTCGCAAAGCCTGGTCAACATCTCATTAGCTTCTATACCAGGCTGATCAGTGGGGATGTAAGTCAGCTAAACCGAGGACACGTAGAGTGCCATATAATGACAAAGAAATAAACTACAGCCAGATCGAGCTTGCAGTTTGTTTGGGGTTTTTAGAATCATTATTCTTTTTTTACCTAACATTCCTATTTGTCCATTAAGAAGCATGTCTTATAAAGACACACGTCAAGAGTTACAAAAAGGGGCCATTCTGGCAAAGTCAATTCAATCAAATTTCTTAAACACATCGTGGCGTTTCCTTCAGAGGAGAACGGCCACCATGGCCATCGTTTCTTCACCAAGCCACCTCCCCCCTGACAAAAGATGGGGCCAAGTTTCCCAGAGAAAAGTAAACTTAGGTTCAGAACAATGGTTAGGGTGGGCTGGAACTAAAATTGTTTTAGCATTCAAGCTCGTGTTACTCATACAAGCAATCTTCAAGACTGAGAAACTATTCACAAATATTTTTGGTATTTCCCCTACTTCCTGGACTAAAAACCAATATACATTTCATTTGTACCACAAATAGATCTAATATTAAGGATTTGGGGAAAAGCAATTTAACAAGGTGCATGACATAGATGGGTAACAAAGTGCCAAATTCTTTACTGAAACGTCTCTATGTGTGTGTGTGTGTGTGTGTGTGTGTGTGTGTGTGTGTGTGCGAGAGTGAGTGAGTGAGTGTGGCAGTGTAGGTGCATTTGTTCTTGTGTGTGTGTGTGTATTTGGTGTGTGAAGTTAAAAGAGGGATGTGGAACTGGGCCACAAATGCTATGAAGAATGTTACAGAAAACTCATTCTGTGGGGTCTCCATTTTTTTTTTTCATGAAAGGACTCACAAGTTTAGAATTTAATGATCATGTAATGGGCTGTGGTTTTTTTGGGGGCATTTCCTCAGCTGTTTAGGACATACTGGAGCAGCGTGCAGACGGGGAACCCATCTGGGTCAGAACCTTGTCCAGCCACTGCAGGGGGCCGTTCAAATGCAGCTCGATCCAGCAAGGAGTGCTTGTGACAGTCTGCCGCCTGGGAAGAGAGACATACATTTTAATGTCTGAGCTGTGCTGACATCACGTGACTTATGATGATCCATGCCATGCTTTATAATGCAGAGTGTGTATTACTGCTGCCTGGATATGGGTGCTCGGGATTGTAGGACTCTACTTGAAATGTAGTGTCAAGAAAATGTGTGTGAAAATACTGTGACGACCACTCCCATTCCCAAACAAGAAACATTCCTGGGCTGGATTAACTTTGAGTCAGACCCACAGCACCCTACATTGTCATTAATTAAGACACAAGCTACATCCCAAAAAAGAAAAGCAACATGAGGCTTCTACTGAGGAAAAAAAAAAAACTACTTAAGTCTTCAGTTCAAAACCATAACCACACGTTTAAAATGAGTTGGTGAGCCATCTCTACAGTCGACATCTCCAAAACTCTGCAACTCACAGAGATGATATTTATTTGGTATGTAGGTGTGAACTGTCCTATTCAGCTATGTCAAATTAATGTTTAACATCGGCTCAAACCATCCAGTTCAAATGTGGCATCCATGGCAGTACTCACCTGTACTCGGCTCCCCAGCCTTTGACAAAGCTCATACGGATGGTGCACATCCTGGTGAGCTGGTAGACAGCTTCGAAGCCCTGGTTGACCGACTGAGCCAACAGGGCTGCAAATTCCTGGTTGTTGAATATTTTTAAATTACAACCTAGAGGGAACACAGAGGTAAAGAGGCCCGCAGTTAATGTGGGGTTTTCCCAGTGATGATTATATAATATCTTTGGCTTACCAAGCACACATTTAGCTTTAGGTTTGCAGTAGTGTGTCATTGTGTGTCTGTGGTTAATTAGTGTCCAGAGGTTTGGAGGTGTTCAGCATTGTTTCCTTTCCTTTTTCACCTTTAGGCAAAACTTTATCCCTTTTTTAAAAATCAGACAGACTATGAATAAGCATCCCAACCAATCTGAATCCAAGCTGGCTAGTCTCATATAGCCATCTTCAAAGCGCTCAGTCAGCACTGGAGAGATAGGACTGGCTACACCCATTCTCATTCTGGTAAAGGGGAAAATAACACTCTGCCTTGTTTGTATATTGTTGACCCAATTAAAATTACCTTGAGAGGTGCTAAAACCAGGATGCAGCAACAGTGCGCCTGTAAAACTGTGCCCAGGGAACTTGTTTGGCATGTGGGGAGGTGAGCCCTGGCATCAAATGGCTAAATCCCCACAAAAGTAAAGTTATAAGCTGCTAGCTGGTTTACATTCATACTGTTAGTAACCAGGTTAGTGTTAGAGCAGTGTTTCTCAAACTTTTCTAGACCAAAGACCACATCCTCTAAAACATTAAGCCTTCATCAATTGTGTATTGAAAAATTGTAGCCTAATTAAAGGACAGCCTGGCAAAATAACTTTGCCTGCTCACTCATCATTGTCTCTGTTGCTGTCTTAATGGGAAGACTGGAGACATCGGTGTAGCCGTGTCTGGCTCCTAACTGGAGAATTTTTTTTCTCACATAGCGGTCAACGTTTCTGTCATAAATCCCAAATATGTTATGCAGGCAGTGTTGCAAAACAGTCAAAAGACATTCGGTTACATTGCTGAAGTCTGCGAGCACAGCATATTCAATTACTAATGTTTGGATTTACATCCAAGTTGATTCATTATCGAAAAGAACACATCTATCCTACACACTAACACTTAATTCAAAACATGATATTTTACCAAATCTACTTGTGGACCACTTTGTAAAAGACTGAGTTAGAGTGACTTGCTATTTTCAGCCCGTTGCTTGCTAGCTCAGAGGTTGTTGTCGTTGTTGTTTCCCATAAATAGTCATTTTGAACACGGTAGCATGCAGTCAATGTAAGGGAGGAGAATGCTGACTGAAATAGTCAGCCAACAGCAGTGTTATATCTTCAGACTACATCCAGTGAGTCAGACTACAAGCTGACCACAGCTGCCATCTGCCACAAGAGGCATCTTTCAAGACGTCAGCATCTTACCTGGAGGAATTTTACACACTGTTGCTGGATGCCAGCCATACCGCTGGTTGCAGTTTGGACTCTGGACAAAGATGGCGCTATCACTCAGGCACTCAGCAAATACCTCCCCTCCAATGTAGTAGAGCCTAACTCCTCTTCCTGCAAACATAGACAGAAATAAGAAAGTAAAAGGCTTTTATTATATGATGCTTTTATCCAAAAGGGCTTTACAATTTGCCTCCCATTCTCTCACACACACACAAACAAAGGTTTGGACATGTGGACAGGAGGATGTTGAATGAGCTTTCAACCCTGTCATCAACAGACAACCTGCTCTACCTCCTGAGCACCCCAAGTACAAGACATGAGACCTGCACAAGATATTTCCATATGGAAAGGCCGACCAGCGACACATACTGAGACAAACTGTAAAAGGCCAACAGGTTGTCTACAGGTGATTAACTACTATAACGCTACCTGTAACTGTGCCTTACCTATGTGCCTCCGGGTCATCTCCACAGTGGCATTCCTGTTGACATTAGACAGCAGGCCCAGACAGAAACGCTCAGAGTTTGATGGATCTGTGAAGCCGTCCACCGTCAGTGAGGGCTGCGAGGCGTGGAACGTCTCCCCCACACGCTGGTTCAGCTCGTAGTAAGCTATAGAGCACCAGAAGGCTGGCTCCGAGTAAGTCACCGGCTGGAGGTCTACAGCAGAGATCATGTCAGTTAAGTTTACCCCGAGAGTTTCTTTTTGATTAAGCATTGTTCCAATGAAAATCTGTTTACTTTGTGTTTGCTGCATCAGCCTAACTAGGCTCAAAACTGTGATATGTTAATAATTAATATGCTTGTTTGTTGTCAAGCGTTTCAAATGGGAAGGATTTGCATCTTACCCATGCTGTGATTGACAGGAGACAGAGTGCTGGGGGACAGCTCTGCTGGAGAACCTGACAAAGAAAACAGGAGGTCATCGATATGGAAGGTTCACAGGAGACCACAACATGGGGAACAGGTGGATCAGATCAATGACTGGTTGCTGCCTTACAAAGGAATGCCAAAATAATACTGTAAAATCTACAAGTGTGCATTAGATTGATGAAGAGATGCTATTTACTGCTACCATGACATCTGTACATCTTCCTTGATGGTACCTGTTGAAATTACACAGTTTGTGTATGTGTAATTTCATCAAACTGTGTAAATGGCTATAAATCGGCATGGGCAAAAATGCAAGCCTGAAAGACAGGGGACATAAAGTGGTGTCATCTGTAGTCCTTAAACCTGGAAATCGGCTTGCATTTTTGCACATCCAGTTCCCTAGTCTCAAAGTCAATGAGTATTTTTCGGTTTCCTGAAATAAGGTCTGTGGTTACGACAGGCTTAAGATATTTACATGCTTTGATCGACGACATACAAAAAACAACATTAAATGTCCCACAATTTAATTATAAAGCTCTTACGTGTCTTAAAAACGGCAGTTGCTAACAATTTGCTACATGAGACAACAGAGGATATTAAACTTAAACGCAACACAGAGACTCATCTACTCATCACTGTCTTTACAGGCTGACTTTAGTTATAAACTATTCTAAGTTTTATCAATTTACAGAAAAGGTGTTTAGTAATTGTGTAGTAAAACGCTTAGTGGTGGTGATGTTTAAGCCATGTGACCACAATGTAGCCTGTTTATAGCCTAACATTAGCTTTTTACTTTTAATGATTTAATTTATGCTTCAAAAGTCACAACAGCGGAGTTCATCTGTGAAGATTATCTTGCTGACAAAAAAACATGTAAGTATAATAAACTTGTGTTTGCCTCAGAGATTATTTTCAGCAGTATTGAAAAAAATAAATCTCATATGCGTCCTTTGTAAGTCTCTCCAGTCCATTTTAGGAGAGGTGAACAAGCATTTGCCCTGTAGCATCAGCTTTGGACCAGGTAAATAGCAGAGCTGCAGCCTCTCCAGCTCGGACTATTCTGTATTTGTCATTCATCTCTGATCCAAGACTGGCTTCTAAAGAAAAGGAGATCAGGCCAACTCTATCTTACAGGGAAACATCAATATTTGCATTTCAAATCTCTGGTCCGTAAAACATGACACATGTTTATGGAAGCAAAGGGAGATGATAAGGATAAAGCTTTCACTTTCTTAACAGGTTCCACTCTGAATACTGTCAACTGTTACTGACTGTTTATCATGTATGAATCTTTAAACAGATTTATTCACTGAAAACGTTTGACTTTGACCTGGTTGGGGAGGTGAGGCGGACTCACGAAGGAGAAAGGAGTAAAGGAGAAAAGGAGGAGATGCTAGTCTAGGGTACCTGTGTCCATACTTTGATTCATCTGTTGATCGCTGGCCTCCCCATCCTCACTGATGTAGCCTGGTGGAGGCGTTTCTGTTGAAAGGATGTGAGAAGAAAAACATGAGCTGTGATGTTATCATAATTACCACCATCTTTTCCCCCACTCTCATTACTATAATTTCCCCCTCCAAACAGATGTAATACTAAAAGCAGAGGAAATTCACAGCTAAAAGCAGGATACAGAGAGTCACAATTTCCTCTTGGACCAATACAAAATCAGTGTGAAAAGAACTTAACATACACAAACTAAACACCATGTAAAACAGTGCACACTGTTTCTTTACCTTAAGATTTTATTCAGCACATTGTGTAAATCGTCAGTCACACCATCCAGTGTATATTGAAACTCACCTGGTATATAATTGTTTGGAGGTTCGATTCCTGCAGGGAAGTTTGTGTTCTCGGGTATGGAATGAGTGTAGTCATCCAGAGGTGGCAGCTCTGGCAGGATATCTGAGTGTCTTGGCACAAGAACAGGAGGCAGCACTACAGGGTTGGGAAAAGGTGTCAGAGGAGATGAGTTAGACTCCTAACAGTTTCACAAATTGTCAGTTTTTGTTTTCTAATGCAAAAAAAAAAAAAAAAAATCAGGTGCTTTGAAACAAGTGTCACAGCTGTGGAAGAATCTTTGCAACAGTGATAAGACAATGATGAAACACTACAACTCCCCTGTATAACTTAAACTGAAATACTAAATTGATAATGGCTCTTTAAGGTAATTCCCCTTAATGGACTATATTCACATATATTTCGGGAGATGCACTTATTTGCTTTCTTGTTGAAAGTTAGTAGTGAGAGTCTTGTCTATCTTCGCATCTGTTAGGTTCAAATCAAGATGGTAAACAGCTAACCTGGTTCTGTCCAGAGGTAAAAAAAAAAAAAAAACATTGGCAGAGTTGGAGGAAAAAAAAGAGATGCACACACCAAAAAAGCTCCTGTATGAGCTGCGGGACATTGAGAACAAAGCTATTCCTGAGACTGTTTCAGAAGCCGTGTGAATTTCTTTCTTTTTCAGCTCTGCCAGGTATTTTGTGTTCCAGCACCAATCCCGCTAATGTAATGTGCTTGTCTTTTTTGTTATCTTTTCCAAAAGAAAAGCACCTCTATGAGAACATCTAAAGCTCACTAATTACACAAAATATCTGGGTTAGTTTAATCTGTAGCATAAACTGTGTGAACTCTCTGAAAAGTATCCACTCCCTCTCAGAAAGTTCATCAACTGATTGCTAGGCAACCTGAAAATGACCGAAAACTCCTGAAAGTCACTGTGCCCAGACAAATAATAAAAAAAATTTAAAAAAAATCTGTCCTGCACATAATGTCACTGTTAAATCACAACATTTTAAAAAAAATGTATGAATGAGTGAGGTTTAAAGGGACCAGTAGGCCGATTTTTTAAACATGGGATGCAGCCAGCCTAGCTGTTTCCCCCGTGTCCAGTCTTCATGCTAAGATAAGCTAACCTGCTGCTGGGTCAAGCTTCATTTTTACTACACAGACAGGAAAATAATACTGATCTTCTTGCCCAACTCTTCTTGCAAGAAAGCAAATAAATCTATTTTTCAAAATACTGAATTATTTCTTTACGCAAAAAGAAGGACGTTTCATTCAAAGTTTCGCAGTAAAACAAACTTTCACATAATCATGTGAACAATCTGCTTAAACTGTTGCTACCTAGCATTCAGTTAAGCTTCATAAGTCACAGTGGGAGCAACAATCATGCAGGGAGACAGAAATAAAAAAGATGTGCTTGCTTTTAAGGTAACAAATGTCCACTGGGGTCTCACCTGGGGTCTCCACCCTCTGGTAGTGGTAGGGGTTGATGCAGACCTCATCCTTTTTGAGGTGGAAGGCATACTCACAGGCCTCGATGGCTCGCAGCTCGTGATGGCTGTGAAGGTCAGGCCATCGCCACAAGCGGCAGTAGATAACATGGGGAAGCCCCTTCCTGTGGGAGACCTGCAGGCGGCCATCCAGTGATCTGATTGAACAGCAAACAGGAGATGGTGGTGAGATGGGTGAAGGATACATAGGGGAGAGGGGGTGACACATAATATGGTTGGGTAGGGGAGGGAAATGGCAATGGGAAGGATTGAGTGGTGATGAGAACAAGAAACAAAGATGTTCTCAGTGTCTGACACCTCCAACATTGTAATTACAACTCTCCCACATCAAAGTTGTACGCAACACCATACAATAGTTGAGGATAGTCACCTGGTTTGGTCAGGGTAGCTGTATAGGCCTGATGTATCCCACTGTTCTATCGTATTTGGTGTACTCAGTCCCCATATTTCAGAGCAATTGCTGTGCACAGAGAAAACAACAAAACAAAAACAAAAACAAATGATAAACATGGGACATGGCTCATTCAGAAATATCAGTATGGGTAATGTGAACATTAAAAGGCCTCTTTTATTGGAGTCGTATGACAAAATAAAAAACATCAAATTTACTGTCAGCTGAGGGAATGAAAGATGGGAACTTCAAATAAGAGAAGCCTTTTTGACAGAATTTAGGAAAAAAAAAACACAACATGGAATCTGCTAACACACACAATGAGTGAGACAAAGAGCATTCTTCACCAGTGTGGCATTGTATCAAACACTGAAAATAACTCAGAACTTATCTGGAGACATTCAAACAAACACTGAAGACACACAATGGCACAAAAGAGGGGGAAGAAACGGAGGAGGCAACCTTGGAAAAAAAAATCAATTTTCAAACATTCTCAAAACATTCACAAGAAAATGGCCAAAAACTAAGAAAGAAACTTGGAATGAGGACAAATGAGAGAAGTTGCTTCTGAATAACAGGACAATAACACATTCTACAAGTTAAATACTACAAATACAAAACAACATAAGGCTAGACTTTATTACTTTAGTGGGATCTAAACTACCATTCAAAATTGCATTTATCAGTGCATGACAGGGCAGGAAACCAACTTTTGTCCAGCAGCTGTAGCAGCTTGTACATCCTAACATTCAACAGCTATTTTTACTGCAGGAAACTAGGTGTTTAGAGTAAGATCAGTCCAAAGGTTGAATAAAAGCTAACCAATCACAATCAATCCAATCTGGCATTTTTGGGGGGTTCATAACCCAACCTCTAACACAGATATCCTCTTCTAGTCCAGTCTTCTACTCACACCGAGTCAGCCACTGCATCTCTACAAACATAACAGTACAGCCGAGAACAATTCTCAGGCGATAACAACCAGCCGCTATCTATAGTCATACAAACATCTGACGTGGTACTTGGCGGCACATCAGTGACGAATGAATCTGTTAACACAGTGTTCCCACTGAACGCGAGTCTGAGCCATCAAGGCTGGCTGGCTGATAAAGAGAACATCTTCTCTCAACCTTTGATTGTCTCTCTCCCAGTGAGAGTAGTTCAAACTGTAAGTACAGTTGTAAACAAACAGAGATTTGATTGTTCTCAGCTCATCTTTAATTAGCTATTTATGTTTGTTTCCTACATGTTTGGTAACAGATGAAAGAGATTATGACCACAGAATAAAGAAAAGACAAGTGCTAGTTCAGCATCTGCCCACAGTTTCTTGTTTTTATATTAAGCAGAGATCTCAGCTAATCACACTTGCAGAAACATGTGTAACAAGCAGCAGCTTCTTGTCTGAACAGCGATCTAGTGCTGAGAAGTGTACCTGGGGATGGTGACACACTTGGTGTTGCAGTTCTGTGTGGTGATTGCTTTCTCCAGCTCATCGAGCTGGCCTGTCTTCTTTAACTTCTTCACTAAGCTCTTCACAGCCTTCTCGCACCATTTCTCCTCTTGCCCGTTCTGCTCTCCACCACCTGCTCCGCCCGGCCCACTTGTCGACTTCTTCCAGCCCAGCAGCCTCTTCACCACAGGAGGGGTGAATGGCAAGATGGAGGACATCTTAGCTGGACAAGCCGGGAGTCTCCAGAGGACTCAACACAAGCTCACTCACACAGACCGAGGGGACCTAGAGCTACAGTTTGGGCCCTTGCTCTGATGGGGCCCCTCCAGTGACCAGTGAGTCACAGGGTGGACGCCAGTGCTAGCTGGGTTTACTCAAAAGAGATGGACACCTTGGGAGAAAGTCACAGACAAAGTACATCATTACAAACAAAACATGGAGCAGAAAAAAAACACAACTGGCCTCATCAAAACAGTAAAAAAAAGGCCTGTTACTAAATGAAAATTTGAATGGTGAATAAAACAGTAAGGTTGTTTCGTCAGCAGTATTGCTAACGTTACATAACTAACTCTTGTGTGAAGTTAAGTGTTTGGTGACTTGAATAAGTAGAGATGTCCTCTTGACGATAGCTTGTCACAAACACTGCTCGGCATCCAAGCTAGCTAGCTAGGAAACTTATAAAGTTAACACACGGGGTGTGCCTCATACCATCACATTCCGTGCATAGAAGCAATTACGACCAGATACTGGTAAACACAATGAACTGCACAGTGAATGTTATAAAATAAATGTGAAAACGAAGAGTATTTTGTGACAGGCCCCCCAGTGCTAACACTATCTGGCTTGTGAAGGCCGGCTGCTAGCTACCTGGTAGGGGGGCCTGCTTGACTCAAATCACAACAATAAGTTGACTAGCCTTAGCGTAAGCAAAATGCTTCAATAGTTTTAGCTAAAAACGAAGAGAGAATAAATAATAATTAACGTAACTAAGCAGATCGGAGGCAATTAATGGAGAAGTCCTCATCTAGCTAGGTGAGCTAGCGTTAGCTTCACGAAGCTAGCTGCCAGCTTGTTATCAAAAATCCTTTTGTTGTGATCCACGAAAAAACCTCCTGTGCGCAACAGTCAAGTCGCGCTACTTTGCTACCTAACGTCAGCATGTCAATATAAGCCAGGCTGTGACAAATTTAATATGAAAATACCACTTTATAAATCTGATCATTGTAATGCTTTATGTCAACGTAGCCATTGTGTATTTGGGACTTTACTCAAATATACACACGGCACCAAAACGAGTTAGCATCTTGGACGAACTCTTCCAAACTGAGCCCTGGCTCCCGCTGGCTAACGGTACTACATCTCTCACACAAAACAACATGCTTCAAAGTCGAGAAAACAGCGAAAAGCATTTCGATATTTACCCCAGTTTTAAAGTCCAAAGCTCCGCTTTTTGAGAAAAAGATGCGCACAGCCCTTTGAACACCTTGTCGACATAGAAATGCCTGAACCGTATTGTACTGCAGCTAATTTTGACAAGGCTTGTTGGCTCTTCTCAAGTTGCTACCAGTGCTACTAGGGCTAGTTTGCCCGGTTAGGTTGACCGGAATACAAAAACAAACATGATGGCTACGTACGAGCTCTTAATCCCTCCTATTCAGAAACTGATTGGAGGATTATAAGGAGACATTCTCTGAATACTGGCTGATGTTTTTGACAGTTCTTATTGTTTATTTGACAGCACGGGATTGAATCTGTCTTTCACAGAGGTTTCCAACTAAATGCAATTCTTATTCAGCATTTTCATTGGACGTTAACTCATTATTTACATTTTCAACAGAAGACACCAGTAAAAGAAAGGTTAAAAAACAGAGTCACATTTGTAGTATTTCTAATACTTCTTTTTTTCTTTTACTTTTTATTTGGACACACATAAGATAAAATCAGATGATGATAAATAACATCAGTGTGTACTGCAATACAAACACAAAAAACTATATAAAAAAAATGTATATAGGCCTAACGTAATTTGAAAAATACAACAAGTGCAAAATATCAATCAAAACAAAAAAAGCTCTCAACATGTCTTTTAGAGTATCTGAGGGAGTACCAGGATGGGTATGAATGTTTTGACTGTTATAAAACCACAATTGCTCAGGATAGCTTAGCCCACATGTGGCAGTAGGCTGTAGCTCCTCCCCTCACTCAGGTGTTCAATTAGGTTGTATTGGCCTCACCTGGTGCCTTTATTAAATGCTACACTTTAGCACTTGGCAGCATTTGGTCTGTTCAATTTTGCCTGTGGCGATGGGTGGATGTTTGTTTCTTTGTGCAGCCTTATTGCAGTTGTCAGGGTCCTTGCAAGGTGAGCCGAGTGTACCAAAACCAGCTCCAAAAATATCCTGACTACACTTTCTGCATTCACAGAAAGAAAGATAGAATATCAGCTAACATGTTGTCCCTTTTCTGCTTATCTGATTTGAGCAGTTGTTTCAGCTGGAAGCAGTCCTGTGAAGTGTGGCCTGGGCTTTCAACAGTGCAAGGATGGCTCCGAGTGTATCCTCTACAGACATGTGTGTGATGGGGAGAGTGACTGCCGGGACGGTTCAGATGAAGAGGACTGTGACTCAGTATGCAATAAAGGTACTGGACTGTGTCCACGGATAATCCTTGATGAGGTTAAAAACTAACTTGCCGATGCTTTGCTGAGGTTTGTTTAGACCTACAGTATTTGGTCTGATTGATGGTGTGCGGCCAGATAGGTTCCGGGAATTACTTAAAGTTATGTCTATCACAAATTTTTAAATTATTGTAATTGAATTGGATTCAAATGTGTATTCTTGTGTTTTCAATGATCCTTTATGAAAAGGAAAAAAATTCCACCCTCAATGGATAAAGTCAAGTAGCACTGTCATTAAACAGAGTGACTGTGTGTATTCATAAAATAAAATTACAGAGATGCAAAACATGAATATTAAAACTTCACATTTCTCCCAAAACTTGGTAACATTCAACATCAAATGCAATGAGCACAATTTCCTACATCTGCTGAAATTCCAGTGCTCCCCTTAAAGGTGCACTATGTGGTTTTGGGAAGGACATTTTAATCAGAGAAAGCTCTTCCTTGACTTTTTTTTTTTTCAATGCCTAAACAAACTTTGTTTTCATGACTGAATAAACAAATTGACCTTAAACTACCTTTGTTTATATCTGGCAGACCCTGCCACCTTTCTAGCTTCAGTGTTCTTGCTGTGTTCTAGCTTCAAACTGTTGGTTTGTCTTTCCACTGTTCCAACAATTACCAACTCTGGTTTGGTCTAAATAAACACTCTCCCGTCCCAGTATGCTGTTGTCCCTGCAGTCAGAGCCTCTAAACCACCTCGGTAATGTATCCCTGACGTCAAACTGGCATCTTTTTGTTTGTTTTGCTCCTGGTCCAGCCCAAGGAACCTAAAAAAATGAGGAAGGGTCATTATGTCACTGAATCTCGCTTTGGGGCCGGACTGTGGTGCTGGTTCTATCAGAGTCTTTGGGAGATGCATGCAGAAACACACTAAAATCCAGCATATCGATGTTGTATGACAACATTATTTTGCAGAAGAAATTCAAACCTAGAATTTCAATATTTATGTACATGTATACAAACTCAGAAATATTCATTTTTTCCATGACTGAATAAACAAGCTGTTCTGGTCCCCAGAACACTGTTTGAAGCTAGAGAGGTGGCAGGGTCCGCCACATATAAACAAGTTAAAGGTCAGTTTATTTATTCAGTCATGAAAACAGTTCATTGTAGTTTGTTTAGGTTTAAAAAGAATCGGTCAATGAAAATCTTTCTCTTGATTAAAACTTTTTTTTCTCAAAACATCAGAATGATGATGCAAGCCAATTGGGCTGCAGTAATCTTCAAGTCAAAACCATAACTTGGTCTTACTACTTCAAATATCTGCACCCGAACAGATCAGTTCCAGTGTGCCCATGGAAAGAAGTGTATAGACATGGAGCAGGTGTGCGATGATATACCTCAGTGTCAGGACCGCTCTGATGAACTGAAGTGTATGAAACAAACCGAGGGCTGTGTCCACCAGTGTGACAACAAGAGTCGATGCTTGCCTGCAAAGCTCCTCTGTGATGGAGAGTGGGACTGTCTGGACGGCACCGACGAGGCCAACTGTGGTAGGTTGAAATGATTTGAGAATATAGATCTCTGACGGGAGATGATCGCATCGACTTCACACTTGCATAACATGTAGTTTTGAGTCATAATGTTTGTTTTTATTTGGCATCTTCACCAGAGGACCAAGAGGAAGATGGACATGAAAAGGAAGAAGGGCCCGACGTCACCTCTGTGCCTGCTGGCTCTGATGGCTCATCGACACCCATCAAGTGTCCTTTGGGCTTTAAGGCCTGCAAGGACGACTCGGAGTGTGTCCTCTACAAACATGTCTGTGATGGAGAAGCAGACTGCAGAGATGGATCAGATGAGGAGGAGTGCTCATTAGAATGTCAAACAGGTATTCTGGTGGTTTGTGTGGGTGTGATCTCCTGTATATGGGTTAAGAGTATGAATGTGCTGCCCTCTAGTGGGTAACATTAATCTGTTTAATGCTTCAGAATCAAAATGCTTGTCTTCTATATAAATTGCATGTAAATGTTGCTTCAGGAAGTGAAGCAACATTTACATTTAGAATGTAACTAAGTACATTTATCCAAGTCAAGTGCAAATTTGAGGTACTATTTCCATTTTATGCAATGTTATACAAGTTAGTTCAGATTAAAGGTTTTCATATCTGTCCAGTGGAAAACATGCATCTTTAGATGTGCTGATGTTGAATGAAAATCTCCTACTTAAGTTAAATAATTTTGAACCCTCTTGAATCAGCTGGAAAATGCATCGTCACACAGCTGACAATGAGAAGTTTTCAGGGATATATGGTTCTCACAGGACACTGACACTGCAAACATAGGATCTCAAAAATAGGACCCATTGCTGTAGATTAAACTACCCAGCAGTAAGTAAAGAAGACCATTCATGGCTAGTTGATATAAACAAATGGCATTTTAAGTGTATGTACAAAAGGAGGACTCAGATATTTGGGGCATGACCACAGCATTATTGGTGGAGGGCGGCTAAATCACGCTGCACAATCTGAAGCCCAGTTGTGACACCAGTCCTGCTCCTGATCACGCTGCTTGCCCCCTGCAGACCAGTTCCAGTGTGCCCATGGAAAGAAGTGCATAGAGCAGAACCAGGTGTGTGATGGGGTGCCTCAGTGTCAGGACCGCTCTGATGAACTGGAATGTGCAAAGCAGATGGAGGGCTGCGCTCATCAGTGTGATGACAAGAGCCGCTGCATTCCTAGCAGCTTCCTCTGTGACGGGGAGAGGGACTGCTGGGATGGCACTGATGAGGCGAACTGTGGTACGCTGTCACTGCTCGCTATTCTTTGTCAATCAGCTCTTCCTGTATAAGACAACTTTTGTGACTTTTGCAACCTCTCTCTGTAGCGGACGAGGAATGCAGCACCACTGATTTTAGGTGCAGCAGTGGCCAGTGTGTGTCGGCCATGATGCGTTGTGACGGTCACCCAGACTGCAGGGATCGCTCGGATGAGGAGGGCTGCACTACCGCAGTGGCCTGCACCACCAAACACCACTGTCCACAGAGTAAGGAGTGTCTGGTGCAGGAGTGGATCTGTGATGGAGATCAAGACTGTAAAGATGGCACAGATGAGAAGGTGAAAGTTGAAGTCAACACCAAGTTTTTTTTGGGGCAAATGTAGACTTTTTTTTTCTTCTCTGCATTAAGCAATAGGCTTCAGGAGCAAGACAAATGCATCCCAAATGTCAGGTACAGTGGATGAACCCTGAAAACATTAAACTAGCACAGTATGACTGTAGTATACGTTCATCTTGAAGTATTTTTCTCTTCCACATGAAGGTCAAAGGTCGGAGTGAATTTTTAGTTTGTTAGATACTTGATGATGTAGTGGTTTGAAGTCAGGTTCTTTGATGGTATAAACATTTAAATTCCCAAAGGTTCAACTTAAGACGTACAGTAATAACAATCCAATGGTTCCCCTGTAGGATTGTCCCGTTGCTCAGATGACCTGTGGCGAGTTCCAGTGGTCGTGTAAATCCAAGACAAAGTGTATCCCCACAGGCTGGAGGTGTGATGGCATGAAGGACTGTGGAGACAGCAGTGACGAGACTGAATGTGAGTAGCTGGAATGCAGAAATGGGTGGAGTTGTTTGAAGATTGTGAAGGAATGAAGCTACACTGGATTGTTTTTATTGAGACGAGGGCATCAATAAAGTCAAGTAACTTCAACATCTCCAGTCTGAATCCAGCTGTGGACTTACTATTGCATGTAATCATTGTTTCCTGTTTCAGTGTCTGTGTACTAAGTCAGAAATGCCCAAAAGTAATCATACGTGATATTGGTAAAAGGCAGGTTTTTACAGACAGGAGTTGACCGATAAGGCTTTTTCAGGGCTGGTACCAATACAGAAAATATTAGAAATCAAGGAGACTGAAAACTGATATTTGGGACTGATTAATTTGCAGTAAAAATGAAACATCCAGTGATGAAATAAAATTAAGTACAATTTACTGAAGTACCGTTCAAGTAAGTTCAATTTTGAGGTACTTTACTTGAGTATTTCCATTTTTTGCTACTTTAATCAGAATCTGCAAAGTAACTAAATGTAGGAGAGGAAGAGTAATCAGTGTTTACAGGCTATTAAATCACTATCAGTGACTAAAATGGATATCGGCAAAAACAAAGAACATCAAGAGACAAAATACATTATTTCATAAGATTTTTAAGATGACTGAGAACAGAATACATCCCGAATTTCAGATTTCAGAACGGTCACTTCTTGCGGCCTCATGAAGATGTTTGAGCTTTTAGCAAACTGATGTGAAAAAATAAAATCTTAATTGATAGTGAAACTACTTAGACCAAAATGAAACTGAGCTTAAACATATTGGCTTTCAGTGAACTGATTCCCTTCATTTCAAAATGCAGCCAAATGTTGTAAATGTAAACTTCTGCATTAAAGCATGTAAATGGTGACACTGTGTGGGTCCCAGGTGGGATGATGCCATGCCTCCCTCACCAGTTCCAGTGTGGCAGCCAGGAGTGTCTGGAGCCAGTCCTGGTGTGCAATGGCATTACCAACTGCGCAGACGGCTCAGATGAAGGAGGCAGCTGCCAGATGAACTGCGCAGACATGGAGGGCAGCCGCTGCTCTCACGGCTGCTACAGCACGCCACAGGGAACGGTGAGGAGCCTGTATCCTGGCTGTGTGTGCGCTTGAAGTTAAGAAATTAAGTGTGTTCTGCAAATCAGTGAAAAAATCCGAAGTGAAACTAGATTGTGAAGTGTGTCATTTAAATGTTGAAGCGCCTCTAACACTTGGCTCTTTGTGTGCAGCGTTGTCGCTGCTTGGCAGGGTTCAGGCTCATGGAGGACGGGCTGACCTGTGCTGACATTGACGAGTGTGAGAGCTCAGGTGTGTGCAGTCAGGTGTGCATCAACACTCCAGGCTCATTCCAGTGTGACTGTCAGCCAGGCTACATAATGGAGGCAGATGGACACCACTGCAAGATCACCGGTAGGGTCATTTTGGTTTTGTAATGTTTCCCCCCGAGCTTGCATATGGCATAGGAAAGGATCTTATCTACTTAAAGGAGGTGTATAAAACAGCACTTTTCATACAATTGGACTAGAGGATCAATACTATACTCATGTCGGTCTGTTAACGATGACGCTACAGCCAAGTAACTGTTTGTTAGTTTAGGCATAAACTGTACAACATCTGGACAGAACTTCTGGGTCTGGAGGTGAAGTCCATGCAGAAGTGCCTTAAATTGGCCTTCTTTATGGTTGGCCAGCAGGGGGCAACTCCACTGGTTTTAATGTAAACTTATGAGAAAATGACCCTACTTCTCACTGAATTTGTTACCTCAATCAACAGTTTATGGTCTTAATACCTAGTTTCAAGTCTTCAACACAGCATGATCATTTTGTAAATTATGGTCCTGTTTGAAGTAAAGTGGACAATAAAGATGCTTTAGGACATGGCTATCCTTGTGATTGACAAGTTGCTACCACACTGCTTCCTCCTTGTCCACCTCCACCGTCACGTCAAAATATTGTTACTTTTGCTGTCGCTGTAATGCCAAATTTGAGGCTTTAAAACTGATTATTTGCAGTGACTTGACTCATTTATAGCTTTGGGAGTGAGCCAGGGTAGCAATTTCCTCTCATTTCACGTCTTTATGCTAAACTAAGCTAACTGGCTTCTGGCCAGAACGTCATAATTTATCATTGTGTTACCTCTTTTCTTTTGCCAAATATTTGGATTAAAAACTACTGATAAATGTCCCTATGGAAACAAAATGTGGTTTTTGGCTCTGCTTCAGTAAATGAATTCACTTCATTAGACCAATCTATGTAATCAACTTTAACTCACCATAATGATTCTCCTCTCCCTCAGGCGAACCCTTCCTGATGTCGTCGGTCCAAACGGACCTCTACTTGTTAGGCCTGCGCAGTGGCAGCCTTGATGTGCTGGCCTCCTCTGCCAAGAAGGCCATCCTCTCCCTGGACTATGACTGGAGGGAGCAGAGGGTCTTCTGGGTCAGTCTGGACACTGAGAGCATCAGGTGGTCCTCGCTGGACCAGAAGAACACAGGAATGCTGATTAAAGGTTGGTACCGCACAAATGAGTATTGTAGGTGCCTGACATTTATCTACATGGATGAATATTGATCATGAATGAAGACGTGTGACGCCATCTGTTTCCACAGGTGTCCGGGCTGATTCTGTAGCCGTGGATTGGCTCGGAAGGAACCTGTACTGGATTGATGGTGTGAACAGTCAGATTGTAGCCGTCAGACTGGCAACAACCCCTGTGAAGTCCCTGGACCACAGCGTCATCCTGGATGAAGACCTGGATCAACCTCGCTCTCTGGCACTGCTGCCACAGAAAGGGTCAGCATGACTTTATTGCACACTCCAAACTATCCTACAGTGTTTCTAAGAACTTTAAGACGAGCGTTCTTTAATTGTCCTCCCAGGCTGATGTTCTGGACAGAGATTGGTAACATGGTGAAGATCGAGCGTGCTGGGATGGACGGGTCGGAGAGGAAGGCGGTGGTGAACTCCAGTCTGGGCTGGCCGGGTGGTGTGGCTGTGGACGCCATCTCTGACAGAGTCTACTGGACAGACGAGAGGCTGAGGTCCATTGGATCTGCAACACTGGATGGAGAGGACATTCGGGTAAGGCATTTTGGGACAGATGTGAGGGTTTTTTCAGAATCGATTTTAAATACTACAACTCAATCTACCAGCAAAAGGATACCTGACCTCACTTATCGCAAAGTATCCCACAAGTGGTGCTTCACAAGAGGTATTTTCCCATAATGGCTCAAGCACTTGTGGATGAAATTTCATATTAATATAAAAACAGGAAGACAACCTGAAGCCTAATTAACTAAAGTAACGAACCATATTTCTAAATAATAAAGGTGCTATGTCGAAATGTCCTTTTTAGATTCTGCAGATGAAAGAGACCACCAACCCATTCTCCCTGGCAGTGTTCAATGACATGCTCTACTGGTCTGATGCCAAGAAGCGAGTGGTGTTGGCTGCTCATAAATTCTCTGGCAAAAACCATCGAGTTCTCCTCAAAAGGCCAAGTCAACCTTTTGGTGTGAAAGTGCGTAAAATGTTGAGTGTTGTGGGTGTTTTTGCACAGGTGCAGATGAGGATGGTATTGTTGGACTGTTTCTAAACGTGTGATGTGTTCGTGTGTGTGTGTGAAGTGCTCACAGCAGCTGGCTACACTGCCCACGCACAGCTATGACATTGTATGTTTGAAGCTTTCCACTTATGAGATATTGACCTATTTTGGCATAGTTTGGGAAATGATAAAAATGTTCAGGCCGCTGATGGAAAAACTGCAGGACTGATGTTTGAAATATTACATCTAGACCCACTTATAACTTCACTTTTTTTATCAGCATGAATTGTACGTATGATTTAAAAAAAAAAAACTCTTTCCTGCTCCCTCCTGGTTTGCAGATAATCCACCCATTGCTCCAGATGGCCATTGACAGCCCCTGTGAGAAGATGAAGTGTTCCCACATGTGTGTGTTGGCCCCGGGACCAAAGGCCGTGTGCAAGTGTCCCTCTGGTCTTTTATTGGCTGAGGACGGCCTGACCTGCTCCAGCTTGGTCAATTCAGCGTTCCTGCTGATGCTGTCTCCCTCCACAGTCACCCAGGTTTGACTTCAATGCATAGATACACGAGGTCTAAGTTGGTTTTAAAGGTGCAATATGTATGAATTTTAGATAAAAACAATAAATGATAGGGTTAGGGTTAGGGTTAGAGTTAGGGTTAAATGGAAAATAATAATTTTGACTTCATGGTGTCTATGTATTGTATTGGAGTGCTCTACTGAACAAGTAAGCACCTTTTTATAGTCTGTCGTAATTAAAGTAAAATATCTAGTTTTGTGATGCTCGGCGAACTACATCGTCTCACTCAACACACTTCACCAACATGTCTGCCAACTTGACACAGATGAGGTACCAAAAAAAATGCCTGCCAACCTCCTAGTCAGGTGCTACCCATGTCCAGCGTAAGGATAAGGATCTACAGCCCTAAGTCTGAACAGATACAACAATGGCGTACACGCTTATATTTATGCAATTCTATTTTTCCCTGTAGATCTACTTGCAGTCCCGACACACGGCAGCAGAGTTAAAGGGCTGGCCTGAACACCTGGTCCTGCAGGTGCCCAGCGTCAATGAGGCGGCCAACATGGACTACAGCCTACGTGACCACACCCTGTTTCTGACAGACGACGGCACAACTTCACTCAGCTCCTTCAAGCTCAGGGATTCGGATTTGGTCCCTCAGGGCCACCTTCTAAAACTCCTGGGTGACACCATCACCTCCATGGCCCTGGATTGGGTGACTCTTAACATCTACTGGAGCAGCAACAAGCAGCCCCGCCTGCAGGTCACCTCCATCAAGGCTGCACACACTGCCGTTCTCATAAAGGAAGGCATCGGTAGGGTGGAGTCCATCGCCCTCCACCCTCCCAGTGGAGGAGTTTGCTTCACCAACCATGGCCCACAGGGGCCGGGTACAGTGGCTACTGTGGAGTGTGCTCACATGGACGGTGCTGGGCGGAGAGTGGTGTGGAAGGATGCTGTCCGACCTGCATCTGTGACTTTCTCCAGTAATGGGGATACAATTTACTGGGCTGACACTGGTAAGATTTATTTCTTATGTGTTCATTACAGTATGTTACATTATTACATTTAGTCTAAGATGTGTTTTCATTGACAGTACAAAAAAGATGTTGAGAAAAGCAGTAACAGCTTGGATTCTTTGTCAGGTTTGGGGACCATCGGCTCTGTGCAGCTTGATGGATCTGGATACAGAGAGTTGAAGGCTGGCGATGGCCTGGCTGCTGTGGCTCTGAGTGATGACTCACTGCTCTGGATGACCGTCAGTGGTAATGGCTCATAGTATATAACTAATACCTCTGTTTTTATTTCATGGTTCATTCGATCCACTTTACTCTCAGTGGGTGTAATGATGAGGACCCAGTGAAGTGCAGCGTGGAGGGCAAAATGGTTCGGATTATAGCTTCTTAAGAGCTGCAAGAAGCAATGCTGGAGGCCGAGCTGCATGCTTGTTCCGAACAGGCACTGCACTGGTTGTTTCTCATTTTAGTGCAGGATATTTTTTAACACTTGGAGGCACGTCATCTCCAACATGGGATTCATTGACATCACCACCGCATTAGCCACCACTCAGTTAGGACTGGGTGACACCCCTTGTCAAGTTTATAAAAATGTTTGCTTGATTTTTGTCCGCAGTTCTGATGAGGACCTTCAATTTTGAAACCGGACAGTGAGAAAGCCATGTTTTTGATTTAAGGCTTTTTAATCCAATTCAGGTATTTTCGTTCCTGCTTCCCACATGAGTGTCTGAAGTTTTTTTCTTTTCAGGCACTACACTAGTGTCCTAAATGAAATGACACTTCAGGCCATGTTTTGTACCAACAACCAGGAATTTGGAGCAGATCAACATCATTAACACAACATTGCATTGTTTGCGCTGCATATTTTATTCTTTACACCTGCAGCGCAATATATACCATCAAGTACAATCAACCAGTGTGGTAGTGTTGTCAGATGTAACTGTGCAATGTGATGTAACTGTTTCTTTGGATTTCTAATGCTTTCTGTTGACTCTCTCCTTCAGACAAGACTAGGCTCTGGTTCAAAGATGGGGACCAGCAGAACAAGTTGTGGTTTGAGGTCGGCACACAGGTGGTCAGCTTAAAGGTGTTCAGCAAATCCAGTCAAACTGGTACGTAAAAGAAGCACCAGCAGTTCTGATGGCACTTAAATGCTTTTTTGTAAATCAAAAGGTCCCGAAAATCAGAGCATTTACTACAATCACTCAAGATCAGCATGGAGAGGTGCTATCTTTTTGAAAAAAAATCAGATTTTATATTTTTCTTTTTTCTTTTTGTGAAGCAACCTTGGGTTTCTTGAAAGGCACTAAATAAATTCTTCTAATAATAATAATAATAATAATAATAATAATAATAATAAAAAAAATTACCTGCAAAAAGGGCAAACAAGTGATTTTGAGAAACTTCAGTGGGAAATGATACCAGATAGACAACATAAAATATTACACAAAATGTCCAATCTTGGGTGTACCAGATCCTGTTCCACACATTAAGCCCATGGTCCATCAAATGTAGGCATACTGCCGCACATTACAAACAGCTTTTGACTGACAGCCTAACCATCCATTTGTCTCAGGTTCAAACCAGTGCTCGGAATACAACGGCGGCTGCCAGCACTTGTGCCTCGCCATCCCAGGAGGTCGGACGTGCAAGTGCGCCTATGACCACATCAATGTGAATGCCACCCACTGCAGCCCGGAGCAGCACTGCCCAGTTGGAAACAGACCCTGTCTGGATCAACTCTCATGCCAACCTGCTGAGAAGTTCTGTAACGGGCACGTTGACTGCTCTGACCACTCAGACGAGAACTGTGAGTCTTTAAACCTCCTCTTTAAAAAGCAGTGAGAATTTAAAGATATCATGAACACTGACAACATCTTGACCTAAAATGACCCAGCAAACTGTTTTTGGTTGAAACTATCATCTTTTCTTAGGTGTTAGTCTGAAGCAGTGGTCTGGAGCCAAGGTCCCCGCTCCCACCCAGCCCCACATCTCCCCTCCTCCACCCTCCCCTCCATCTCCAGTCACTGGCCTGAACACCACCCTGAACATAAGTAGTCTCCTAATGAACCTGGATGCCCAAGAGTGCAGCCAAAGACGCTGCAGTGGCAACGGACGCTGCATGGAGACCAGTGGGCAGATTGCATGTGTGTGTTCACTGGGCTACGTTGGTGATTCCTGTGAGGACCATCTCCTAAAGACCATGCAGGTTCCCATTGTGTACGGCGCAGCAGGGCTCTGTGCAGGAGTGGTGGTTATTGCTGTGATGGCAGTGGTGGTGAAGAGGAGGAAGAGTGCCAACACGAGGTTTGTCTCTTAACTTATTAAGAGGAAATCTTCCTATCACAACATTAAACACAGATTTGGCGTGTAACTTGAAATTTCCTTACAATATATCGCTAGGAATGATGGTCCTGGCAGGGAGTGTGTTACACTGTTAAATGTTTCAGCAGTTGACTAGACAGGGCTGCATTTTCGTATTTCCTCCCTGCAGAAGATCTAGCCCAGCATCAGCAAAGGAAACAAGTATGACTGACCTGGAGAACAAAGCTGAGACCACCCCAAGTACACAAACTTCTCCAGCAGATGCAGACAAACCAGAGGTAGGCCTCCCAAAACTCCTACTGTAGCAGGATCCCAAATTATCTGACGATGCTTGTGGGATTACAGTTTTGTTTTTTCTTTGCAGGAAGCGGTGTCTTCTGTGAACTGAAGATGATTCATGGACCAGCAACGTTTTTAAATAAACAGTTTGCATTTTCACTGTTTCCTGTGAAGTTATTTCAGCATTGTTTACTGTCAGTGAGACCACCATTGTTGACTTTATGATGTGGATTGTTGGGGTTAGTGGCCTCACTTACGGGACTGAATTGAACATTGTCCACAATGATCAAAAGAGCATTTTCGTACACTGGTAGGAGGTACAACATTGAGGATTACAAAGGACAAGGGGTTTGATGATGAAGGAGACAAGAGAAACCTCACATTCTCCTGGGAGGAGAGACCTCAAGTGAAGAAGATGCCACAGTTTTGTTTTGTTCTCTGATCTGAGGGATGGGGAGAGCTGCAGCTGCTCGGAGGTTTTTGATCCAAAACACACTCGCTGCTATTTTATTTTCTCTTGTGACCAAATGTTCCTCATTAATTAGTGTTCTCGATTAATCATTTTTTCTGAAATGTCAAACAATAGTTTGAAAAAAAAAAACACTTTCTAGAGTGTGACATGGCCTCGCATTTGAGGATTGTGTTCTTTCATTTTCTGGAGGCATTTCTTTAGCAGAAGTTATGGAGATATGTTGGGTTAAAGTGGGATTCTCCATGCATCTCCCATTGACTTCAATACAGCTGTCACCATAGTCTGGCCCAAAGTGAGATTTGTTTTTTTTTTGTTTTTGTTTTGTCTCATTATTACAGATGAAACAATCCAACAGCATAAAAAAAGCACCACCTCAAACTGTTACTAAGATTAAAATTATGTAGAGCATTTCTAAGTTGTGATATTTGTATATGGCGGCTGTGGCTCAGGGGTAGAGCTGCATGTCAAAGTGTATTTAGGCAAGATACTGAACCCTAAAACTGCTCCTGATGTGCTGGTTAGCACCTTGCATGGCAGATTCCACCGCCATCACTGTATAAATTACTGTAAATGTAAATGGTACTTAAAGGCCTGTACAGCCATGTAAACCCACACAGGTGGTGTTAATTACTGTTGATTAGAGCAGTGTGAGTGTTAACAGACGGTGCTTGATGGACATCTCCCTCAGCCTCCTGTTAATGCTGCTGCAACTTTTAGTGCGAGCAGGTTTATATATTTCTCATTCTAATGGCACATTCCCTTGCCCTCAGATCTGCGTAGTGCGGACTCGCCGACATAAACGCAGATGACATCACAGCGGAAATACCGACTTCCGACTACCAACTTACATTGGAATGCACTATAAGTACATGTCTCAAGCAGAAGTCTAATCAGCCAGTGTGATTTAAAGGTCCCATTTGTAAGAAATTATTTGAGTCTCATTCCCAACTTGTTAAAAATTGATGCCTTGGGATGACCAAAGCGTCAATTTTTAACAAGTTCGCTCAAAAAGGATTTTTTCTTACCAATGGGACTTATAAACCAACTGAGTCTACTGCTCTGATGATCTCATACCTGACTGGTAGAAACTTCCTCGTCACTGATTGTTCCTCACATTGTGAACTGTGGGGATAAATGCAGAGATGTCAGTGAAGTCAACATTTGTCTGTTTATGTAGACAAATGTCAGATTCAGCTTTTTGCTCTGGAATTTGTGGAAACTGTGGCATAATGAAGAATTAAAAAATATAAATCTTTTCCCCAAATAACATGGCTTTTGTTGCAGTCAGTGTAGTGAGTATACGTGATGAGAAGGTACCACGAAATTCTAATGACATGTATTTAAAGTCTAAACCGGATTCTTCCCATTGTTTACACCCAAACCGCAAAACACATGTTTACTGTGCTTATGAATAGGCACCACTGTTGCACTTGTTCTCTTATAATCTTCTGAGAATTTATAGCACTATCTAATTTCACTGTGTCTGGGTTGTTTAATGATTTACTTTGAATTGTTAAGGCTGAAGTGAATAATGCTAAGGACAAGAAACCAGAGGATGAATTACGGGTTTATTGTACCCAACCATATCAACATCTATATAAGAAAGTGACTGAGAGGAAATGAGCATGTGTTGTACCGCTTGTGTCCGTGTTGAGACTTCTCAGAATTTGTCTGCTGCTTCTCTTCGGTGTGCAGGGACAAGAGGATACTCAACACATCAAGGTAGGTCGAGAAGCAGGTATGCTCTGATACCCAATATGAAACAGCTTCAATACTTTTAGGGTGCAGATTTTCATACCAAAGTCAAATATTGTAAGAGATGTTCTTTGTTTTTTAAATATAAAAGGTATAATCAGCTTAATGTACTTGATGTATCAAAGATAAAAGTATTCATTATGCAGAATATTTTAGGATGTTAAAACTGAAGAATTAATTGTAAATGCAAACTTCTTTTTTTTTTTTTGGAGCTGCACAAGTATAATTAATTAAAAGTACTATTGAAAATAGAAACTATTGGGCAGTGTAATATCTGCCTAAAATACTGAGTATTTAAGTATTACGTGTAACTTTTCCATCTGATTCTATTACATATGTTTAATGTAAAGTTTCATTAAATGCTGGCTATACTAAATTAATTCAGATTTATATATAAACCTTATGTGTTTATCCAGTTATTACATATAAAGTTAAGGGGGACTTCTACATCATCATATTGTCTTTATTCAAATGTTCATTATTCAAGCTTTATACAAAAAAGTTATGCATTTCAAATTAGTTATTCTGTCTCCTGGAATAAATCACATGTCTAGTTGTTTAATTTTCACACAGTGACTCAACATAATAAAAAAAACAGTATCAAATGTGACCCTTATGTCATAGTATGTGATGGTACATTTCCATAATTACAAGACTTAAAGTCAATGTTTTAGGCTTTTGAGAAGACATTTCTGCCAATGACTGACTCCTCAAACCTTTTTTTGCAGAATGGTCAGAAGTTTTTAATGTAAATCAGCTTGTTTAAAATGTTCTTTAAATGAGTGTCTGCATCTAAAACCACAAAAAAATAAAATAAAACAACAATATAATGATTGAAAAAAATTATTTTAGAAAAGCTGATCTGCATTGAACATGTGTTGCAATATTGTGACTACACTGGCAGAATTATCTCTTTTATTAAACTTTTAATGAGAAAATTCTAGAACGTCTTAATTAGAAAAACATATTTTTCATTGTTGTACGATGGATCATGTTTTAGAATCTGATCTTATATTTTATATAATGAATAGTGTGCAAAGTAACTAGTAACTGTAGCCGTCAGGTAAATGTAGTGGAAATAAAAGTACAATATTTTCCTCTAAAATGTGATGGTAATGTGATTGTGGATTATTTGTTTCAGCAAAACCACAATGGCAGTTCTGAAAACTATCCTTTGTGCCCTCTTCGTGGTGACTGTAGCGTTGTCTAAACCGGTGAGTTCCTCTACTATTCAGCTACTACCACTATCAAGCAATCTGAGAGGACTTGTGTCAAATATAAAGAGCATTCCTCATTCTGAACACAGGTGAGTGAAGATGAGGATTCATCCAAGTCATCAGAGTCCACTGAGTTAGATTCATCAGAGGAGGCTGCAGCTGATGTTGAGCCTTCAGAGGAGCCCCTGCAGCCAGCCGTTACAGAGACCGACCCCCCCGGCACTCAACTTCCCTCTGCAGCAGGGCCTACTCCGGCCATGCTCGATACTGCACCCCTGCCCGACCCTGAAGCCTCCACCGACACAGATGCATTACACCCCATGCCAGATGATCCTTCACAAACTCTGGGCGTAGACACTTCACAGGATATGCCTTCTGATCCTGCACATGACTCCATGAACACCGGCACTGATCACGTTCCACCAGATACACTAGAGCCCGGGCTCAAGGGAACTGGTTTAATCATAGGCATTGATGGCACAAATCAACCGCGAGTCAGCACCACCACCACCACCACCACCACATACCAAGAGTTACCCAAGGGTGCCACTCCACCCTTTCCTCCGCACATCATCAAATCCCCATCTTCTACAGCCCCACCCGTGTCAATCCCTATCGGAAGCACCATGACTGGTGTTCCTGTTTGTTTCACTTTCCAGTTTACAACCTCTGAGCCAGAGCCACCCAGAGGAGACAGTATGTAACCCAGATAGAAGATGCAGTTATCCACTTCAGGTTACAGGTTCAATCTGTGTCATTGATGTACATAGAAGTAGAGTTCTGCCTTACTTCTGCTTCTTTCTCTTTGGAATATCAAGTCTAAATATTGACTTCACATTTCCTTCATCAGTGATAATTTCTTATTATGGTGCTAGTGTGCTGACTGCTATATACACACACAATGGAAATGTTTGAACTTTTACTGTCCAACAGTGAAGCTGAAACGCTGCTGATTTGTAGAATGAAAACACCTCAAATGTATTCGTATGAGCAGCTGAAAATAAAAATGTGATGTGAATAAATGTTCATATCCTTCATTCAAAGACAACAAAAGCAATATTGTTTAGTAAAATCATGTTGTTTATTTTAAGTTTGTATTACTGTTAAGGTAAACAAACTTTACACTGGTAAGTAACAAAGACACAAAAAGCAACTCGGACCAGAAGTAATGGTCCTTTGTTACAGCAGCCCCACCAGAAACTATAGTACCATGTGTATGTATGAGAACTAATCTAAAGGTGTATGTGATGTAATTTCATGATATCAGTTTATCAGAACTTATAGGCAAGAATTAGAACATATTTCATCTTCAAACAATTGAAGTAAACATCACCTATTTAAAAAGGGGCAATAAGTAGTTTTGGAGAATAAATTCTAACTCTGAATTTTAATATCTACAATATTAATGAGGTAATTATACAAACAAACAAAACATTTTTATCTTTTCCATTACTGAACAAACTGTTCTCAGAGGAAAATAAGGTCCCAAGAACACTGTTTGAAGCTAGAAAGGTGGCAGGGTCCGCCACATATAAACATAGTAAAACAGTATGACTTTGTGTTGTCCTTTAAGATCAGTTTGAAAACAAAACAGAGAATTTGTTTATTTTGTTTGTTTGGGCATAAAAAAAACATTCAGCCAAAGAAGATTGTTCTCTTCTGATTAAAATGTCTTTCCCAAAACTACATACTGCACCTTTAATGTGACAGGTTGAAAAACCCATCAGTCATAGGAGGAGTGATAAGTTTCAAAACCTGTGTTTTGAACTTTATTGATGTTGGTGCTATCTTTTAGTCTATAAATGGAGCGCAGATTGAGCCTTCAAACAAGAATTTCATAGGCAACATTTTACAATTTCATTACTTGTACATTCAATTATTACTTGAAAAAAATAGAGACTGGCATGCACACTCAGTAATAAAGAAGTGAAATTTAGAAAAAGGCTTCAGCACGCTTTAGAATAGTTTTCTGCACAAGTGCCCTGTGAATCTTACTTTCTAAACATCTGTATGACTCCTCAATGCGTTTCTAATTCCCGTGATTGAGTTCCAGTTATTCTTTTCTATTAACATATGCACCTGGTTTACACATTCCCTTGTGCCATGCCACCAGCATGTCACTTAATTTCAATTATTTACTACTTGGTTAATCAAGCTGAGATCTGCCTGACGCTTGTGTTAATTTCTACATAAGTCTGACTGATGAGGCTTTTTCCAAACTGGTGGAGTGTTGAGTATAGTTGCACAGGCAGATACAGTATTGTGTACACTAGGGGTTAGCCGATATGGCTTTTTCAGGGCCAGTAAAAATCTTTTTGTGTCAACATTTCCAAACAACCACTGAAGAAATAAACCTGAGCACAATTTACTCAAGTAATGTTATTAAGTACCATTTTTTTAGGTACTTTACTTGAGTATTTCCATTTTCTGCTACTTTATATTTCCTCTCCACAACATTTATTTGATAAATTTAATTACATATTCTGATTATTCAATGTTTACAATTGTTACGTGTTACCAATCAGATATTGTTGTGGGCGGGACATTGTGTGAGTGGATGCTGCATCAGAGCCAAAGTAGCCAAATTAGTTTATTTTATCCGCAATCTGACATAAAAAATAACAGATAATTGGAAAAACGATGAATATCGGCCCTGATAATCGGTCTACCCCTAGTGACAAGCTGACACACCTTTGATCACAGTGTCTTACTGAGAACATTTAAATAGCTTTTATGACATAGCTCCTGAACTGAAGAGAAAACTATCACAGCTGGTCTGACACTGTCCAACCTCAACCAGCACTTCCTCACTCGAAGTAGTTAACCTGCTCAGTTCTTTTGTCACGGTGCCACACAGTGGCTCAATCGTTAGACTGTCACCCCTCCCAGCAAGACCTTCCTGGGTGGTGTCAGATGGACTTTGCCTGTAGGTATCAATGTATGTGAATGTTTAGTGAAAGACTGGCAAACCTGTCCAGGGTGTAACCTTCACCTCACCCAGTGCATGCTGGGACAGGTCCCAAGAGAACAGGCGGGTACAGAAAATAGATGGATTTTTTTTTTGTATTATGTACAATCTAGGAACATTGGCTCAGTTGAAGTTACAACAGCTAAGCGCACCAGCCAATTATCTAAAGTATAAATGCCACCCACTATGTTCTCCTGTCATTTTATTGTGGTGTGGATGACTGAGGAGGGTCTTGCTGCTCTGGCTCTGTGTCTGTTTCTGCTTCATTCACAGTGTCCTGCTCCTGTTGTGGAGGCTGCTGGATGAGTCCTCCCTCCTGTGCCGTGTTGTAGGAGCCACAGCCACTGCACTTCATCCCCAGCACGTGGAAAGGCACCGTGCAATGGGCTTGGCAGTCGTTACATATAATCTGTAGTGAGGAAAAACATGTGCGTGTTCAAAGGAGATCAATTGGGTGATAAATTGTACAAATGAAGTTGGATGAAATTAAATGCAACAACTGGACTTGACATGTCTATATTGAGGTCTTACTTTGACAGTAGCGCCCTGGTATTCAGTGGGCATCGGTGACTGGGCAATCTCTTTGTCTATCTGATCCCAGTGGTCTTCCATGTTCCACACGGAGTGCATACACAGAGGACAGCGATATGCTCTGAAACAGATGAAGAATCTTAGATTTATTGGAGGGCTTTGCTCAGTACCTCTACATACATTTACAGTAAATTACACAGAGAAATGTTTACATGCACTGCAGTAACTGTAAATCCATGTATACAGGCAGGACTCAAGAAATAAGATATATGAACCAGACCTTCATTTGCAACATTGACTTACTTATTCTAACAGAATGGCTGTTGGGTTCCTAAACAAGCTGAGGCACTCTGAGAGCTTTATTTATTTATTTGTATTATTTCTCACTGTATTATTTTTATGATAACTTATTTTTAAATGTCACCATTTATTGTATCATTTTGGGATAATGTGTACTGGTTGTGTTGACTACTGTTGCAAACCACTGTTACTGTTGCCCCTTAGGGACTATAAAGAGTCTCTATTGTAATGTAATAACACATTAAACTGGAACACCATTTTACTCAACTAAGCATTTACCGGGAAACAAAGAATTTATCAGACATACCCTGTTCTGACCATGTCATCAAAGCAGGTCCTGCAGAGAATAATAACAAACACATTAATTGTTACATTTATGTCACAATACGTCTTGAACTATGATGACAAAATTAAGATAAACTTCTAAAGTTATAAAACAATCAAATCAATCAATCTGTATAGAAAACTGTCACACCGATGTCCTGAATTCATGCATTTTTCCTGCATTGTAATTCAAGCTGGGACACCATTCAGTCTCACAACCCTGACCTTCTACTATTCAATGAATAATGAGTCATACTTGTGTAAAAGATGGCCGCATGGAAGAACGTGAGCTCCAATCCTGGACGTGTGAATATCCTGTACATACAAAAGAAAATTATATTATCATATTAGAGAAAGGAAAAGGCTGCATTAAAATCCCCATCCCATCCCATTATGTATTTAATGCTTCATTACCTCCATACACACTGGGCAGTTCTGCCTCGAAACATTTTCAACACACTGAAAAACAAAAGATATAATTGTAAATGACAGCAGTGAGGACACTCACTCGCTCATCAAACACAGTACACACACTGTACAATGTGTGGGCGTCAGAAACAGGTGCAGGGTGATAATCACCTTGTGGTTTCCCCGCAGATCCTGGGCTAAACACAGATTACACTTCACACAATGGAAATACTTCTCCTTGGGCCCAATCCTGTAGGGGTCACAACACAATGTCAATGACACAGATGACAGTCACCTCACACATGAATAGCATGAGACCGGAAGTTACAGGATGTTACACTAATGCCAGGTTGTGAGTCACTTCAATGTTATTAGCAAAAGGAAAACCGTCAGTGGCAAAAGATTCATGTTTTTCTCTTGTCTGTTAACAGGAGAAGTAATTTTTACTGCACTGCATTTGAAAATGTACTGATGTCTGATTGTTGCGTTATCTGATTTACAAACACTAAAAATGTAATAAAACAAACATCACAACACCATAATTTTGTCTTTAAAATTTGACTTGAATTACTGTAGGCTGTTATTCCCCAAATAACCCTACCATTGTTAACATCCTTAACTAAAAGCTGTTACTGTAAAAACATTTGTAACAAGTCAAGATATATAACTCTACTAATGCTCACCTGCATATTCCACAGTCCTGACAGTGATACTGCTTCTTATCCTTGTCGAACAAGTGGCAAATGTCACAGTAATACTCCCCAAACTGCACATGACACTGCTGGCAAGTCTGTTGTGCCTAAAAGATGGATATTTTACACTTACACCTTGCATTTTTTTTCTTGATAGTCACAAATACAACATGACCCTACCAAAGAGAAACCATTTAAAATCACTGAGTGGCCCTACTACAGCTGACAGTGGAGTACAAACATATCAGCTGCCTGCAGTTGTTTTTCTCAGTTACCTGCTGAACTGTCTGACACTCGCAGCACTGCACCTCTCTCACTTTGAATCGGTCCATCTGGTGGTTCTCCTCTGCATCATGGCACAGCCGACACACATACAGTTTACCACAGCAAGGTGCCTGCCATATATAGAAGCATGTGGTAAGTTGGAGCTCTGGCATGACGGGAATGTCAATCACATTTATATCACAGGTTAGAATTATGATATGATTCATGATTCGTTGGAATGATCACTTTTACATCACAGTTTTCATTTTGACTAGAGAAAAAAAACAAAAAACATTAAAAACATGATGATGTGAGTGACATTTGCTGGGGGCTATACCAACAATGCATGAGCAAACGTGTTTTCTTACATCTGGGGAAGAATATTTGCATCTCTGCAGCACTACAGTACTTCATCATAATGCTGTTTTGACACACATTTTAATTTTATCAAAAAATTGCAGCTTGCAGCAATTTTGATATTGCACTTAGCCATATTGCTATTTTGGTAATATTTCACTTAATTGTTTAGCATAACTCAACAATAAATTGTTTTTGTCTGCTACAACATTGTTTGTAGAGTAAAGTAATATGAAAGTTGCAATTACCTTTCTTTGCAATAATATTAGCGGCCGACCGATATGGCTTTTTCAGGACCGATATTCATTTGCAGTAAAAATGAAACTCTTAGTGTCAAAATTTCAAACCAGTGAGAAAATAACCCTAACCTTCTTAAGCACAGTTTTGAGATACATAATATTACTATTACTTCCCTTTATTAGTATTTCCATTTTCTCCTACTTTAGACTTACTCTCTACTACATTTGATACATTTATTTATTAATTACTTTGCAGATGCAGATTATTTTACTGTTTACAGGCTATTAATTGTGACATGTTACCAATCAGATATTGTTGTGGGCAAGACATTGTGTGAGAGGATGCTGCATCCAAGCCAAACCACTGATCAATGAAAATAAAAAGGCATATAAAAAAGGATTTCTTATCATGTCATTATAGGCTACATTATAGAAGGTATAGGTCTATTGTGTTTCATATGACTAAGCCTACAATTAAAAATATTTATTCCCATCTCATAATATATCAGACTTTGATCCTTTGTCTGCCTGCTTATCCCTGTGTCCAAGGCCATTTGTTTATTTAAAGAGAACTAGGCTATTTAATTGCTCTATATATGTTATTTGGGCATTCTGTTGAAAGTAACTAAAAAGTAATGTAATAAGTAATTTATTACTCCACGCAGACAGAAAAACTGTAACGTATTATATTACTTTAAAATGAAGGCAACAAGTAATATGTAATTAATCTACAGTCCTATTGAAGTAACTTGCCCAACACTGTAAATAACCAACAGATATGACTGACACAGTGAATGATAAGCTAACTCCAGTAAATAATTGACAAAGTGGTTAAATTCCTTTCCCCCTCTACTCTGTTAGTAATTTCATAGACACACAGAAACCTATGTACAGATGTCAGAGGTGGGTCTGTCACACAGCACACCTCCCCGAGCTGTAGGGGTGTGCTTTGCTAAAAGAGCACCTCGGCAGTGCCCCGGAGGTGAACCGCGGCAAATCTACAGCTGTCAGTCCAAGCTCCATACCGCCGGGTCCACGCTGGACTTGAACAGACCGGTGGCCACGCTTGGTCTCGATAGACTGAGCTACTACCGCTAACATGTGAGACAACATACGTATAGACACTAACCGATAATGTGTCAAGAACACAGTTGCTGTGTTGACTTACCGGCTAGCGTTTAAGTAACAGCTAGCTCTGAGCAGTCTCTACCACAGATACATCGTAGCACTAATGGTGACAGAAATGTGAATGAGGCATATACAACGACAAAATACCTCCAGCATGCATGTTAGGCAAATATAAACAATACATTTCTAAAAGTTAACTCACTTTCAATAAGCAGCTGCGCATATAATGCTCACAACCAGCAGGGGAAGCCATGTTTCCTCCAAGATATGGTTCTTCTTCGTCTGCGATGACAATGACGCGCTGTTCTTCTTCTTCGTTTTTTAAAGCGTAGGCGCAGCAATACTGCGCCCCCCTGTTTGAGAATCACAGATAGTCCAGTAGCACATGCGTTCTGCCACATATACTGTGTATGTAACCCTAACCCTTTAGGGGACTATTAGATGATAATGTAAATTTGAAAATGAAAATGGTATAATTCACTTAGCATCGTATTGTCGCAATCTTGTATGGTCAAGTACCGGCTGCACAGTGGGAAATATTCAAATGTTAATTAAAGGGGCATTGTAGTTCTTGGAGAAGATATTCAAACTCATAATTTTAATGAGGTAACAGTACAATAATGAATAATACAATACTCTATAGGGTCCCCAGAACACTGTTTGAAGCTATAAAGGTGGAAGCGTCCACCACATATAAACAAAGTACAGTATGAAATTGTGTTGTCCTTCAAGGTTAGTTTGTTAATTCAGTTTATTCAGTCATTAAAACTGAGATAGCACTTTCACCTGAACCCCCCAGCAAATGGCAGGAAGGTTTTCTTTTCATAGTTTAAATAGGTTGGAAGACAGATGATGGAGAATATGTGCATTTTATCCAAGAAAGACCAAGACACATGTGGTGTGTGTGTGTGTGTGTGGGGGGGGGGGGGGGGGGGTCGTCAGTAAAACAAATAACAGATGTACCCTTATTTCCTTTTTAAGTTACAATGAATTACAGATTATCAGGTGATGCACAGACCCAGACCAGATATCCTCCACTGTAGCACAGTAGAGCTGGTTCCCACTGAGTGAAAACATATCCAAAACACATAAATTTTTTAAGACGTCTTTTCAGCGTTCACTATGGATGTCCGAGTGACATCCGTACATCTTTAAAAGGTTTCTACAATGTAATTTTATACATCTTTTCAACTTCAGTTACAGATGTCCCAAGATGTCCAAAGAATTTCTTGTGGTTCAAAATTAAAGTTTTTTAAGACGGACAAATTTTGCTTCATGCAGCAAAAATTACAGAGTAGATTTAAACCCCTGGCCTTAACTTCAGTAACCTGCATGAGGCATGTACTTTACCAGGAGAGCTATCCATTGCCTCATGAAACATCATGTTAAATAATCCAACCTTCATCATGTTCATGCTCAGTGGGTTAAGACTTTGAAACTGAAATGTCAAATGACATTTTCATTTTGAAACGGAAAAAATAGGTTACATTGTTAATATTGAATTCAATTCTCAAACTGCAATAAACACTTGAATATTGTCCACTGTGTGAGCAGGGTATCAGTTTGATGATTAAATGTCAACCTTTTTACTTTCAGTATGAACATTAAAAACACATGTAAAAATAAAATTGCAAATCAGATTATTTAATTTAGATTTTTACTCAAAAAGCATGCATATGTGGAAAATGAAATTGCACAATATAAATATAAATTGTATAAAATCACATAGTCCCATATCAGATTGCATTTAGATCCTATCACCTTCCTACGTTTGATTATCTCTTATCTCTCCTTCCTTCTCAACGGCGCCGCTGGTGTAGTGGTATCATGCAAGATTCCCATTCTTGCGACCCGGGTTCGATTCCCGGGCGGCGCACGTATTTTTCTTGAGCAACTAAACTGCTGATGAAAAAGGTATAACGAGCCACCAAATGATGGTCCGTAACAAAAATAAACGTTTGAGTTTTAATCAACCAAACGCTTTTGAGGTTGCCTTCCAGCGCCTTGCCGGGTAACATGCATTTCCCAGATGTGTCCAGCTGTAATTTCCTCTAACGTCTATACCCTTTTGCCGATAAAGCCACGACCACGTTAATGGAAAATCTTATTGTGCATGGTTATCAAAAGCTACAAAACTCTGTGTGTTTTTAGCTCACGCCTTACAGATGTAGATGCACATCTCTGTGTGGGAGAAAGAGCGCTTGATTTTGGCTTCATTTCAGCGCGCAGGTTGACGCTGCTGACGCCGCTCCTCCGCCATCTTCAACTTCCTATTGTTTGCATCAGACTGAGGCTGTCTGCGGTGTGTGTGTGTGTGTGAGCAGAGTCGGCCACCGATTTATCATTAAATTGTAGATATAGCCTTTACGTTCGTGGTCGCCCAAGTTCAGCATAAACCATTTGTATGACATTGGATTAAAGACTTCTCAGGACGCGACCACTAAACCTTTACGATGGAGGACGATCAACCCAGAACCTTGTGAGTAACAGCGGCCCTGTCTATGTCCTGGATGGGGAAGGCTCCGTGTAACTACGGCGCGTCCGAAATGTTTCCACGTTGTTGTTTCAATTAAATACTGTAAAACCTTGTGATTTAGCGACAAAATGGCATTTTGTTTGCGCTATCACTTCATGGCAACAGTGGGGACGTTTACAAACGTAATAAGACCGATAGTATCTTCGAGATGAACGTGAAGTTGTTTGATTTAGTCGTATAAATAGACGGAACCGTAACTCGCCTGAAAATGAAACTGCAGGGCTTGCTAATGCTAACGTTAGCTAAAGATGCAAACGCAGCTAGCCAGTCCCCTCTTTCAAAATGCACACGTTTCAACAAACGATAGCTATAGTCACAAAATAGTCGCATTTTATTATAAATAGACAGGTGTGAGCTATTCCATCACGGGAGAGATGTAATTTTTTAGAAAGTACCGTTGTTGCCAACACACTTGGCTAGCATGAGGCCCTTTCTAACCGGCTAGCGTTATCTTTAGCTAACTTAGCTGGCAGACAAGCCACGTCAACGCTCGGGAAGACGGCCCGGGACAGCTCCAGCAAGGGACTGACCATACCCGAGTTCTTTGTGCAAAATTAAAACTTTCTTTTATAGTATGTAGTCCGCTATCGTTGGTGTTTTTTATGTAAATATAGGGAATTGTTGTGGGTTCTAGCTAGCCCGGTTAACTAGCCTTTGTTTGCATGCTACTTCCTGTTTGACAAAGACTCAATTCCCCCATCTCTCTCCTTGTTTGCAGGTATGTGGGGAATCTGTCCAGGGATGTCACCGAGCCCCTTATTCTGCAGGTCTTCACACAGATAGGACCCTGCAAGAGCTGTAAAATGATAGTTGATGTGAGTGTCATCCTCTCTGGTATATGTTATTTCACTGTAGGCATTCAACAGTGGCCCTGAAAGGTAGTGTTCCTCTACATATGTGCTTGGTATTGATTTTCCTCTCCCAGTCTATTATATCAGGTCTAACAAACTACAGTCAGTCCCCAAACTACAGTAGGTGGCTGGTGTCATCTGCAGTGATAAAATTATCACCTTTGCTGTGGACTTAATATCAGTCTTGTTTCCGTTGACAGACGGCTGGAAATGATCCGTACTGCTTTGTGGAGTTCTATGACCACAGGCATGCTGCTGCCTCATTGGCAGCTATGAATGGAAGGAAAATAATGGGTAAGGTAAGCTATCGTGTCTACAGGGTGAGTGGGGACAGGTGGTCTTCAGGTATGGGGAATTGAGGATGTGTGCCTTCCTAAGAACAACAACAGAAAAGGTCATTATAGTACATAGTATTTATATGACATTAGATAAGACTTTCTATCTGCGCCACAGTCTTAATCAGCATTTGTACATTCATGAATAGAAGTACAATTCAGGGGTCAACTGAAGAAGCTAGTGCTGGCCTGTCAATTAATCTTTCATGACCTTGTAAGCTGCATAAGAAAGATAGCACAACAAAGTCTGGGAGAAGCTTGACACAGAGATTTTCAGGTTATCTAGGACAACAGAGCGTGAACAATTTAATCTACAACATTTAAAAGACCCCAGGGCCTTGTAAAAGAATATTAAAATGGTGCTGGATGGCACAATAATGAGTTGAGGGTCTGCATTCAGTGCTAGAACAGAAACCGAAAATTCATATGACTGTGGCGCTGAACCCAGCAGCCACACTAGGTGGTTCACTAATATCTGCATCTGTTATTATTGGCTTATGACTCCCTTTCTAACATTTCAACATGGCATTGATGCCCACATAAGTATTATGGTTATACGCTTAGCCTTTTTCTAAGAAATTCCTACATCCAGTTTTACAGGCCAGCTGCAGTTTATTTTCTGTTAAGTTTAGATCTTAAGATTTGCAACAAGATTAATTTTTCTATGTCTCTTGACATACACAGGACAGAAATATGCGAGAAGGCACCAAATTAGATCAAATTTTACATCTCTTTTAAAGTCGATTTATCATTTTAAGTAGGCAGACCTTAAATCAAAACCCCTTATAGTGGAGATCACCAGTTTTTGCTGTAAATGATGTAAACATACCCCACCTGCCTTGTTCTTTCTCTGCCCCTCTGTGCAGGAGGTCAAAGTCAACTGGGCCACGACGCCAACCAGCCAGAAAAAAGACACAAGTAGTGAGTACAAGTACTTTTCAGTGGGGATATTTGATGACATTAATACATGGGAAAAGTCTGTTTGTAAAGAAAGTGTTAATGTTTGACTGGTACTGTAGTAATTTCACTTGTCTGGAATGTGGTTTTGCAAAGATGGCTGTCCTTTATCTCCTTCCTCTTTTAACAGACTGTGATTAAAATCAGCAATTCTTGGCTGAAAATCGCAATCATGGAAGATGTATTAAAGCTTGAAATACAATATGTATTGTAACATATGGTATGTTTTAACTATGTTCCCCCCATAGATCATTTTCATGTCTTCGTTGGAGACCTAAGCCCAGAAATAACTACAGAAGACGTCAAAGCTGCCTTCGGTCCGTTTGGCAGGATATCGTAAGTATTAAGCTTTACTGACAAAGATGAGCAAGACTGATCAACATTAGAGGAGAAAATGAATGGGGAAGCATACTAAAAAGCCTACAAAGAAACAAATTGTGCATGTCTTGGGTGGGTAAATTAATGGTGAGTTTGCCCTTTGAAATAAGATGTATAATTTAAATTTAAGAGTTAATGAAGAAGACTGAACTGTTACTGTTATGCTTTTAGTGCTGTCAAGCATTGTGTTGTGCTGCATGTTTTTAATATACTCCTATTGGTGTTTTTGTCCACAGAGATGCTCGTGTTGTGAAGGATATGGCTACAGGGAAATCTAAAGGCTATGGCTTTGTGTCTTTCTTCAACAAATGGGTTGGTACAGAGACAAGATAACTGACCAAATTATTACACTTACCTCTGTCTTTATATAAAACATTTAGGATGTCTTTGAAGCTGCATCAGACATTTTCACGCACATTACTGTGTTCTGTGTTTCTAAAGGAATGTATTTTAGATTTTTATGTCATTAGACTCCAGCTCGGTGGAATAACACGATTTTCTCTTTGCTCCAGGATGCAGAGAATGCCATTCAGCAGATGGGGGGTCAGTGGTTAGGAGGCAGACAGATTCGAACTAACTGGGCCACAAGAAAGCCTCCCGCTCCAAAGACCACCTATGAAAGTGCGTTGTCATAAATGTGTATGTTTTTCATGTTTACACTGGATGGTGGATTCATGTATTAACAATCACAATGTCTCTGTCTTCTCCTGGCAGATAACTCCAAGCACCTATCCTTTGATGAAGTAGTGAATCAGTCCAGCCCCAGTAACTGCACTGTGTATTGTGGCGGAGTCAGCACAGGACTGACAGGTACTGAAATACCATTGCTACCATCAGTACTAGGGGTCGACTGATAGCACTTTTTCAGGGCTGATACCGATTATTAGAAATGAAGGAGTCTGAAAACGACATTTGGAACCAATATTCAGTATTTACAGTAAAAATTAAAATCGTTGTGTCAAATTTCAAACAACCAGTGATGAAATAAACCTAAGTACAATCTACTCAAGTACTGTTAAGTACAATTTTGATGTACTCTACTTGAGTATTTCCATTTTCAGCTGCTTTTTTTTCTGTCTTTCCACTTTATTTGACTCATTCAGTTACGAGTAACTTTGCAGAGGTAGATTATTTTATTGTTTACAGGCTATAGATTGTGATTTGTTACCTATCCCATATTGTTGTGGGTGGTACATTGTGTGAGAGGATGCTGCATCGATGCCAAATCACTGATACCAATTATTGAAAAATGCTGAATATCGAGGACCGATAATTGGTCTATTTCTGATCAGTGTGATACTGCCAGTGGTAGTATTAGTGAATACAGCCAGGAGTTCCAAGAGATGCAATGAAGAAAACAGCAAATACGCTGTTTACTGATGAAAGCCAGTGCGGACTACTTTAAAGGGCAAAACTGCCGTGCTTTTATCTGTGTATCATTAGACAACATTCTTTCAGTGAGAAAAAACAGCATTAAATTCATTCAGTAACTATTTACAACACACGCTCGAGCCATATATTTGCAATAGATTATATTTATTCTCTATATTCCTCTGTTTAAAATGAAAAAAGCCACTATACAGGGCTTCCCAACCACTGTAAGGATTAGGTGAAGCACCCAAGTTGTTTCGGGGCTCCATCTAAGCCAAATGAATGTAAAATACATGTGGAGAGCATTAACACTTATTATTTGACGTTTCCAAGATCTAACGGTTGTAGTTTTCCCCCCGTGGACTTCATAGCAAGTTTAGTGCTTTATCTTTTACAACTGTTTGTACACATGTATGGTAATAATAACGGTCCAAAATTACGTGCAGTTGCATATTCTTTTGAAGGAAAATGCAAAATTTTCTTGGGAGAAGCCCCAAACCTAAGTAAGTCTTCTGCAGATGTAGGGCAAACACAACTGCACTATATCCTTCTCAGCTTGTCCAACTAACAAAGCAATGTGAGAACAAAAGAGTGACCCAGAGTAATCTCAGTGTTGTTTTCTTTGTCAGAGATGCTGTATTTTGAAAAGAGGCTGCTTCAGAATGAACTTGACTGGTTCATCTCAATAAAAGAATATGTGTCCCAATGTGTTGGCATGTTTCTTCTAAGAGGTTTTGAGTGACAGCCGAGTTCAGTGGCACGTAGACATAAATGATGTCATGCTGTGGCCATGCAGACGATACATAGCAGGTAGCAGGATCAATTCAATAGGGGTTTCATCTCTTCAGGGGAATTATTGATATAATTAAAAGATTAAGTAATGTCTGTGCTTTCTATTTATTATTCATTACAAAATTTTAGCTTAGGTTATTGTGCTCAGAGAGGTCATTCTAAAGCCCTGTGGTGTTAACGGCAAAATTGTGACCAGCCTGTGAATAAAAATTTACAACCAACTAGAGACTCGTACCTGAAGGTGTTAGAATGCAAGTCCCTGATGCAGCAAACATTTTTCATGAGCCCACGTAGAAACACTATCTGATGTTCCCTTTCTGTTTGGCTTTCAGAGCAACTGATGAGACAGACCTTCTCTCCCTTTGGACAAATCATGGAAATCAGAGTGTTCCCGGATAAAGGCTATTCATTTGTGAGGTGTGTGGAGAGTTTCATATTTTTCTTTTCTTGAGAACAAGGTCAAAGTAGGACAAACTAGTTCCTGATCCTGTTCTATTCTAGGCATATAATCAAGGAATGAACAGTCTGGTTTAGGGAGAGTTTACCAAAAGGTAGGAGAGACAATCTGCAGTGCTCTCAACAGTGAGGAGCTTGATTGAGAAACACTGTACCTTATTTAAATGTAATGCCTGATGGATACTTGCATTGTTGAATTAATTGTTCTGTATGTTTGAGTGAGTGTTGTCCTTGTAATAAACAGTCATTGTTTGCCATCAGAACAGATCTCCAGCAGTGTTGTGGTGACCGCTGCTGAGTAAATACGATTGAAATGAGGTTCAGCATGTCCTTAGTCTCTCTCTGTTTTTGTCCAGGTTTAACTCCCATGAGTCAGCAGCCCATGCCATTGTGTCAGTGAATGGCACCTCAATAGAGGGCCACATAGTCAAATGCTACTGGGGTAAAGAGACCCCGGACATGATGAACCCGATGCAGCAGATGCCTATGCCCCAGGTAAGGAAGCCATGTACTCTACATGCTGTATAAAGCAAAACCATTTGTTTTGGCTGAAGTGGTGTTTTTAAAAACCCATCATTGCATCACATGATGACATAATATTTGTCCAGTCAGTTATCCATCTAGAAATTTTGCAAGTTCCCAGAAGGAAAACACAGCCTTGAACATTCCCTTTGTGGATATATCTTTGACTGGCAGGTGAAATATTTATATATTAAAATTTATGGAGGAAAGGAGTACTGGTTAACTCGGAAGAAAACACACAGTTTTCTTTTCTTGGCCTATAATTTTGAATTTCCTGGTAGTGGAATAAGTGTTTAATGTCTTCCATGGAAGAACTGCTGCCTTAAATCATACTTAAGTCATACTAGTTGGGGCTCCACTGATACGTTTTTTCCAGGGCCAATCCAGTTTATTAGAAATCTGGGAGACTGAAACCGATATTTGGGATCGATAATCATGTGCACTTAAAAATTTAACTTTTTTTCAAAATGTCAACAACCAGTGATTAAATAATCCAAAATACAATTTACTGAAGTACTGTTCTTAAGTACAATTCTGAGTTACTCTAATTGAGTATTTTCGATTTTCTGCTACTTTACCACCGATACGATAATCAGAAAATGCTAAATAATGTCCTTGATAATCGGCCAGGCCCATAATCGGTCCACCGCTAATGCTGGTTGTACTCTACCCTACAGCAGAACAAGATGAGCTTCCCTGCAGCCCAGCCCTATGGCCAGTGGGGCCAATGGTACGGCAATGGGCCCCAGATCAGCCAGTACGTCCCAAATGGGTGGCAGGTCCCCACCTACAATGTCTACGGCCAGGCTTGGAACCAGCAGGGCTTCAAGTAAGTAGCACGGTGTGCACAGGGCTCCCCTTCACCGCCTCCTTCTCCAGCACCACCAGAGTACCCCTTCAAGACCGGGGCAGCGAGAGCCAGCTCTGGCCACAGGAGGGGGCCAAGAACTCCCTCCCCCAACCCCACATCCTCCCTCCTCCCCACGCCAGCCCCTCACCTTGCTCTTCTTAAGAGGATTGAGAAATAAGCACACAGACATATACACATACAGAACAATCTGAACTTTAATTTTGTCGTTAAACATGCTTCAGTGTGTCATCACTGCCCACTGTGCATAGCACATCCCAATAACTTAAGGGTTTTGTTCCAAAATGTTTTTGTCACTTGATTTATAGGTTCAAAACTGTAGTCTGTTTCCTCAATGATTGTAAGAAAACTGCCCTACACTAGCTAAAAGCTTATTTCTTTGAATTTCAATAAATTGAAAGAGAATTGACTAAAATGACTGAACTACATAGATACATGCTAAAAGCTCAGAACAAAGATTTCACTCACTGTCCGAACCTGGGGGATAGATTTTGAACAATTCATTTTCCTCTTTGTAAGATTACCTGCTGTGTTTAAGGACTGTGTTCTTCAAGGCTGTTCAGTTGTTTTGTATGTCTTCATTCATGTCATAGCTTTTTACATTATTTTCTTTTTGATTTCTTTGATCTATTTTTACATATTCTTTGAGGATTTGATCTGTATCTGAATGTCAGTAGGACATGTTAAATATCATTTGTAGGTTGTTATCAAATTTTGTTTTAATTTAGACAGCCTATGTGCAGTGACGTTTTGTGCATCCAAGAAAAATAAAGGAGAGGCCATATGTTGTTGACAGTCTAAAATTCTTGGTGACCAGCTGTGTGAATAGGCTCTGTACAAAGGTGTGAGGAAATGAAAGCAGCGATAGTGTGTTTGATTGTAGAATGTACAGTGAATGCACAATTCCTGTGACAGAGGCTTGGCCTCTCTTGACTTGAATTTTGAAGATGAAACTTAATCCTGTATAAGCTGTCATATCTCCACACTGAACATAGAATTTAGTTGTATTACATGAGTGATACAAGACTTAAAATGCATCATGTGAATTAGGAGAGATTTCAATTATTTCTTTGTTATGCTTTGTGGCCAAATGTAGAAGTGTTGCAAGAGGAACTAGAAGAGTGCACTCAGTAAAGTGCAAATTTCCACCAGGCAGTGATGCACCGATCGCAGTTATATCAGCATATCAGACGGGCCAGGTATAATATTAATATAATATTATGATAAACCTCAGATATAATAATAATGTTATTAATGACGAAAATATTAATTACATCACCTGCAACGATTCCCCCTGCAGCAGGAGCATTGAATGTGTCAGCCCATTAAGAGAGACACTGTGCAGTTATGCACAAGATGCATACTTCATTGATTATTTGAATCTCCCAATATGCCGACAGGATCGGTCAGTATTTAATGTAAATCCAGTCCAGGTTCTTACAGTGAAATTGTTTGGAGGCTAAAGTTTAAATCTTTTTCCTCTGGAGAGTTTCCTCTCTCCTGTCAAGTTTATAACTACAGCTTTTAGTTTTTACTGCTTAAATGTGCCACGATGTTTGCTGCAGTAAACATGGCTGTTCGCATGGAAACGTGAAATTAATGACAGCAGCCTCTCTGTTCATGATCTATGTGTGAGTGTTAAAGAAAACACTTAGATACAACACACAATAGAGAAATCACCCGTAGAGCTCATGCTGTTCGACGTGAATTAAAAGACGATATCGCCTACGGGGACCGGTAGAACTGCAGTGAAATAACCATGTAGGTGTGGGTCTCTAAATCAAAGAAATAATTCGTTCAGGTGGGTGGCGGGGGGATGATTTATGCATACATGGGGATTCAGATGACGTCAGAGCCGAGGAGTGAGAAGTTAGCAGTCAATAAAACAGGTTTTTTAAATATTGTGAATCGCTGCAGCCGTGAGAGCTCATTGAGCCATACAGTCATACATGTGCACAAAATATTTTGGTTTGATTGTCAGGTAGAATGCGAGATTAGCTGCGGACAGATGCGTGCGCACACACACGCACGACCAGATGTGATCATGAAGATAATCTACATTCTTGTATACAGTGTGGCTGATGGGAGGGGGGTGGGGGGTGTAGAAAGGACTATTTAGCTCGCCGCGCTTAGCCTGTATGCTCTTTGTCTGCTTGTCCACCCATGTTTAATCAAATTACACTTACCTTTGAACCTTTCAAAGAACCTCCACTTTCTGTTTTTTTTTCCTGTTTTTTTTTTTTGCTAGCTTGATTTTTGCCCAGCCTGCCTCACCCTCACAACTTCTGATAACTCTGTTTGCCTTCTTGTTCTCATTCCAGCCTGTCCAGATTCTAGTAGCTCTAATATAAACCGTCCCTTTTGCTCTCTTTCGCCTTGTCTCTTCTAACCTGCTGGCATTTTGTCTTTCTGTCTCTCCCCTCTCTCTCTCTCTCTCTCTTTACCTCGTTTTTTGCAGTCACTTACCGGCCAGTGCTGGGTGGACTGGCATGAGCGCCATCAGTAACGGTGGGGTTATGGAGCCTACACAGGGATTGAATGGGAGTATGCTAGCCAACCAGCCCGGTATGGGAGCCACAGGATACCCCACACACTGATAAGTGGGCAGGGTGGGAGATTTGTCAACCATCAGCCTCTTATTGGCTGTACGGTGCCCTGCAGGGCTGTGTAACACCGCCTCCATTTGTGGCAGGACTAAGACTTTTACTGGGATGTGGAACCTAATGGGAAGATTGACGTCTAGGAGATGTAAATGGGATTTCATGGGGGGGTTGAGGTAACGGGAGCCAGGGTGGAGCGATTCGACCCACACAGGTATTTACACCCTTTGTGGTAGGCAAGACTGGCCATGAACCAGGGCTCTTACCATTTTTAAGTTAACTGTAAATGAGTATAAAACTGTAAAGGAGAAACTTTTGGATTTTTTTTTTTGGGGCGGGGGGGGTTTACAAATTGCTTCCATTTTCACATCTTTCCTCTCGCACAGCCACCGAGAGGTTTGTCATTTTTTTTAAAGAAACTGTTTAAGTCTGAGTCGTGCTAAGTTATAAACATTAGTTATTATTTGAGGAATGGAAATCTGTTTAATTTGTTCTCATTTTCTCTTGGATTAAAATCAATTGCAGGGATTGTTGCCACTGCTGTTTCTCTGTAAGGGCAGATAAATATTGCACAGTTTTTCCTCTCTTGTACTTGGACAAATTTGACTACCAAGAGTGTTTTCCCTTTTTTTTTTTTGCATTCCATTTCTCCTCCATATCTTTCGGACAGCCTCAAATCTTTTTCGCCACGTGTAAATAACCATTCATTCATTTGAAACGATGTAAGTAAAAAAAATGCTACTGTTAACTGTGGGTGCTTGCTTTCTTTTTTGTTTTGATAACTCGACAGTTAACTCCAACATTGTACGTAGCAGAGTGGCACTATCAAATGTGCCGCTGGCACAGTGCAAACACATGATTCTTCCATGCAGGGATAAGACAGCATTGCCATGCAGTGCATATTTAAAATTTAACACAATTTAAATGTTAAAGGGTGAACATGTTTGACACTTGTGATGGTTTTTAAATATCTATTGAAACGCCAGTATTTTATATCAAAAATCTGAGTGGATTCAACCTTTACACTTGCTCTTTTTGCCAGAGAAATGGGGAGGCCTACATTGTAACTGTTGCCTTATAGAGCTGGTTTCTTTTACCTGACAAGATACTCTTTTTAATTAGGCAGTGCCTACAGACATTTTCAGACCCTTTTGTTTAGAAAGGTGTTAGCCCTAAGAACTGATGACTCTGCTACTGTAATCAATGTTTTCTTGCTTTGTCCAATTAAAATGCTAATGCACATAAACCACGCTGTGTTTGTTTTCCTTTTTCTCATAGAGGGGTTATTATAGGAGACATTTCTGCACCTTTCATTGAGAGACTGATTTTGAAAACCTTTTTAACCTGAGTGTTATTTCTTTAAATGTATAAGTAGGTGTTTTGAAACCACAATGTCTATTGCTAAGACTATTAACTCAAGTCCTGCACGATCAGACTTAAATACATGGACATTAGTTCATACACTGTGTAGAAAAATACAGAAATTTTACGAGCTGGTTGACATTTTTGTGTTTTAAAAATTAGTTCATACCCTATAGTTTATGCACACCAGAGGGTAAAAAAAGGCTTAGATGCAGTGAGAAAAGATAGAAGATTTGATATACCACAGCTCCAACATTTGTTGACTTTTACCCACCTCTCTCCTGAAATTAAACGTATTTATACTGCTCTTTAATTAGGGATATTTTTTCTCTTTGTGTTGTGTTAATATGTTTGGTCCCTAAAATGTGAAACATTTAATTAGAATGTTATTGCATATCCATGCACATGCATATATGCCCCCATATACCTGTACCCTGTACTAATTTTAAGTAGTGTAAAACTAAAATCACATTGTCTTCCTGAAAAAATGTTCCCACCCATACTCATAACAACCACGGTGCTCCAAAAACCCTATCATAATGAAGGAACCTAAAAAAGAAGGAAGGGTCATTACGTCGCTGAATCTCGCTCTGGGGCCAGACTGTGGTTACAGCTGTGTTGAAGTCACAGGCACATGCATAGAGAAACACACTAAAACCCAGCATATCTACGTCGTATGACTTCTGATGGAGAAACACCTCCAGAAAATGAAAGAACACACTTCAGAGAGCAGGTTGACCCCTGATCTTTCCCCCAAATGATCGACAGAGCTGATGATATTGTGATCAAACTAGGCATGTCCGACTGATTTCCTCCGATGAGACTGCAATTACTCTGTAAACAGCAGCGAAAACAGGAGCCTCTCTGACACAAATTTGAGGAAAGGAACAACTTGTAGCTAAATAAATCATTTGTTAACCTACTCTCTGACGTGTGATCTTTCATTTTCCACTGAGGGCAGGTCCTGGTGTTGTGCGTGTTGGCAAACTGGAGTAGCTTACTGGGGAGCCCAAAGGAACAGAGTCATCATTCATATTACTGTAACAAGTAAACAAATATTTCACCAGTGAATGTGACAGTGCTAGATTTCTTCTCATTGTCTGCTATGACAAAACGTCTGCTGTGAAAAAAGTCTGTGTTAGGATAGCACATCTGGGCCACCTGTGTGGAATGCGGAAATAATTAATTTTAGTAAATGACTTGTGTAGCTTTCACTCTGCGACAAGTCAAAATGTCTGTTTAAGTTTGTAAAAGCTTAAACTTTATCCAGACTAATCCTGATTAAGGCAAATCATTACTACCTGAATCTTACCATATTTAACACTCAAAAGTTCTGTGTGGAATCTGCATGTTCTCCGCGTACCTGCAGGGGTTCTCTCCATGTACTTCGGCTTTCTCCCACAATCCAAAGAGGTTAAATAGTTACTCAAAATTGTGGGGAGAAGCCAAAACATTTGGAGAGAACCCACACAGAGAACATGCAAACTCTGCACAGGAATGCTCTGCCCCAGCCACGTTTCAAACCAAGGATGTTTTTGATATGAGGCAACAGCACTGACCACTGCACTGCTGTGCTGATGAATAATAACCATAGACTTAAAATGATGGTGGAAAAGAATGAAAAACAAAAAGCTCTCTGAATGCATCACTTATGTGTCAGAGTGTTAGGTGAGGTTTCAGGGAGCAATGACTCGCCTTAAGCAGGATTTTATCTGAATAAAGTTTAAGCTTTTACAAAGTTTATAGAATTAAGTCATTAGTTTAAAGTCAGTCTTATTGGTTTTAAACTTATTGACAGAAGCTGAAATATAAAAAGCTGGACCTAAATGTTTGACAGACAGATGGAAGGAAACTGCTGCTCTCAACTCAACTCAACTCAACTCAACTCAACTCAACTCAACTCAACTCAACTCAACTCAACTCAACAGCCTTTACTGACCTTCACGTGTGTCACCAAAGCAAAATTACAACTATGAAAAAATAAGGAAGGATGTAAAAAAAAAACCCAGTGTAAAAAATAATATGAGTTAATAGAATAAAATAGGTAATGAATCGCACACACACACATTTATGAATGTATATATACATATACATATGCACATATTGGCTATAAATAATAACGATAAAAGAGCAAATAACAGAAGGAAGGTATAAGTATTTTTTTCTACTGCTTCTTTTCCCTAAAATAACGATTTCTCCCTGTCTGTCAAACTTTGGAAATGCAAGAACTTTTCACCACCAACTCTCAACTATGAACATATGAATATATATTATCCTGTTAATCTCCAGGAACAAATGGAGCCCTGTAAATTTCACACAATCATGGGTGGCATCCAAACTTGAACTCACTGTTGCCAAACTTTATTGACACAGAGGTATACACTGAAACCAAACGCACTAATTTCATAGTAGTGGTTGATCAGAATCAAAGAACATTTTTTTTTTGATTCACATTATAAAGTTTTATGACTGATTTTAAGTTTGGATCACTGAATCACAGTGGGCTGGGTTGTGATGTATTGTGAGGTTTGTGCAGAGTGCCACTTGTTTACATGCTTTTACAGGACTTGTGGTTCTTGCAGGACAGCCAACAACCTAAAGTGTGGCCCGTGCTGTTAAACAACACCTTGTTACATCCCCATACTGCAGAGATGACTTTCAAACATCCTCACTCGGGTCTCACGTAGACGCTGTGATTGTGTGTTTGTGCACTAGAGGGCGCTCTCAGTCCATCTTTCCTGCACGGTGCTGTGGAGCAGGTGGCTGGCTTTTCTGTTCTGTAGCACAGTGGCACTCAGGCCATCAGTCAGTCTGTCAGCATGATTAATATCTGTCTGTCACACTGAGGTGTGATTGTGAGCACACACAGACAGTACTGTGTGCTCACAAACACACACCTGTCTGCCTGTGTACACGAGTCTGTTAATTCACACACAGAAAACGTAGTTTTAGTGTAAAATGTCATGTCTTTTTCAAAATTGTCTCTCTTAAAAAAGTGCTTCAACATATACTTTATGAGTCACAGTATGTGTAGACTGTATGCGTGTGTCTCCTCAGTCTGAGTTATTGGGTCTGGGACAGCCACGCAGTCTGTCTGGCTGGAATAACAGGCAGCAAGAGCTGACAGGCTGATAAATGGTTTGTCTCTTCACAGCTGCTCAGCCAGGACCCGACTGGGCTTTAATGGACGGAGAGTCTGTTAGAGATGGAGAGAGAGAGATGGAGAGAGAAAGAGGGAGAGAGGGAGAGAGAGAGAGATGTCAGGAGATGAGTTAGTGAGCAGATTACAGCTGAAATCAATCAAAGCAGCCACGCTTCGCTTTCTCTCTTTGTCTGTCCAGCTTCCTTTCTCTCCTCTTTCTCTACTTCAGTTTTTAACCACAGATGACAAACCTTCTCTGAATAAAATCTTCGTCATTGTTAAAAAGTCCAACCTTGTGGGGCAGAGACAAAAACTGTATAAGCTCAGTTAAACATTTAGTTTTGTCATTGTTGGTACTATTTTACAAATGACACCCTCTTTCATAACCACCAAGCAGGTTGGGTCTAAATTTGCTATTCATTGTCAACTGATCGGGTTTACATTGCTCCGTTCACTTTGTCTTTTATTTGTCTTTATTTTATGAGTATTTCTTTTAAACATCAGCCCATGTACATCATGGTGTCTTTTTTATCTTTAGTTTTTGGAAAGTTCTCTAACCCTTTGGCTTCTTCACTCTTGTAACATCCATTCAGCATCTGTTATCTGTTTTTTAAAGGTGCAATATGTAGTTTTGGGAAAGGAATTTTATCCGAAGAGAAAGATCTTCATTGACTGATTTTGTATGCTAAACTGAATAAACAATTCTCTGTTTAAACTGAATAAACAAACTGATCTTAAAGGACAACACAGTTTCATACTGTTTTACTTTGTTTATATGTGGCGGGCCCTGCCACCTTTCTAGCTTCAAACGTGTTCTTGTGACCGTATTTTCCTCTGAGAACAGCTTGATTATTCAGTCATGGAAAAAATAAATATTTCTGAGTGTGGATTATTAACTCATTTATATTGTAAATATTAGAGTTTGAATTTCTTCTCCATAACTTCATAGTGCTACTTTAAGTTCAAAAGAATATAAAATAATTAATAATAAATAGGAAAGAGGAGAGTGTAAAAAGTAATACCTACACAGGGTTTATTTTGCCTAGTTGCTAAATACTCATTTTTGCGCTTTTTTGTCCAAAATATTACTTTTTGTAAAGTCGTGCCACCATCAAGACCATAATTTATGTCACATTCTTCCTTAGAAGTAGTCCTTTCCTTTCCTTTTCAATGTTTTACATTTAGCTTTTTTTCTTAAATACAGTATGCAAAAAATGTATATAAAATGTACCAAAAACGAATTTGTGTAATGGGTATGTTTTTGGTGTACTATGAAAACTATAGTACTACGAATACGAATACTATTTACTGGCCAAAATGTACAGTTGTGTACTGCAGTGCCACCATCAGGTGTCATTTGTGTGATATAAACCATTTTTCCCTGCAAAGTGATGATGTATTTTTCCCTTCCTGTCCTGCAGTCATTGTTTATCCAGACCTTATATTCTACATTTTTGAGGTGTGAGCACCACCTAAACACACAGACCAGAAGGGACATTTTCCACTTCCACTCGTTCTTCCTCTTACAAATGAGGAAGTTAAAAATGACTAAACTAGGGCTGTCATGATGTCACATTTTTATCACATATTTATCACAAATATATTACAAATGTATATTTAGCTTTTTTATTGTGTGTTTTGTCTCTTTTTTTGGCAAATGAATAACACTCAAAATACAAGTGTAGGCAGGCAGAGATCTATATTTCATTTAAAATATTAAGATTATTGTCAATGCACAGTTTTTCTCTTCTATAGTAGCTTTGCTACAGTCTGGTACGACCAGGTATTGCTCTTTAATAGATAAGCAGCAGTAACGCTGTCAGAAATAGGGGTACAATGGGAGTCCATTTCTGCCCCCCCAGGTGCAACTGACACTAATGTACTCCCTTAGGCTAAATGCTGGACCTCAAGGTAACTATATGTACCTTTTTTAGGGCTTAAAAGGTTTCGAAGGGTTCTCAAGCAGTAAAAGGTACATATATGTACCATTTTTATATGTACCCACCCTTTTTAAAAGGTCAATTTTTATCTCCTTAAATTAAAGTATAAAATTGCCACCAGAGCTACAAGACTGGTTCAAACCACAAGGGTACAAATAAGTTCCCAATGTCAAGGGTACAACAGCTGTACCTCAGAGAGTAGTGCCCCCCTGACAAGCCTATTTACCCCTAAAGATACAAATATAAACCTTCTTTTCTGGCAGTGTAGCTACAACAAAAGTGACATGGTGTTACTTTACGATATTCCCTGCAGGATTTAAAACTACAGAGCTGTGATCAAGTTTCAGGAGGAGACAGGACAGGAGGACAGCTCAGAGATTACCTTTAAACTTTAGGGATTAAATGTGGATATATCTTCACTCCTGTTTATCAGCCTGACTGCAGCAGTGATCCACGGAGCTGACCTCCATTGTCGAGTGTTATGTACTGGAATGTTGACTGCCAACCAGAGCTGGAGGGGAACGTGATGTCACAGAGAGGAGAGGGGAAAAAGGAAGAGAGAGAACCGGACTCTGTGGTCCAACTGGTTTTTGCTAACAACCACAATTGTTGATGGAAATGTCGGCACACATGTTCACAGATGAGGTCATGTTTGAGAGTTGACTTCACATTAAGTTAAGATGACTTCACTGCCCTGGAAGTGGCAATACTGTAGGTGACCAAATAACACGCACCTAGCTCGAGTAAACTTGTGGACTTTGGGTTGGAACATTGTTGGAAACATTTGGGGTAATTTAAGTACACAACTCAACAAAATTCAAAACAAAGATCTAGTTGTTTTTAGTCATTTTAATGAAGTATACTTAGGTAGCGTATCTTTTACAAAAGATACTAATACTACCTGTTAGACCATCCTAAACACAATGCATGCAGGCATTTTCTCTCTATTGTTGAAACCAAATAGACTGCTGGGAGGTGGCGTTGGTGACGTCACTAACGCATGTGTAGTCTTTATGATTACAAATTTTCACAGTCTTACATTTCATTAGTTTTATGACAGACTGAGAATTTATTGACTTGGAAAATTATCTTTCAAACTGACAAAATTGTCTGTAAGATTCATGGCACAATTCAAACAAGATCCATAAATGATTTGTCTCTCCCCATTGACCACTGTACAAAATTTTTCCCAAATAAGGTCCCATGGTGGTCCACCGGAAAGGGTGTGACTTCGGCACTCTATAGTGACAATGACAGGCCATAGTTAATTCAAGGTATATAACCTGCTTTGGTCGGACTATGTTTTATGACTGGACTAATCAAGTGCCTTAGTTAATATCATTTCGAGAGAAGCAGGACGGGCCCTTGTGCAGCTGTACTGCCTGTATTTCCACCACTGGTGACGTCAGTGGCTGGAGGGAAGCTGCGGGATCACAGTGTGTTTGTACTAGAGGTGGCTGACTGAGAAGTGTACAAAGTGTGCTGAGGCAGAAACAAAAGAGCTGAGGAAAATGTCGAGGGCTTGAGGGACACGAGGTGCCCTGTGAATTGTTTGAGTGAACAGCGTCTGTGTGTGTGTTTGTCTGTGTTTCCATGCAAGTGACAGCTTGCGGCAGTGGCTGACAGCAAATAAACATGTTCCAGTAATTAACCTTGACAGGCCCAATGTGGTGGCAACAGCAGAAACCTGCTAATGACACAATTAATCCATAATTAAGGCATTCTGTCACACCACACTCACACACATCCTCACTGAACATTGTGTGTGTGTGTGTATGTGTGTGTGTGTGTTGGAGGGATTGGTAAGGGAAATACAGTACGCACTACAATGAGAGCATAAAAGACACTGGGTGATATTTTCTTCAAAAAGCTCATTGAGAAGTTTTAATCTTTTCTTCGTGTTCCCTTCATTTTCTTTTCATTGTGCCTGTGTGTCACTAGAGAAACACAGAGCAAAAACCCAAAGCAATTAAAAGCACAGGAATGTAATCAGTGGACAACAACTGTACAGTATAAATACGTGCTAATGACCGTGGACAGCAGACCAGCACAAAGGCATTTCCCCTTTGAAGGCAGGGTTTGTGAGGATGATGAACTCTTTAAATGTGTGCAGTCGAACAGTGACCTTTCTTTGATGTTTTATGGAATCCCTTCGACTTTTTTTTCTCCTTTCTTATAAATTGCAGCCTGGATTGACACCAGCTTTGACACAACAACCAGGCAGGAGAGAGAAAGAACAGAGAGCAGTGACGGTTTCTGAGCGAGTCAGTCCATCTCCCAGTACTTTCTAAGACCACTTTTACTTTGACTTAAACGGGCCTGTAGGCATTTGACCCCTTTCCCATTGCCATTCTTGTGAGATGATTTTTTTTTCTGGTGATCCAAAGTCTGATCTAAAATATTTTCTCTCCTGTGTTAAGGATGTATGATCTTGGTGGGGAATAAGAGTTTTGCCAGGATAACATTTTTTTAAGCATATTTTTGTTTTATCATAAAATTTATGATTCATAATTTATTTTTCACTTGGCTTCATGCATGGGAAAAAAATGATGTAATCGAGAAGAATTTTGTTTTCACTCAGTTTCACACACGGAGATAATTCTTTTTTCTTTCCTCCTGAAAATGTGTTTTTTTTTCTCTTGATTTCTTTTCTTCTTTGTGTTTTCACAGAAGAAAAAAAAATCAAGGAACTCGATTATCATTGCAAATTTATATTTTTCCACCAGATCGTTAAAAGATAAGTTATGAACACGGGAGAGAACGGTACAAACGTATACCTGATCAGACTACATCCAGATGACGTCAAACATATTTCAGAGAGTCTTCTGAATGACACAGGAGCTGGGGGCTGTCCTCCAGAAAACCAGAGTAACAGAGACTTTGTTTCTTGCATTTTGGTGACTTTCAAAGAATGGAAATAACCAAACAGTAATAATCTTTCAGTGCTCCACAACAATTATAATTCTGTCATCACCTCCATGGTATTTTTGATGAACTGGTCCTCCTGATTAATAAAACTGTGCCAGAAGCTCGAAGGGAGGGACCATTTATCATATCAGACTGACTGATATCCTGTTTTCATGAAATGCCAACATTGGCCCGACATTTGAGCTAACCATTATATCAGTCCAACTCCTCTGACACTATCCAAACTTTGCTGTGCCAAGTCCTGTGCAGAGCTCTGCCACCTTGTTTATAACTTTGACAGCTTCATTATGTACTTTGTATACAGCTTCAGCGGCAAGTCAAATTGCTGGCATGTGTAAATAGACTTGCAGGTGATTTTGTGGCTGTCAGGGCGTTCACTAGACAGTTGTGACTGATTTATAGGTAGCACGTCAAACACAGCCTGAATAATCCAACAGGCAAATAAAGATGGAGCTGTGCTGTTTGGTACACTCCAGCTGCAACTGCTTCCAATGTAAACACACACATGCACACACACTGTTGTACAGAGAAACACCACAGCATGTACAGGTAAGGACAGTTGTGTGTTTAAAATCTGCTTATAATGTGTGTGTGTGTGTTTGGATAAAGTTATACTGTATTTGTGTTTATGTCTGTGTTCACCCACTCGCTGGTGTTTGTGTGTCTGTCAGGGTGTGTCGGGCTCAGTGCTGACAGGTATGTGTCACCTCATCATTCAGGCTGTCAGCGCTGCAGACGAGGAGGAGGAGACGAGACGCCGATGAAGGACACCGGTTGTCTGTCGCTCAGCCCGAGCCACTTCCTGTGAACGCGTGGTTTAAGAGGGAGTCTTGGAGAAGTCCTATGTAGGACAAAGGCAGCCTGCGGCTAACCCCCCCCCCCCCATTACCACTGCCAGTAACGCTCCAAATGAAGAAAAAAAAAGAAAAAAAAAATCCCCCATCTGACTTGACTCATCGCTCATCACCAGCGCAGAGAGAGTAAGAGAGAGCTCCATAGATCAAAGACTAGATGTCATATCCCCCTCCCCTTCCTTAAATTCATCCAAAAAGCCAAAGCAAGGGCTGTGTGTGTGTGTGTGTGTGTGTGTGCAGCTTGCCAAGCTCCTCGACTTGAAGCGTGTGTTTATGTACTTTGTCACTCAGGAAAATGAGATGTGTAAATCCAAATGTCAGCGAAGAAGAGGAGATTTCTGACAGCGCCGAGCATCATGTTCCCGATTTTTTTCCCCCTGCCTTTCCTCCTTCTTCTCCTCACTTTTGGCCCACTGGACGCACCGCTGACAGCTTCATGGCTGACAGAGAGAGGAGAGAGGATCTGAGCCCCAATAGAAAGAAAAAGGAAGTGGGAGGGGGCATGATGGGAGATGATGTTTCCTAAATGCACACACACGGACACACAAACAGGGGCCACGTAACGGCCAAGGTCAGCGCTGCACGTCTGAATGTCTGCATTTGACAGTATATACTTACTTCTTATGGATGGTGTGTGTGTGCGTGTGCGTGTGTGTGATGCTTTCAGGGAGCAAATTGAACCGAGGCCTCTGCAGTATTCGCTTGACACAGTAATGGAGGGTAGGATATGTATGTGGATTGTGTGTGTGTGCCTGTCGCCAGCGTTCAGTGGCTCTGCCATTCAGTGGGACATACACGGGGTTGACAGCTCCCGCTTAAATGTGTCACTCGACATTACCCATAAAGCACCACCAGAGAGAGAGAGAGAGAGAGGGGACAAGGGGAAGGGTGGTTGGAGTGGAGGATGGGGTTGTAGATATGCGTGTGTGTGTGTGTGTATGTGTGTAGGGCAGTGGATAGGAAACAGAAATAAGGCGATAGAGTGGGTATTATTTTGTTACTTTTACCTGCACGTTCTCGGCCATTAACCAAATGCAGCTGCTCAATTCTGGTTCTTGCACTTCACTGGTTGTCAAATTTAGGGCTAGGGGCACCCAAGGGCCCTCGACAGAGGTCCTGCTCCCCCTCATGCAAAATGAGAAACAGCCACTTCTACGTTCCCTTTCTCAGAGAAAAGCTTTGAGAGCGCTGCCACTTTAGATTTAGCTGGAGAGCCACCTGTAAAGAGTTTAGACGTCAGATGTGATTTATACAGAAATACTGTCTCTGCCGTATTGACAGTAATTCTAGACAAGCCACAGCGGTCATCTCAATAAATGAAATGCAGGCCTGTAGGTTAAAGACGCATTATATTCCATCGTAAAGATCAGTGCTCTGAAATAAATTGTAGTTCTCTATGTCAGTACTGACATTATCACTAGAAGTTCCTGTAACAAGAGGGTGTTGTTATTTTGGGCATCCAGGGTTCAAGAAGTTCAAGCATGCATACATCAACCTCATTGTTTGCTCAGACAATGTAAGGTGGCTGTCATTTGGACTACTCCCAAGGATTGGATAGACACAAGACTCTCCTGGATTATAAATAAGTACAAAAGATGAAAAGATTGTCTGGGTCTTTGAAAAGCCAAAGACACCAGTGAACATAAGAAGGTATGTATAAGTCTAAAAGCACTCTGAGGCAGAAACTTGTCCATCCTAAGGACCAGGACTGCACAGATTTGGGAGACAAAACAACCTCTTCATAAACGAAGGGCACAACACTGGAAGGCCAACTCTTCAGGTCAAGTCTCTGCTGTCCACTCACATCTGAAGGAGAAGGGACATTCCTTTGAGGACAACAATGTCAACATTTTGGCTGGAGAAGACAGATGGTTTGAAAGAGGAGTAAAAGAATCCACCTATGTCAAACTGGAACAAGCATCTTTGAACAGAGGAGGTGGCATGAGATATTACGTATCACCCACCTACAATGCGGTACTGAGTTCACTCCACAGACAGCTTAGCAACAATTCACACCTGGAGCCACCTAGCCCTAACGACCTACATGAACGCCGTTTGAGCCAGTGACTCACGTGTGACCCTAGCGACTCCGTAAAATCCCACACAGGGTTCAAATCCTGCATCTCCCCTCCAGTCAGTTAGAACTGAAGAAGCATCTTGGACTAGAGGTGAAACATCTTCAAGAAAACTGGAACAAGTCCAGTTGCCTACAATATAGCACTTACAAAAAGCATTTAATCCGTGAGCTTCTGATGTATTAAATTGCGTTGAAGCAAATGGGAGCTAAAGCTTCTTAGAAAAATGATAATACATTTAGCATTTTCCTCAAAGTGGAAACAGACTTCTGTTTGGTTTGGCCGTGGGCGAGGTGTCACACTACACAAAGCCCAACCTGTGAAGAAGACCGCTAGCAAGTCAACATGGATGTACAGGATGTAATAATTTAAGACACTTAAAGACCTGAGGGATACAGATGATAGAGTTTGCTGTGCAGCTTTAAGTGTAGACAGAACTTACATGAAAACTCAGTGTGTCACCGTTAAATAGTTTACATTCATACCCTGGGGCAAATTTGGATGAATTCAGCAACTATGATGTAATATTTTGGTCTCAACTCCACAACAACAACAAAGAGTTTCTTGACAGCTCTGATTACACCTCTGACCTGTTTCCTTTGCTGAAGCTCTTGTGTGTTGTAGTTATTTAAAATCATCCATCAGGTCAAACTGATGACAAAACATGATTTCTCTGAGACGCTGTTGAAATAATTGGGATGACCATGACATAAACCTAAAGCACTGTTACATTAAATAAAAGACTGCCTCTGTGGTGAGGAGGTTCAAGGATATCACTAAAGGAGATTCTGAAACAGCAACTGACAGTCAGCAAAACTACTGCAAAGCAAATTTGTTTGAGAATGGTTTTGTGCCCCACCATCAAATCATTAATCGGTAGAATAGTTTGAGTAATTTTAGGAGCTGCATCGTGAATAAGAGAGATCTCTCTCCTGCTCTGTTTACGCTTGTTATGGTAAACTGACACATACAGTGGGTTTTTTGGCTGTATACAGTGGTCAGATCAAGCTGGATTATGAGAGTTAAGGGCCACATGTCAAAACATGTCTTTCAGTCGGCCCTGGGGCGCCATAACAACAACCCCCATCCCTCGAAAATCCAACCACCACCATTCTCCTCATGTCACTCAGTCCCTATCCGAGGGCACAATCGACTCTCTCAGCTCCGTTTCCTGCCAATGTGCATACACGGCAGGCAGGCAGGCAGGCACGCACACACACACACACACACAGACAGACAGACAGCAAAGGTAATATCAGTTACTGGCAGTGTCTCCATGACGTAATGTGGTGTGTGTTTGTTTGTGTCAGTCAACAAGAAGACAGCCGCGATCTCACACTGTAAATCAGTTAAGATAACTTTCATTGTCAGTGTACTGAAGTGTCTCGGAGACGGTTTTATGAGCATGTGTGTGGGTTTGAGTGTGTGCTATGCATCGCAGTTTTAGAGATGAATTAGAGATATTTTCATTCACACTTCACTGGGTAAATTTAATTGTCTTTTGCATTTGCCGTATATAAGTTTGTGTGTTGGGTCCTGATTCCTTCAATCTAATTGCAGTGCGCAGCATCCTAGACTATATGTCCTACGTGATGCTCAATGCTTTTCCTTTGTTGTCTGCCTTATGTTCTGAATCCTGCAACCTAATATCCCTCATTTTAAATTATCCATTCCATGTTTTGTAACTGTCAAGCTGTTTTTCACTGCAGGAACTCTCCCCAGGAACTATAGCAACCTTTGGAGGAACTCAGTGCTTTCCCCAGCAGGGACAAGTGTCTACATTAAGTTGCATTTTACCCTCCAAAAAGTCCCTGTTCAGGGGCCACAAGTACAGGAGCTTTCTCAGCATTATTTTCAGCCACCATTTAAAAAGATCTGCAGCCGAAAACTGGTTTGTTTTTTGGTCATTGTGCTTTGACATCTTTGCCGAAGGAACCTTTTAGTTCCTTGAAAAGTCGTCCCTGGCACTAAAACTCTGGTTGCTTTGGCTGGAGACGCAGCGTTAGTTGCGCAACAAGTCAAACCGTCCTCCTGCTGCAGAGTCGCAATGAGCCAAAGCTGCACCACAGCAGTGTTTATCAATGCCACTTTGTTCAGTCATCAGACACAATGCTTGTGCTTTCATGCGTGCATAGTTCTGTAATTAAGTTGAAGCAAACTTTGTCTTTCAGATTTCGTACTGTATATGCAATTGTCTGAATACTATAATAAAGTTATGGCTGTCAATTCTCAGCTTGGTGTTTATACACACGATGCATGAAAAGATATGTTTAGTTAACCCACCTGTAGTGAAATCAAACCGACCTGTGTCCCCCTCCCTACTGCTGGCAGACACTTAGAGGGCAGAGAAGAGATGTGCATTTGTGACAGTCGTTTGTTCTTCGCTTCTCTTTGTTGTTCTCTCTCAGTCTTAGCTTGGCAACTCATTTTAGCCCCCCAGGCAAAAACACTGCAGACGCCACCAGACACCAGATTTCCTCCACTCCAGGGGAAGGATGAGGCTGTTTTGCATATTCCTTTTACTTAGCTGAAGTTCTGTTTTGGCTTTGCAGCAGTCATTATAAAAATCTGTATTCCATCTAACGCTGCCAATTCTCATAAGGGGCCCGGAGGGACGTTTCGATCCTTGATCACATAAATAACAAAGACAGGATGTTGTGGAACCAGTTGGTAAAGGGGAGACATGTGTAAACTGGTCCACGGAAGGTCAACGAGCAGCACGAACATGTTGCGGGGTCAGGGGATCACCAGGCATATTAAAAATGTGTGTATTAATAATGCAGAGAGGCTCTTTGGGAGTTTCAGATATTATGTTTCTATCTCACATCCTGCCCTTGATTTCCCAGAGAAAAAAGTGATACTTTAAGAGGCAATATTTCAGCTTCCACATGACAGACTCAGACAGGCAGAGAGGAAGGCGAGGACTAGCTGACGGAGATAAAAGTGATGGACAGCATGTTAAGTGGATATTTTAGTCCAGTGTAACTGTGTCGTGACAGCGAGGATTATGATGTGACACACAGCTGCTTGGTGGGCCTAAACCCACTGACTGACACGTGTCATTGATATTTGTAAAGGCTCTACCAATGGAAGTCAGATAAGTCAATCAGGCTGAGTGAAACAACATGTGTCTGACATCGTCAGCTATGAATTTTACATGAACCCTCTGTCGCAGTGCTGCGGTCGCCCTGGGGCAGGATGGTTAGTAGTGGATGTAGTACAGAGGCTCCTACTGGCATCTGAATCGCTGCCTCTGATGCCCCTCCCCTTCCTGATTCTGAACATGATGAAGCACAGGTAGTCCAATGAGAAAAGCCTGTAAATGTATCAAATAATGACCCAAATGTTTTCAGTGGTCTCAGTAGGGAACTATCATGAATGTATGATAGACCTGGGTACAAGGTCACTCACCGTGTTGCAACGAAATTAATCCCCTGCGGCCCAAAGACCACTGTCATATAAGAGACATCTGTAAAAACAGCAAACCTGATTCTTTCTATATTGATTTTTTGATCTATTGACGATTTATTTGCTTAAAACTTTCCTCAAGCCCAGAAACGCGATTTAAAAAGTCATGACATCAGCACAAGGTAAAGTCAATGGACTGAGCAGGAACTCACAAGGGGGGCTAGAAAGCTAGAAAGCTTTTTGGGTGTATGCGCTGGGTGAGCAGTTCTTATTGGACTGAAAAGGCACCATCTTTATAGTCCTTTTAGTTTCATGTAAGTCTACATTAACTATGAACTTGCATTGTTCTTTTGCCAATAAGGGTGAACTTCAGTCATTCGATTATCACATTTTGATAAGTGCTACATAAGTAATTGCTTTACATGTCCTCTTTTATGAAATTATACTTTTGAAATTGTATAATGTACTGTGTACTGACGTGAAATATCAATCAATCAATATATTAATACATAACTTCATATATAAAGAAATGAACAAATAGCATATTAAAGGTCCTGTTTGCACAAAAAGTAGAATTTCTAATCGCATTCCCAACTCGTCAAAAACCGATGCTTTGGGTATGTAGGATGGGTCGGCCGCCGTCTCACCAAGTTAATTTACAAATACATTTTTGTTTTAATTTACAAATTGTCTTACAAATACAACCTTCAATAAATATTTTAATTACAAAAAAACCTATGATCTTACATTAATGACCAGCATTCATGCAGTCATCCAGCACTCATTCAGTTATTCTTTTGTTTTACTTTTTATTTATTAAGCCCAGTGTGTGTGTGTGTGTGTATATATGTGTGTGCGTATTCTGTCAGCGCAGGAGCACATCTCAGGCCGTTGGTCTGTTATGATTCTGGTTTGATCTCTGGCATGCTGTGTTTGGGTGTAAAGTGCAGTCAAGTGTTTGATCTCATCTGACCCAGACACAACACAACAATACCATCCTGCCCAACCACCGTGCACACACACTTACATGTACACTCATAGGCCACCTGAGGTAAGATCAGATGAGACACACAGCTGCCAAAGACAACAGGGCTGATGATCTTGGGTGGTATGTGAGTCCTGGAGTCTACGTGTGGTCTCTCACAAACTCCTCTCAGTCCGCGTTCTACTCTGGTTCGTATTGCATACGGGCACTCTCTCTACTCCCTTTCTCTCCTGTTTTCCTCTTTTCCGTTTCTCCTTCCCAGTCCTCATTTCTTCTCCCTCCTCCTCCTCCTCCTCCTCCTCATCTCTGCCTGGCGTTAATGTGGGAGTGATTGAGGAGGGCTGTGTGAGCAGGCTGACAGAGCTCATCTCTGGCCCATGATGCATGGCTTCCCTGGGCCTCCCCGCTGCCCCATTACACCCTGATTAATTGGCCCTGCTTAAGTCAATAACTCATCCGTTAAAAAACAAAAAGCTCCAGTGGAGAAGAGGAGGAGGAGGAGGAGGAGGAGGAGGAGGAGGAGGAGGAGATGGGGAGAGGCAATGAAGGACAAGAAGAGCAAGAGAAAGAGAGAGCGAAAGGGAGAAGGAAGAGAGACAATGGAGTAAATGAATGAAGTGAGAACAGCTGAAAATGCTTTAACTCCATTTATACACCAGCTCTTAAAAGCAAATGCCTGTATATTCATCACTGATATAATACTCCACTGAAAGTCTATTTCTTAAGCATCAAACACTTAACCTGCAATTGAAAGGTGGCTCTAGAAAGTCTCTGATTTCAAGGTGTTCAACGCTTCAAATAGATTTCAGTGTCAAAATGTCCATTGCAACCCTTCATGTATCCTCACCTGTTGTATCCTGTTTGCACCAACACTGTCAGTCACCAGTGTGGGTGACAGATCTGATCCCCTCTTTGATTTAGAGGAGGCTGAAATCTGCCTCAAGTTTCCTCTGAGATCATCACCACGATACTGTTACTGTTGATGGACACAGTTTAACAACTGCACCCGATGGCTCTCACATACGTTTGCATAATATAAATAGAATCTGTTATGTGCATTATTTGTAAAAAGTAGCCAAGGATTTTATGTTTGAGTTTGGATTACTGATTCAGCTTGTTTGACTTCACAGTAGTGAATATCAAATATCATGGTCGACATATGCTTTTGCAAAGTTAGATTATAAGTCTGCCAAGCAAGATGTGCAAAAACGTTGGTTGTGCTTGACAAAATTACATAGTAACTTGATTTTCAAACTCAAAAAGTGCACCCACCATTATTTTCTAAAATTATTTTATCACTTTTTCAATGTTTTTTTTTTTGGACCATGTTGCCTCTGACGGTGGGGCAAAAATGCTGCTAAACTCAGTTTACAAATCAAAGCTTTACGTTTTTGTCAGTGATAGAGTGCACCATATCAACTTTATTTTCTAAGAAAAAGAATTAAATGTATGCATGATGTAGTGCCAAATATTTCCACAATGGAATGAAATGACCAAGTAAAGTAGACTAATAATTTTTAGTCGT